>WAAB01013132.1:15820-119875 GCA_013389865.1 Piaya cayana
CTCCAGTCCAGTGGAACTTCCCCAGTCTTCCAGGACTGTTGGAAGATCATGGAAAGGGGTTTGGCAAGCACTTCCACCAGGCTCCCTCAATACCCTCAGGTGGATCCCATCTGTCCCAATAGACTTGTGTGTATAAATACACCCTTATTTTTGAGAATGGTTGATTCTACAGCACCGTTTTTTCTACTTATTTTCAATACACATAAAAGAATAGTGGTAAAGCATGGGTTAGAAGTTAAACTGTAACCTAACCCAAAATAAATATAAAACAGAGGCACATTTAACTGGTTCTGAAGAAGGATATAAAACATCTTGTGAATAACTGAAGAGTGATATATGGGTAATCTTACAACACTAGACCTAATAACAGGTTCAGTGAGAGCTGAGATCTCTAAGGGAACTCAGGGCAAAGGCCAAGAAAAGAAAGTGAGGAAGAGAGAAAGTATTGGTAAAAATATGTCCCTGACTCAGTAAGTCCTAAATCAGGCCAGACTGGACAGTGAATAGGAGTCTGACAATGTGAAGAAAAAGCTATCCTGAAACAAAAGACTTCCACCATTACAGGTCAGAGTTAAAAAAGAACAGAATGAAAACTTATACATGCAGAGATTACCAACTCAATATATAAACAAAGATAAGAGGAATGCAATGGATTGTACAATATTGCAAGAGTCTGCAAATCCTCATAGAGTGTGTGAAACCGGAATTATGAAAATAGGTTATGCTTTGAGTGCACTCAGTAAGCATAAGCCAAAGGGATTGTGATTGTGCTTATATATCATTAGAGATTTCCATAGGAATCCTTGCAGAAGGTTAGTAATACATTGTGCTTAACATAAATCTTGTTGTTTTACAGTTTAAGCTTGTAATACTTCCTTTAATAATTTTAATGTAACTTTTAAGAAGGTTGAATCTAATTAAAAAGCATATGTTTAATGGCTTGTCTTTATCTCTGTCTTTCTTCCATATTAAGCAAAATAAATAGAATTAGAAAAGTTCTTTAGAAACTCAAGAAATCAATAAAATGAAGTAAGGATAAAGCCAAAACTATTAGCACAATTCAGGAGAAAAATCAGATACAAAGGTAGAAGAGGTGAAGTGTGTTGCTTGGCAGGTATATTGAAAAAAATATGGAAAGATGTGGAAAATTGCTATTTGAATTTGAGTCACTTGTACTCAGGGCAAAAGTCATTCAGTGGGGTTTGTCAGAGGTGTAAAATGTAAGACACAGATGGTAATTATTCTGCTCTACTTGGCACTGGTGAGGCTTCAGTTGGAATGCTGTTTCTTTGACCACTGAACTATAAAAAAGAGTTAGACAAAATTGGAATCCAGAGTATGGTCAAAAAATGTTTAGAATCTTTGAAAATCTCCCCACAAAGCAAAAATAGACCCCCCCAAAATTGCTTACTTTTGTCTTCAAAAGACTGAGAAAAAAAACAGATAGCAGCCTTCAGACATTTTAAAGAGAGTACGTTCTATGTACACAGAGAATACACAGAGAACAGCATGCCTAAATGGCAAAAAAGGTGTTTGTTCTATATATGATGCAAAATATTTTCACATGGGTCAAAAAGTTTACATCTATTAATAAAATGTTTGATGGAACAATCAAAAAGTTGTGATTCTGCGTGTCTACAATTATACATATCAATTCTAAATAGAGGGTTGAAATTCAATATGAGTGAACATTTAAAATGATCAATGTCCAATTCCAACAGCATCACTTCAGACTATATCTATATTTCACTTCCACTAGTAGTAAGGCTGAAATAGTGAACTCCTATGACTACACAGTGATATCAACATGTAACTTACTCTGGTTTTACCTGCTAACATATGGTAAGAAGGCTTTTTCTTTATTTTTATCATTATAAGACAAGAGATTCAGGTTAGATTTCCCATTACAACATCCATGAACTTCTTTGGCTGCTAAATCATAATCAAAATTCCAAGATTTTGATTCCAATCATTTTCACGTACAGTCATTCTTTCATTCATTTTGCTAGTGACAGCAAAATATTTTGTTCAAATTTTTCCACAATGATTTGGTGCCAAGCTTTTTCAGCCACAATGTGGAGAAGGTTTTTAATGTGTCAAAGCATTTCCAAAGCAGTTTTCTCCTTCAACCTGAAGCTGAAGATTCTGGGTGAAACACTATTTTTTTTTAGCTATATTATAAATGATAATATGTTTTTAATTGCTTTACTATATCAAGGTCATTAAGTCATAAGAAAATACCAGAGGTGTAAAAAAACCTGTTAAGTAGGGTTTTGCTTTCATGCTCAAGTGATAGTTCAAATGGATTTTCAGGAAAAACAATTTCCGAACACTCTGGAAAAAAAAGGCAAGTACTTTTGAGAGCTACTTCATATCAGAATGTGAAGCAAACCACTATGTTCAAAATCCATATCATTACAGAAAGTTGAAAATACACATCACTTTGTTGGTCAAGTTTTGATAAGGCTAGTTATTTTCACTGTAGTCTTCAAAACACTTTTTACACAGCTTGGTGTTTTCTTGCTGCCAATGTGTGGTTAATTTGTGCATACTACAAAGTTTTTAGGAATACTAGTGACCATTTTTCTTTAATTCAGTAAGATCAGCATAGCAGGACTCATTTGCACTGAATATGCAGCACCCTTGAAGTTCTGATGTACTGGCACCTGTTCATATAATTTTCTTGTACAAAACAAATATCCACATTATATATGTATACAAATATATACATGCCCACATTTAAGGAGGAAAAGCGTGACAAAACAAACATAGCTTCTAATGGTTTACATTCTAATTTTTATTTAAAATAGTAAAGAGAATTATTGACAGTAAAATCTCTGCAGTCCAATCCAGCTGCAAAGTAGAGATTATTTTAACAGTAGCTGATAACTATATTTTCAACCATATCGTGAAAACATTGTGTTTTAGTATTATCTGCACAAGCTATTAAATTAGCCTGCTTGAATACAAATTTTCATCCACCATAGTAATTTCTTCTTTTCTGCTGCAAGGTACTTACTGCTGTCCTGTGACTTTGTGACCTTTTCTAATATTCATAATTTGGTGGCTCCTACAAAGAGATTATTCAGCACTTCTATATTCACCAGGGCAGCTGAACAGAAAAGTTTCTATCCTGTTGTCATTTTTTTTCCTGGTTCATTCAATCTGTATGTGAAGGAATTCTCCCTTTTGTGTTTGAAATGACTATATCTTCTTTCACGATGGTGTCAAGTATTTCCATTTCTCCATTAGCAAACACTTGGTAAAACAGCTTTGAAATCATTGCTCATCAGTTGACACAGCCTAAGTAAAGCCCATTTAATCATAAGTTGGTCTGTATGAGCTAGTTTTCTTTTAGGATTCTCAAATCATTCAACCTTTTGCTTTTAATGATAACAGGAGAGATTGTTTCAAGTTTTTGGGGTTTTTTTTCTTGACAGAGCTTACAGCTAAGTATTGATTGCTGAAAGGTAGTAAAAGTAATTTTTTTTCTTCACTGTTCCTTTCTTTAGCCACTAGCCCACTGCTAGTCCTAAGATTCACAAGCATAGGTTTTGGTAGTTGAATTAGCAAAGTTAACAGCTCTGCTATAATAACAGGAAACCCAGAATCACATCATTACAGAACCACAGAATAGAAGGGGTCAGAAAGGACCTCTGGAGATCAACCAATCCAAACTCCCTGCTAAAGGAGGTTGACCTAGAGAAAGTTAGGCAGAATGTGTTCAGTCAGGTTTTAAATCTTTCCAGACGAGACTCCATGACCAATCAGGGCAGCCTGTTCAGTGGTCTGTCAACTGCACAGTAAAGATTTTCCTCATGTTCAAGTGGAACTTACTGTGTTCCAGTTTGTACCAATTTCACTGGGTCCAGCTGAGAAGAGTCTGGCCCCATCCTCTTGACATCTGCCTGTTTAGATATTTATAAGCATTGATAAGACTCACTCTCAGTCTTCTCTAGCTTAAACAGACTTAGGTCTCTCAGCCTTTCCTTATACAAGAGGTTCTCCAGATCCCTAATCACCTTTGTGGCCCTCCATTGGATTCTCTCCAGTAGTTCTTTGCCTTTGTTGAGCTGGGGAGCCCAGAAATGGACACAATACTCTGAACAGGGCCTCACCAGAGTGGAGTAGAGGGGGACAATACCCACCCTCATCCTGCTTGCTACGCTGTTCCTGATGCACTCTAGGATACCATTGACTTTCTTGGCCATGACAGACCATTGCTGATTCATGGTTAGCTCATTTTTCACCAGGATTCTGAGGTCCATTTCCTCAGAGCTGCTTTCTAGCTGGTGACACCCAAATCTGTATTGGTGCATGGGGTTATTCTTCCCAAGGTGCAGAACTTTACACTTGCCATGTTTAACTTCATTAGGTTCCTGACCACTCAACTCTCCAGCTAGTCCAGGTCTTACTGGCTGGCAGCACAGCCTTCAGGTGCATCAGCCACTTCTCCTAGTTTTGTGCCATCAGTAACTCTGCTGTGGATACACTCTTTTCCCTCATCCAGGTCAATGATGAATATGTTGAGCTAGACTGGACTGAGTACCAACCCCTGGGGAACAGGCTTCCAACTAGATTCTACTCCACCAATGATAACACTCTGAGCTCTGCCATCCAGCCAATTATCAATCCATCTCACTGACCGCTCATGTAACCCACACTTCCTAAGCCTACCTATTAGACTGTTGTGGGAGACAAATAAAAGAATAAATAGCTGAAGATGCAGAAACTCATGGCTATGGACTCTGATTCTAACCAACTGTGTAATGATACCTCAAAACTTGGTCAATGGTCTTGACTCAAAGCTGTGACACCTATGTGACAAAAGAAGAAGTAACTGGGTTTTTTAATCACTGTTGAAATTGAGTTGTTCCACTGGATTTTCTCTTCTACTCATTTTTTCCGAGCAGTTTTCTGTTTTTCAAACAAAAACAATTAATCAGCTTTTGAGACATCATGTCATATGGCACATAAGTGTCATTTTTTAAATTGCAGGAGATACTCATACCACTCTAAGGTGTGATTGAACAGCTGAATCATAGAACACCTTGTACAATTTCAGCACTTTCAGATAGCTAAATATTTCTTAATCTTCTACAGATTCCAAAGAATTGTTTAGAAATAGTTTAGATGACTTAAGAACAGTTAAAAGCTACAGGACTGCATGAACTTTTAAAGTACACTCCAGTTCTACATTTTTATAATTCAATTATTAACATTCCCCTAGGTTTGCTTTACTGGGAGATCTTACAGCAATAAAAGGTGACTGCCTGCAAGTCAAAACTGGCTTTCCAGCATATGATAAGTTTAATACTGTGATGTCTAAGAATAAGCCATAGATTACTCAACAAGACTTCAAACAATATGCCATGAAGTCTGTGTTTAGGCATATAACCTACACAGTACAGGCTACTGTCATTACCTTGCAGGAAGAGCATCAAAGACTCACTGATTGACAGCTACTGATATTCTATTAAACAGACGTTTGAGATAACGAATATCTTTATGACCAAATTGTTGATCTGTTAAACTCTTGTAACAAACATCAACCATGTGAAATTCTGGGTACTCATTTCCAGGTATACATATACACGTATACATAGATAATGTCCAACAAAAAAAAAAAAAAGAGACTAACCCTATAGCTTGGGAACCAAGAGTGGGAGGGAAGAGACAAAGAGATGGCTATAGAACATGTTCTTATCTGTCACAATGAGACAAGACTCAGCTTGATTGCTTCACTCAGGACAAATGGACACGTGTTCAAGTACAGATGTTTTCTTACCCTCAGTTGGGAAATGTCAGTGTGTGCCAGCCCATAATGCTTTATCTGTGAAGCAGATTTTAGCTAATAACAACATCACTGTGCTTGAGCACCTACCCTCTTCTCCAGCCATGTGCACTGTGACAATTTTTTTTGTCAGCAGGAAATATGAAAACAAAAATAATAGACATCCTCAATAGCCTTTCAGGAAATGATCTGCAGAATTGCTTTGAATGTTGGCATCATCACACTCACTGTATGTCAACACATAAGGAACTATCTTGAAGGTCATTGTAGAAGATTTTCTTAATTTTTTAAATAAAAAGAGTTGCAGGCACAGTCTTGTGGTTTTATATGTTGGACCTCCTGTGTACACACATGCATGCATATGGCAAACCTATGTACAATTATTCGTAGAATCATAGAATGGTTTGAGTTGGAAGGGACTTTAAAGATCATTTAGTTCCAACACCCCTGCCATTATCAGGGACACCTTCCACTAGATCAGGCTGCCCAAGGTCCCATCCGACCTGGCTTTGAACACTTCCAGGGAGGAAGCATCCACAGCCCCTTCCCTGGGCAACCTGTTCCAGTGCCTCACCACCCTCATTTTGAATAAATTCTTCTTTATGTCTATCTGCCTCTCTTCAGTTTATAGCCACTACACCTAGTCCTATGACTACATGCCTTTGTAAAAAGTCTGTCCCCAGCTTTCTTTTATGCCCCCTTCAGGTACTAGAAGATATATTTCAGGTATATTATCCATACATACTTTATATATACATTTTTATACATAGACTAGTAATTTTCTAGAAATGTATACTTTAATAATAAATAATAATAAGGGAATTAAATTATCTCTATCTGAAATTTCAAAATTATTTCTTTATACCACGCAAAGTAGAGACAATGATTGATGTATGAATGCCACATCCATTTTCCATTCATTGTGAAAGAGTCACATTCCTGAATTTTAAAATAAATCAGTGTCAAGACACAATTTAGAATCTCTGGAGTTCTAAGACATTTATGGCAACTTAGCAAAATCTTAATTGAGCAGTTTAAGAAGCATCATTTCATTTACCATAGAGACTAATACATATATCCCACCTCTAAAATATAAGAAAAGGGCTACAGCAAAATAATTAGCATGACTGTCATAGGTCAGATGGTCTTGAGGAGTAAGGGAAGACAGGGAAGGAAAGAAAGTCAGAGCTTTGTCATGGGGTTAACTAAAATACACTGGAATTCTTGTTCCATTTCCTTGAGACTCCTCCTTTGCAGGTCTGTGCTCCTCTATGCCTCAACTTGTGTCTTTGTTTCTCAGGGCCTCTCCTATCATATCATGTGTGTATTTGTCTGTGCTACCTTGTTATTTTAGAATCATAAATACCTCATTCCACATAAACCAACTGTTTTATCTATAGAAAACTATAATTGAACCATACAAAGGGAAATAAAAGCAGAACAAATAACCTGTGGACATCTTGTCAGTCAGAGAAATTGCATTCACAGAAATTAAACAAGACCAAGTTGCATTCAGGCTGAGAGAAGTTCAAACATAGTAAGACTGAGAAGCCTCAGTCCTTAGGCCTTGAAAAATCAGTAAAATATTATCTATTTCTAACAATGCAATATGGTGCTGTATTCTGTAATACAGAATTTTGTTCTATTCTATGTTTTTTTATTTCTGTTTCTACACATTTTCCAAGTCTTTTCTATCTGATCTCTTTTCATGTAGTGTGTAATGATACCAATTTGCAGAAAGAATGTCATAGTGTATAAATACTTGGTTTTATCAGCAAAGTCTATGATTGTAAAAGTGTCAACCCAATATTCATTATGTTTGGTAGCACATTTTCAAAGCTATGTGCCATATGTTCCCTTCCATTAAAAAGACAGGGAAATTCCATTAATGCTATGCAAATTATAGTAGGGTATAATCATAGTAAGCCTGCAAAGAGAAGAAAGTGGCATCAGGTGAGAACCAATTGCATTGAATATGTTGCATCGTTACCAGTATCTATCCCATGGTAAAACTTGGTGGTTTGTCTAAAGAGGAAAATATGAATACCTGGAGAAGAAAAAAGAAAAAGGAATAAAATATCACCTTGGAGGTCAAAGTCCATTATGTCAACTTTACTGTCAGCATTGGAAAGACAGAGATGGGCAGAAATTCAGAGCTTTTTTTATAAGTTTAACCAAACAAGTAGTCAAATTTCTTTTGTCTATTTTCTTGCAACTCATTCCTTGAGTAGTTTTACCACTGTGTGGTCTTTCAGCTGTAGGTCTTTTGCTTTCAAATCAATTGTAGAGTGGAATTCCTAGAAGATTCACTGCAGGAGTTCTTACTCTGCTTTCTGGCCTGCTTAGCAGATAAAGGAAAGGCTGCGGATGTTGTCTGCCTTTGATACTGTGTCCCCAGAGTTCTCCCAGGGAAAATGTCTTGCTGATGGCTTGGATAAATGTACTCTTTGCTGAGTGAAAAACTAGCTGGATGTCCAGGCCCAAAGAGTTGTGAATGGAGTTAAATGCAGATGGTGGCCAATTACAAACAGGGCTTTATCAATAATCTGGATGCAAGTTTTTCTACTTCCATTTTTTTTATTGGTTGGGTTGGTTTTTTTGAGCTGATACCTTCTCTGTTTAAAAATTCCCCTGAGAGCCTCTTGCTACTGCATCCTTATATGGTAATAATTTGTAGCTTATATTTTAGCATCCTCCACTTTCAGCAAACACTGTCAGGACAGAAAGATTTAGGTGCTGTGTAGATTTGCATACCCATTGAATTGCTTGTTGTTTTCCAGGCCATTTTATGAAGACAGGGAGATGTGCACCCCTACAGTATTAACTGCTGTTTCGTAGTCTGCTTGTCATGCTTTTCCTGTGCTTTTCAATACTGCTATTACATTTTGTTTTAATTTTAAACCAGACTTTTAGTTTGTCATTATCATTGTGCATTTTGATCCTGCCCTGCTTCTTGCCTTGTTGTATGAGGAGTCATAGGCAGCTTAGTGTTGTTCATAAATTCTGTCTAGAGCCCACAAAGTACCTTCTCTGAAATGCCCAATTAACATTATCAGGAAATGTTGACAAAGAACAATTTTCCCACAAGGTGTGCACCATCCTCCAATCAGTTTCACTTCTAGCTCTTATTTCCATAGTTTCAAGCCATTAACACATAATTCCCTATCTGGTTTTTATATTTGCATCTGTGCAGTTTTCCAAGGAACTGTATTCTCTTATAATTAGTTTCAATGCTATATTTACAAACAATGTTTTAAAAAAAAAAGTGAAATAACTGACTGATTAGAAAGCACATATTTTATCTCGACTCTAACTGTATTAGTGTACAAATGAGATCAGTCTTTTACACTAGCAGAAAATATCATTACTGAATTCCCTAATATTTTTGCATAAATCAATATGTGCAATAGACGTCTCTAGGAAAGTAGAATTAGTCTCATTAAAGCTCTTACTAAAGAAATATGGACAGAGCTTAATTATTTACCTTCAGGTTTTCCAAATAATGAAATCTATCCAGACTGTATGTGTCTTAACAGTCTGAGTCTCTGAGAAATGAACATGCTGTAATTTTTAGTCTGAATTAGAAATCTGGAGATATTTTAATACATTCCTGATTCAGGTATTTTTTGGTAGGTTTTTGGTTTTTTTTGTTACATGAACAGGGAAAACTATAAAATATGGAAATAAATCTAAAACCCATAAATTAATATCAGTACTGTGTTATCATTCAGACTAATTTATTATTCTGATTTACATTCTGCATAATAAGAATGCAACTGAACAATAAATTGAAACTTTTATTGATCATCTATTACCTGCATTATAAGCTAAAGATAAACCTTCAAAATGTTTTTGAAGTAAGACTTTTCAAGCATACACAAATAAAAATATTAATAATTTATAATATCTTCAATTGTTGATGCTCAGTGCAGTACAGAAAAATATATATGAAGGCATGGCCAATCCACTTAGACCAGGAAAATAATAGTCAAAAACTGAGGTAGCAGTTTTCTGAATACTAATTACTGACTTATATAGTCACACCTTCATATGTGTAATTGACATGCTACTTCCTTCAGTGGAAAATGCAATTATTATGCACATAATTCCTAGAATACATAATATTCATTTAAGAAAAAATACTATGTATAGTCTAAGTGATATTTTTCTATAATAAGTAATCACATTGTCCTAATGTTATGTATTTTTAAATATTTTATGGTTGTTTATTTGTACATTGTACATTCATAAATGTCACATACACTATTGGTAAAAAGAGAAGAAGAGTAAATCATGTTTGCATCAGTACACATATAAGAACAAGAGATGAATAATACGTTATAACACATGAATTAGTCTAGATGAGTAGTAAATTATTCGATAAACTTCTCATTTTCTACATTTATTATCTGAGATTATTAGAAACAAATTGATGTTTCAAAACTAATCTTTTTCAGATTAACTTTTTTTATTTATTATGATCTTTTAAGTCCCACTGCTGTAAAATGTTTCAATTTCCAATAATTTCAGGCTGCGTAATGATTATACTATGGGCTGTGACTTGCACTGTAGCATAGGACAGCATTATACTCGCAGTAAGATCACTTAGTTGAACTAAGAGTTAAGAAGGCAGCCAATGAATGAAGTCAAGACAGAGAAGACATCCTCCCAGATATTTCCATTCCAGTATAAGAGATTTTATACTCATTATTCAATATGGAACATTTGCTGTCTTTTAATCTGGTCTAGTCTTATTTCTCCTAAAGGATTGTGAATAAGAATTTCCACAAAAATGAAACACATCTGTGAAGAAAGTTAGATTACGATGATGGCTGGATAAAAGCAAGGAATCTACTTCCTGAAGCACCCAAATATTCTCATCACTCTAGTCCAGCTTGTAAATTCCTACCAATTTATAAAAGGCAGTTTATTTACAACCTTTTCCTACTCAACATATTTCACTTTGGACCTTCAAAAAACCCAAACAACAACCTTTACCTGCTTTAGTCTTCAACTGACCCTGCCCTTCAAGTTAATATTTATCTCCTGGTATTCCTTGGATGAGAAAAATTAGTTTCTTTGGAAGTTGTTTTAGACAATAGTGCACAGACTGTTTCCAGCAGTGGTGTAAGGAGAGGACATAGAAGATGCATAAGATAGGGAATGTTGTTTAGGCTACTCTACAACAAAACTGGCCTCTCTTGATTAGAAGACACAGTTAAAATATTAAAATAAAAGAGAGAAATTAAATATTTAATTTATTATTGTTGTCTTTTATTTTAATTCCATGTGTAATACTGGAATTACGTTAAGTATATCAGATTAACATTAAGATAGTTCTGGAAAACTTCTGTCCTCCCTTCAGTAATCATAGAAGCATAGAATCACAGAATCATAGAATGGTTTGGGTTGGAAGGGACTTTAAAGACCATCTAGTTTCAGCTCCCCCTGACATGGGCAGGGACACATCCCACTAGACCAGGCTGCTCAAGACCCCATCCAGTCTGGCCTTGAACACCTCCAGGGAGGGGGCATCCACAGCTTCCCTGGGAAACCTGTTCCAGTGCTTCACCAGCATGAAAAATTTCTTCCTAATGTCTAGTCTAAATCTTCCTCCTTCAAATTTAAAGCCATTCTCCCTAGTCCTGTAACTACATGCCCTTGTAAAAATCCCTCCCCATCTTTCTTGTAGTCCCCTTTCAGGTACTGTACGGCTGCTGTAAGGTCTCCTTGGAGCCTTCTCTTCCCCAGGCCGAACAATCCCAATTCTCACAGCCTTTGCACTGTGAAATTTTTTTGTCAGTAGAAGATCTGAAAGCAAAAATAATGGAGATCGTCGATAGCCTTTCAGAAAATCACCTTCAGAATTGCTTTGAATGTTGGCAGCACCATATGAAGTTTCATGTTAACTCAGAAGGGAACTATTTTGAAGGTGATAGTAGTTGATTTTAATTTATTAAATAAAAAAGAGTTACAGGCACAGTGTTGGGGGTTTTGTGTCAGACCTCATATAACCTGAGCATTCAAAGCGTTTTCTCCATAGCGTCTTATGAATGTTTTTGCAGGATGCAAAATTGCAGTGGTGTGCTTTTTGTTTTAATCATAAATCCTTCATTTTCTCTTCTTCTCTGTCTCTAACTTTGTATCAGCCTTAACTGACAGAAGTCAGCATGCAAAAAATATTTCAGCAGTGTTTGTTCTACTATGATATGTCATTCTTTCACTGATTTTTTTTTGCAACAGGGAAACTTGGATAACTGTTACAAATGAATTATTTTGAATCACCAGCACACTGACTGAATTAATTCAAACAACTGATGAAATCAAACTATATATTGTTCTTCACTAATCTGTATTCCAGTAACAATGCTGTTAAGCTTCTAGTTTTTGCTAATACATTAAGGTCCATTTCAATTAATCAGTTAAATATAATCTAAAATACTTCAAAAAGCTTCTATCTAAGCTGAACAAATTCATGTTTAATAAAGAATGCTAGAAGTCCTTTCTCCTTTGTCCCCAATGGGGCGTTACCAGATACATATTCTTGAATATACCAGTATGCGATGTTATAAAAACATAGATTACTACTATTTTAAAATCTAATTTTCTTTAATATTTAATGATTTTATATATATATATATAACCCAGATGTCTATCACTACCAGATGTAATGTTTCAAGCTCTTAGGAATCAGTAGAGCTGACCACACATATTATAACACAATGCACATAATGTGCACCATGTGTACTTCATTCTGAAATAAAGTAGAACAATTAGGAACCGATTTTCTAGTCATTGAAGAAGAGCATAGGACTGGATTTGTGACAGAGGTATTCAAGTAGTAGCCAGGCAGTTCCTGCTCTGCAGGAATCATATGACCATGCCTATTAAGATTTCTCAGATTTGGCTAGAGGGATTAGATACACAGCAAAGTGTGAAGAGAGATGGCCAGCCTCAAAGAGATTGCATGTAAGCTCATATCAGCATCGTACAAAAATCACAAATAGAGAAGGTGGTACAACTGGAGTTGTATTCTGCCAATTGTTTGTCTCTCTGGGCGAAACACTGCCAAGACAAAAAGCGTGTTTAGGAAACAGGGAGGACAGAAAAGCAAGTGGCAAGTGTGAGAAGGTGCAGTGAACCATTTTTGATAGGGAGAGGAAAATTGAATATCTCTGTTCCAGAATCAAGAGCAGAAAGCCGTGTCTTTTGAAACCTTCACATTCTTCAAATGTGGATAAGTATAGGTCTGTGACAAACTATAAAAGTGGATTTAGAGAAATTAATAGGGATAGTGATGTATAGAACTGTAGTCTAAAGAGAGAAGAGGGGAAGGGATGAGAAGGGGTGATTTTTTTTTAAAACAATTGATATAACTGAAAAAAATGAACAAATTTCTGCTGTACAAAATTGACATATTACCACTCTCCATAAAAATTTTCTTTCACAGAATATGTGGAGGTTTTGTTTATTGCTTGGTTTTCACCTAGGAATAGATGATACAGAATACCTCAGTCTTGTTTGTAACTAGTGGCATTACATTTTAATTGTGCACACTTGAACAGATAGGTTTAATAGAGTAATTTAAAATACCCTTGTGACACACATGGATAAATTACAATCGAAGCAGGCCTGATTGATATACCTTATGACAGAGGCATCACTTGTGCTGCATAATTCTGTATTTAATAACAAAATAGTGTAAAAAGGAGCAAGAAATATATACCTGAATCCTAAATACTTAATCTTTGACTAAAATATCTCGTCTTTGACTAGGACTGTCTCTTATAAACTTAGGTTGCAGGATCTTGTGGTAGAAGTGGTTGTGTTCTCTGTGTTGCCTGCTGATGATATATAGTATAGGTGATGGAACCTTATGACACCATTAGGAAAATCTCATGAGGAAAAACTCTTGAATAGATCACTCTTTTATGATTTTCCAGTACAGTGCAAAAGAACAGATGACTATCAGCAGTGAAAATTATTTCAAAATAATAAAATCTGAGAACTTGTTTATAGTAACAAGCCAGATCCGCAGCACAATCGCATTATCTTGGGTTTTCTGAACTAAATTACATCTTTATGACATATGATAAAGTGATGCGATTGATTGATGTGGGGGGAGCAGTGGATCTTGTCTACCTGGACTTCTCAAGGGTTTTAGACATGGTTCTTTACAACCACCTCCTAGAGAAACTGATGTACAACATCAGGAAATGGTCTGTGTGGTGGGTGAGAAACTGATTGTACCCAGAGGATGGTGGTATATAGTTCTTCCTCAAACTGGCAACCAGTCACAAGCAGGGTCCCACAGTGATTGATATGAGGCCCAACTCTGTTTAGTATCTTCATGAGTAACCTCAATGAGGAGATCAAGAGCAACCTGATGAATTTTGCAGATGATACTAAGTTGAATGTGGAGGTTTACAGTCTGGAGCGAAGAGCTACCCTCCATGAAGACCTGGACAGGCTGGAAGAGTAGGCTAGCAGGAAGCTTATGAACTTCAATGGAGATAAGTATAAGGTCTTGCACTTGGGAATATATAACTCTGGAGTGCAACTTATACTGGGTTTCACCTGACTGGCGAGCAGCTCTATGGAGAAGGACCTGCATGTCTTGGTGGACAAAAGACTCAGCATGAGTGAACAGTGTGCTGCTGCAGCATAAAAGGGCAACATGATGATGGCATGTATCAAGAAGACCATCACCAACAGAGATAAAGTAGGCATTATACCACTCTACTCAGCTCTTGTCAGGTCTCACCTGGAGAACTGAGTCCAGTTTTGGTCTCCACTATGCAAAAAAGATGCAGATAGGCTGGATAGTCCAGAAAAAGAGCCACTAAGATGACCAGAGGACCAGGAAACCTCTCATATGAAATAAGGCTGAGAGCACTGGGTTTGTTCAGCCTTGAGAGGAGAAGGCTTAGGGGAGAACATATTACCACATACCAGTACATAAAGGGTGTCTACCAAAAGCATGGAGACTGCCTTGTTACAAGGAGTCACATGGAAAAGATAAGAGATAATGGGTATAAGTTGCATTTGGGGAGATTCCAATTGGACTCCAGAAGAAAACTTTTCACAGTGGGAACAGTTAAACTTTAGAATAAACTCCATAGGGATGTGTATTGTGTTTAAAGCATATTGATATATTTTCTTGAAGATTGATGATAAACAATAATCTCAGTAACATGTCTCAGCATTCTTTTAAAAGTAATACCAAAATATACTTTTTATTCCTAATTTCCCCTTAATTTTAGGTTCTTTACTTAGCATTACATTCTACATAATTCTTACAGTAACATTCTGAATTTTATTCTTACAGTCAACTGACACTTTGGATATTTTTTTGTAGGTATACATATATTCAAATTTAAATCCTAAACTGGGAAAACATCAGCTCATCCAGAAATATTGATACTGTGGTGTTTCTTTTTTAAAAAAGAAAACTAAACTGAGGGTGTCTTAAATTTTTTTATATGTAAATTAGAATTTTTTTCCTGTTTACTCCAAAATTTTGAGAAAGGTGATTGCAGATATAGACGCAGATACTTCAAATGTTCTACATATATATATCATTTGTTTTTTTCAGAATGTGTCATTCTTAAAAAAGCATTATGGATTAATCTGTGTAACTACAAATTTAAATCTGTCAGTCTTGCACTGATGAGACAAAAGACTGTTTGCAATGAAGATGTTGTTAAAAGAAAACTGAGTGCTGTAATGGTCTTTTAGCTCTAATTGTATTGTGCTGACATTTGGTGTAATTATCTGCAGTTGAGCATAATTTTATTTTTCGTGCCACTCAAAGAAATTCCTGAGTAAATTGAGGTAGCTATCTGTTTTCTGATAAATTTGATCTCTATATTTTACCCTAGTCTCACAATATAGTTAGAGAGGTATGAAACCCAGTATTTATCATAATCTGCTTCGTTTGTTCAGTCCTCATGTGGCAATACCAATTAGAATTTTATCAAAGTCATCCTTCCAGCAATAATGATAATCCTTTAGCATCTATCTGGATTAGGTCTCTGTTTTATTCTACTAATGAATACTCTAGAGGGGTCTGGGCAATTTTACAGAACAAATTAACTTTAGAGCATAGCCATTTAATTTGTTCATTGTACTGGACACCTGCAAAGTGTACTGGCTTAGATGCAGTTTAATAGACCCTTCTAGGCCTGTTTTAAAGTAACTCAAAGAGAGCATGCATACAATATTACTTAAAGTATGATGGTTAAAATGGTTTTTTTCCTAGTATTTTTAATAAATACAAGATGTGCTATACATGAAAAAACACTTTTGGAGTATATCAAATTTCATCCTGTAATTGCTGCTTTTGAAATTTCAGATGAAAAGTTTCAAAAAACTGAAGTCTGGAATGGATTTGTCTCTTCAATTCCTTCTTTCTGTATAGCATGGTCAAAACAAATGTCCTACATGTGATTCATTTTGTTTCTTATTAAAAGCCTCCTATTATCACATAAATGTATCAACTGTAATTTTAAAGTAAATCTATAATGGAAGGGGACTGGGGAAGACAGGGTGGAAGATAGGAGGCAAATGGAGAAGTTAATTGGTATTCTGTTTTCAACTATTCATATCCCTAAGCCTCTCTAAATTAAAAAAAAAAAAAATCAGAGTCTCTTCATTATCTCATTATGCTAGAATTATAACATACTGTAGTGCCAAGGCTCAAGAGTGATTAATTTACATTGTTCATCAGCCTATATTTTTGCCCCTGGTACTAGACACAGACCAAATCCAAACACATCATTCACTGCTTGTATGGCTGTTAGTGTCATACTAATACAACAAGCAAATAATTTAGTTGTTATTAATAGTCATAAGGGTTAAATAAATAGACTTTATATTTGAATATTTTAAGTCACCTTCTCAAATCACGAAATGCTTCTTTCAGATGACTGAATTGTTGTCCTTCCATGTTATAAAGCTTGCTGGCAGAACTACATTGCTGAAAGACTTGCTGCATCCTTGACTAAAATGAAACAGAAAATACAAGCAAAATTCAAAAGCAAGTAGATTAGGATATCTTAATTTATTTCAGAGCATAAAATCATAAGGTAAAGTGTAACTATACATTTAGGTGTAGAAGCAAACATGTAAAATTAAATCACTAAATATTTTGTCAATTGAAATACTAAATTAGCTGCTGTGGTAGAAGACAGTGAAAAAAAAAATTAAAGCACAGAGAAGGCTAGGTTTTCTAAATTCAGAAGGCACTAGTGGGCAAACAGTGGAATGCCATGACAGAGAATTTCGGAAAAAAACCCAAACTATATAGCTATTCAAAAACCTCTATAGGGATTTTTGTTTAGGTCTAAATAATAAATACTGTGACCTCAGAAAGTTCATCTTCACTCTGTTAACAAACTCTCAACCTTTTGTTTATATAAATAACATAAACTCCCTGTTTTCTCTTTTTTCCTTCTTTCAATGTGCTACATACTTTAAAGTATATTTTAGCTATGAAATGATAGCTATTAAACTAAGTCTATTGTTTACAGGAGGGGGTGTCAGTGAATTCCAAAATATGTTTTGAATCCTCTGCTACTGCTGAAATCATGAAACTGTTCTTATTTCTTTGATCCACCCAGCTCATATTGATGCAAAGCAAGAATATACAGAAAAACGTAGCTAAGAAGATCTGGAGTTTCAGTCAAGATTATACTTATCTGTAAGCCCTTTTTGTAACTAATGTGAAATACATGTAAAATCCCAATATAGACACAGCTGAGTTGGCTCAGGTACAGTGATGTGGAAATTAGACTAGTACGAAGATTAGACAGCTGTGAAATGGCTGCAGGTGCTGTGTAGATATGTCACAAGGGGACTTAGAGTGAGGTTAAAGCAAGAAAAGCACTATATCACTCAGTGACATAGTCTGAAATTTATTTACTGAGGACAATAGATTTAGTTGGTGGATAGCAATGTCTAGTATAAGTTGTTTCTATTATAAGATTTCAGTTCAATTGAATTCACACGCAACTTGCAAAGGATCATGTCTCTTTGGTCCAGTTTAGACAGCCAGTGTAGATCTAGAGAAGCAATAGCTCACTGTTCAACATTTTTGACTCCTGGCTAGTGTCCTGGCCCCTGTATTGCCTGTACTGGAGCTGGATGTCCATGCATAAAGCCCTTTTTCTCCCACTCCCAGGAGGCTCTCTTCTTTAACATATGTTGATTATAAAATTAGATCATCAGCATAAGCCACCAATGGTCTTGTTAATCTTACAGCTCCAGGCCAATTTCTTTGTCTTTCCCTATATCTAAATCCAACTAGGGGTTGTTTTCCAAGTTATCACCACTCCTGATTTCCTTTTCCAAATGCACAGTAAAGATATTAACTCCTATGTCTCTATGCTTTCTCACCTCGTATCAGTGTACAGTGTGCCCTTATAGTTAGAAATGGGCAGATGTGATATAAACTTCATTTTATTGCATGATTTTTTTAGGAAGTTTTTAGTCCACAACAAGCCATACAACAAAGATAATTATAAAAGGAAAGCCATGAAACCCATGTTTATACCACATTTGATCTATATATTTTTGGGGGGGTTGGAAGTAGATGATATTTAAGGTCCCTTCCAACCCAAACTATTCTATAATTCTATGTGCAAAAAGGAATTTGTAAAGTTTACACACCTATGAATATCCTCCTCTTTCTACAAAACCTGCTGTGACTTCATCCTACTTGAGCATGAGGGCTGCTGTTTCAGGCCCACAACATCAATCCACAACTACCTGAAAACAAAACTGAAAATTCTGCCTAAGGTTTGACAGAATATTTTAATTTGTTCAGGCTAAGGTTGTACTGTTGTTGGCTGTTTTTCATTTTCATAAGATTAGAAAATAATATCATTTCCATTTTATTTTGATTAAACCATCTTTCCGTTCCCAACTGCAGACAATTCTTTGAAAGAAATTTCTTATTAATTACATTCTATGAAAATATTGTGTAAGTCTGACTAATAACATTCTAAATGTACTAAATATCCAGGTCCTGACTTTCTGAGGAATAAATAATTAATGGGAAGTCAGCCATCATCCTTTCCTTGGTTCAGTCCTAATACTGACCCCTGAGGAACATCACTTGTAACTTGTCAGGCTAAATTTGCCTTTAGTAAAGCCATATGGTTGTCATCTATCACTGCCAGGCACAGAGGTGAGACTGACTGGCCTGTAGTTCTCTGAGTCTTCTTTACTAGCTTTTTTAAAAATGGGAGTTATGTTTCCCCTTTTCCAGTCATCGGGCACTTCACTTCTCAAATATGGTGGATAATGGTTTAACAACTTCATCTGCCAATTCCCTAAAGACCCACAGATGCATCTCATCAGGTCCCATGGACTTAGACATTTTCAGGTTCCTTAGACGGTCTTGAACCTGATCCCCTCTTACAGTGGGTGGTTCTTTGGTCTCCCATTCCATGTCTTTGCCTTCTGTGACTTCTGTGGTGTGGGTTGAGCCCTTACCACCAAAGACTGAGGCAAAAAACTCATTAAATACCTCAGCCTCCTCCTTATCCTCTGCAACCAGGACTCTAATTTCTTTCTGGAGTGGGCCCACATTCTTCCTGGTCTTCTGCTTATCACTAAATACCTATAGAAATTTTTCTTGTTGTCCTTGACTTCCCTGGCCATGTTTAATTCTAGCTGAGCTTTAGCTTTCCAAAGCTGATCTATAGCTGCACAGACAATTTCCCTATATTCCACCCAGGCTACCTGTCCTTGCTTACAGCCTGTGTAGGATTTCTTTTTGCATTTAAGATTATCCAGGAGTTCCTTATTCATCCATGGCATTTTTTTTCCAGACTTCCTTTTTGTTGGGATGCATAATTCCTGAACTTGGAGGAAGTGATCCTTGAATATTAACCATCTTTCATGGCCCCACTGCCTTCCAGGGCTATGTCTCATGGTATCCTACCAAGCAGATCCCTGAGGAGGCCAAAGTTTGTTCTCTAGAAGTCCAGGAAAATGAGCATACTGCTTGCCCTCCTCACTGTCCTGAAGGTCTTAAATTCCACCACTTCATAGTCACAGCAGCCAAGGTTTCCCTTGAGCCTCACATTTCCCACCAACATTTCCTTGTTGGTAAGAACAAGGTCCAGAATACATTTCTCCTCATCAATTCATCTATCACTTGGAGAAGGGAGTTGTCATAAGCACTTTTCAGGAAACTTGTTTCTTGTGCCCTGCTGTCTTGTCCCTTCAACTGATTTTGGTGTGATTAAAACCCTCCATGAAAACCAGGGCTTGAGAATGCAAGCCTATGAGTAAAGATGCTCTTTCTCTTCTCTGACAGGTGGACGTCATCAGCCCCCAGTAGACCAGGTTTATCAAAGCAAGTCCCATGACCTGTGTAAACAAATCCCTGGCTAGGGCTCTAGTCCTGCAGTCATTTATTGATTTGCCAGACTCAACTAGCCTCTTTGAATCTCATTTCCTTGACTGAGAAGATTGATGAAAAAATTACATGACTAATAACTTCTGAATATTCAGACCACAGGTTTTATTTAGTTTCTGGTTTTCTGTAAAAAAAAACCCCAAACCAAAAAAAATACTAAAGATAATAAGCACAAAAAAGTGCATTTCTTGTGAGTATGTTGATATATTATTTCTTTCAAGTATCTTCACTTTCTCTTTGAGTTTTCTTGGAAAATCTGCAGGTATAGTGCTAAGATACTGTTACTGCATTTCATCAGTGACACATTAAATAATCCCATCTGCCTGAAGCAATAACTACTACAGGAATAAAGTGATTATCCATTGTTGCTTGATTTGCAGTTCCTCTAAATCTAATGAATTTAAACACACATTACTTGGTGTAAAATATTACCGTTGCACTAAGTAGCTGTCATTTAAATACGTTCATATAGTGCCTACAATTCAAACTGACTTTTTCTGTGATATAATATCTAGTCACCTAGCACACCACAGCAAAGCAATTTGAACTAAAATGAGAAAAAATTAAAATATGCAGATTTTAAACTTACTTGGAGGTACAGAGGATTGAGAATGAATGGGAACATACTCTATCAGTCTAAAAGTTACTTCACATTGTGAATATATAGTGGTGGTGAGTCTAAAGCACAGACCAAATTACTGTTAAAATCATATGACAAAAAAGATAATTAGATTATGACTTGAAGCCTCAAATACACATAATTCTAGATTTTCAGAAACATCAGAGGACAAATGTGGTTTCAGTCGCCTAATGTGCACTTGCTCGACTTTATTGAGGAATTAGCTCGCATGTTCTTGCCAGATGCCAGTTTTGGGGTTTTTATTATCTTACTTCCTAGTACAGAAAAATTAGTAATCTTCCTAGAGTACTGAGTGTTTGATCACTTAAGTTCTTGTTTTACATATCAGATAAGGCCTGCTCTAGCCTTGTGCTTCCATGTATGCATTCTGCGATCCAGGAAGGAGCACTGCTTACTAAGTATGACTTCTAGAGGAACAATGAAAGTAAATGTCCACATATCTAGGCTGCAGGATAGAAAAATGTAATTCCACTGCATCAGTGCAAGTCAAGTGCATTGCACAACTGGACAATGGTGAGGTAGGGCAGAAAACTGGTCATTATCTTGCACTACTGTTATTTGTAGTTCCAGTTGAATGAATACTTTGACAAGTTTTGAAAATCATGTGTAGTAAATTACCATTTAATAATAAAGATAATAAAGAATAATAAAGATAATAATAAAGAATTTAAAATAAAGTTAACCCTACTCTGTATTCAACACATCAGAAGCTAAAGTTGGGATAAACTCTTTTGATAAATCCTAGTAAATGAAATACCTGCACAATGTATTTATTGAGCATAGATGAAAAAGGAACAGAAGAGACTCATCACCTGGTAGAACACAACAGATGAACTTAAGAAGAAAACGTTTAGGTTTCAGTAAAATGCCTAATTTGCACATCTAAACACATCAGAAAACTTGCCAAATGTTCGTAAGAAAAATTCCTGAAAAACATAGCAAAAGAAAACCCAGAAACTAAACACCAGCACAGACATGACTCAAAGAACTTGCTTGTGAGCTGTCTGCTTCTAGCGTACTTATTAAACTACTACTAGCAATAAAAACATCATTAAAAAATCCAATCCACTATGCATAGTGCTCCAGAAGCTAAAATGAGAATACTAACAACAATTGAATGACATTATTCACCCCGCTCTGCATTTCACTGGAAGATTTTCAGATCCTGATGTAATTAACCATAGAATAGGCTACCTAGAAAACAAACAAATGAATACAAATTTCATTCAGAAGATAAATCTTTATGTAACACATAAGTCCAAGAGATTCTATATCTGTCTGTCTGTCTGTCTTAATGGATAACCCACCCTCTTAATTTGGATTGAGAGAGTATTTGTTATGCTTGTTCAAGTCCGACATAGATGCACACAGGAGTATTTCACATCAAGGCAGAAATGAAAATGTTCAGAACAAATTACACAACACTACATTACCTTTCTGCACCCACCTATGAAACTTTTACTAAATAATCTCTCCTACATTATTCCAGGAGATTTATAATTACTTGTCAGTCAATGCTTGAAGCTGTGCCTGAAAACAGTAATTTACATTTTCTTATCACTGGCTTTGGCTTTTCGGTTTAGTTAATTCTTATACAGCAGCTGATGTGCTTTTGGAGTCAGAATTATATTTCTGACCAAAACACAAACTCTTCAAAGTGATATTTAAAGAAGGACATTGTCAACAGAATTATGTATTTGTGAAAAACTTAAAAAATTGAGGAAAACAGTCTATCATCTAGCACTCCTAGGTAATATTATTTATTTGACACACACTCAGTTTTCAGCCAGTAAACAGTATTCAAATGATGGAGTAGATAAATGCTTTATTTATGAGATAACAATTTGTCTTTCAGCAACAGCCTTCCTTATGTTGTACTCCGCTGATGGTGGAAACAGTAATGTTACAACACAAATAAAACGTTTCTCAAACCTGCAGAGAATTCTGAATAATGATTTTTTTTTTCTGCTAAAGAATGATATACGTGTGATTCTATTACTTGCATAAAATGAGCTCCTGGCAGTTGACTTTCAGATACCAATCTTCTCCACAAAAAGGAGTGAAAGGAAAAAAAACGTGTTATGTCCTTTCATTGTATGCATAGAAAGACAAAGAGGAGCCAAGATGAGGCTATTAAAATTACACATTGAAAAATATGCATTACTTTCACAGTCATATTTCATAGAAAATCCTGGATTAAACTAGTTTGGCACTGCTAGAGGCTAGTGCTTAGTGCCATTATCAGCAGCTGATTCAGTCCAGCACAACAACTGCTGTTTACATTTAAAAAAAAATTTCACGTGCATTGATATAATAGTTCTTCCTTTCTACTTTCTTCAAATAATCTTTTTCATCACTAGATTGCACACAGTTGTGGTTTGACATGGCAAATTGCTGTTGACATTTCCAGTTGCCTGGGGCCAGCCCAGTATTAATTAAAACATCATAACAGACTATTAAAATTTTCTTCTTTATTGTAATGGATCTTATGCTATTTTTAAAATTCTGCTTCTTTCAGATAGAAATAAATCTTACATTCCTAAGTAGAAGGAGCAGGTTAAATTAGCAACCTTATTGCTTCTTAATGAAGTCCTTAAATTAATATTCCCCCTCCAATCTTTATTGTTGGATTACACTTTATCTTTAAACTTCTCAGAATGTCAAAGAAAAACAGAACATCAAAATTAATTGTTTGTGATATACACTGCACATTCATTTTCAAAACACCTAAAGCTAACATCTGTACAGAAATATCTTTTGCAAATCTAAGTCTGATTAAAACTCTAGTTGATCATTCAAGGCAGTCAGAAGACACTTGATATGTTTGATATTTCTTACAAGCTCATGAGTCTCATTACTAACAAACAGATTTTTCTAATAAAGTTCATATGTTAAAGAGTAGATTTACAATTAAAAGTCACTAGTCAATGATTGTATATTCTGATATCCCACTGTTTCTCTAGCCATATCAGATCAAGGTCATGCTGGCTTATCTTCATGACAATAATTACAGTTAATTATCTATTGCTTCAATTACAACACTAAACCAGCTGAGAGCTACTGCTGGAACTTATACCATCTGGTATATCAGTACCTTTACTGTGCATATGTAGAAACAGGAGACATTCTTACATGTGTCAGTGGTGCCATGGCTGGAAGAGTTTCAATTATATCTCCTATATGGCAGTACAGTCTGAATTTCATCATTGTTAGTGAAAATCCATTATTCTAAAAAAAAGATAATAGCAGAAATGATGCCTGATAGGTATAGATAGGTCAAGAGTTAAGGTAGACTACTGCACTGTATGTCTTGTTTGCAAGTGGTAAGCATATATTGGGTTTTTTATGTTCTGCACCACTGAAAATCTCTTATTTTGCTCCAATCCCAGAGCAAAACCACACTTTTAATTTGGATTTCCATGTCTCTTTTTTACAGAAAGCAAATGGAGATATTATGTGATCTGGGACCACTGAGCCTTTAGAATATGCCTTATTCCACCACCAGAAAACGTAGGGGTTTGTTCAAACACATTTGTGTGTATGAATCGTCTTGTACCCATATGCTTACAAAGCATGTGTACTACCAGTATGAAATTCACTATCTCACAAATACAAGACTGACTAATGTTGACAAGTAATAAAAAAGAAAAAAAAAATATTGATGACTATTACTTTGAGTAATTAGTCTGGAAACCATTTTTTTCTGCAAGAAAAATACTGCTAATTCCTTTTCAAAAAATGTTATGAAAATTGTTCTCCTGTTTCCTACCGAAACAGATCTTAGTATTTCCCAGCTATACAACTCAGCTGTCAATTGTTGCTTCTTGGACTTCAGTAAAGCCCTTAAACAGTTTCTCACAGCATTCTTTTAGGAAACTCTCTGGCTCTGGACTGGAAATGTCACATTCTCCTGATGGAAAACTGGTTGGATGGCCAGGCCCAAAGTGTTCTGGTAAATGGAGTTAACTCCAGCTGAAGGCCGGTTACAAGTGGCATCCCCAGGGCTTAGTGCTATGTCCAGCCCTGTTCAATGACTTTATCAATGACCTGGATGAAGGCATTGAGTGTAATTTAGTAAGTTTGTAGACGATGCTAAGCTGGGAGGAAGTGTCGATCTGTTGGAGGGTAGGGAGGCTCTGCAAAGGGATCTGAACAGGCTGGACCACTGCACTGAGTCCCATGGCATGAGGTTAAACAAGGCCAAATGCCGGGTCCTGCACCTGGGGCACAACAACTGTATGCAGAGCTACAGACTGGGAGAAGCCTGGCTGGTAAACTGCCAGGAGGAGAGGGACCTGGGGTTGCTGTTTGCAGCCAACTGAACATGAGCCAGCAGTGTGCCAAGAAGGCCAGTGGCATCTTGGCTTGGATCAGAAGTGATGTGACCAGCAGGCCCAGGGAGGTTATTCTCCGTCTGTACTCGGCACTGGTGAGACCGCTCCTTGAATACTATGTGCAGTTCTGGGCCCCTCACCACAAGAAGGATGTTTAGGCTCTGGAGAAAGTCCAGAGAAGAGCAATGAAGCTGGTGAAGGGGCTGGAGAACAGGCCTTATGAGGAATGGCTGAGAGAGCTGGATTTTTTTAGCCTGGAGAAGAGGAGGCTGAGGGGAGACCTCATTTCTCTCTACAACTACCTGAAGGGAGGTTGTAGAGAGGAGGGAGCTGGCCTCTTCTCCCAAGTGACAGGGGACAGAACAAGGGGGAATGGCCTCAAGCCACACCAGAGGAGGTTCAGACTGGTTATCAGAGAGAAATTTTTCACAGAAAGGGTCATTGAGCACTGGCAGAGGATGCCCAGGGAGGTGGTTGATTCACCTTCCCTGGAGGTATTTAAAAGATGAATCGATGAAGTGCTCTGGGACATGGTTTAGTGGCAGATAGGAATGGTTGGACTCAATGAAAATCCCACAGAAGTATTATTTTAGTGCCAGCTTCCTGAAGTGCAAGTCCAAGATTTGAGCTTCTGTTTTAGTGTGAATTTTTCTAAATTAGCAAACAATTATAGCTCAGAATAAATTTTTCTAATTAAAAATAAGTTTTTATATTCAATTCTTGTTATGAACACAAAGAAATAATGTTTACTAGATCTCCTTATTTTAAGTTTTTTAATAACTGTAATAGTTAGCGCTTATATTTGGAATTTTCCAACTATTCAAGAGATATTAGTGATTAAAAATAATTAGTTTTACTAACTGACAGTAATGTTTTCAATTTCTAGTATAAAAATAAGTTTGCATTCATTCTGGTTACCACGACAACAACGAATTAGTTGTCATCCCACAGAATATTGTTGGAGCCTTTCACCATTTTGCAATTTGATTTTACTTGATAGAAAGGGTCAGTGTTTTGAATCCCTTAATTCTTTAATTTGTTTTTGAAGACACTATTTTTATATTCTTTTGAGAAAATATGTTTTGATAGGCAGATCCTAGTGAAAAATGAAGACAATTTGTGACACAGACCTTGTAAATAACAATGTTCTGTTCTTAACCAGTTAACATTCTAGCAATCTGGCATAATTATCCCTATATTTGTTAAATTAGTGGCAAAAGAGGAACATTCAGTGTCATATTCATTTTATTCAGATTTGCTAGAGAAGTTAGACCTTAAACATGGTAATGATCATCATCTTAATTGAGGCAGCCAGAAACAGAACATGACATAAGCATTAAGATAAGTGCTCATTAAAATCTGATTAAAAAAAAAAAGCAATCAAATCTGGCATGAGTCTCTATAACTTAAAGATTTAATGTTATATAAAATTTAAGAGTCTTTATTAAATTAATTCAGAAAATAGAAAATCTGTTATTTTCAGTGTGTTTATTCTGTGCTCATAAAGCCTGATTTAGACACATTGACTGTATTAGCATTGAGAAATAGATGTACAGAAGTATTGACGTGGTGTTAGAAATTGAGCAGAATATCCTGTATGCTGAAAGGCCCAAAATACCACATGGATCTCCACTGTAGGGATTTACAACAGATTTAATCTTGAATTTGTGAATAGAAAATGAGAAAGCAGAATGGACTTGAAACCTTGTACCTTTTATGGTGCATAAACTTAATCCTGAGCTGTAAGAAGAGGTTAGATCCTCATCTCAGGTTAGATATGTAACCTCTTCCTTTTTTAAAATGAGAAGAGTCTCTCTTTCTTTTAATACTGTTGGTCATTGTGTCATTGTCCTTTCATGTACCAGCTCAGAGACTATACCAGTAAACTAAAAAGTAAGAAACCTGGTTTCTGTACAATCATCAACTTTAGAGATTTTTTTTCCCATTGTTCTCAAATTCATCTACTCATGGTGCCTTCTCCACTATGCTGCTGAACTGTGCCATCTTGGGATATATTTCACAAATTGAAGGATCAGGAGGAAAGTAAAGGGGTGAAAAAGCCTAGAGATCTGAGACCCAGGTCTGGCAGAATGGATCCTCTGGCTCCAGCTCTGTCAAGACTGGTTTATGCTAGTTGCATTTTCTGAATCTTCTCACATATGTTTCCAAACATATCAGGGTTTTCACAGTGCTTGGATGTCAGATAAAAAATATCCATTCTATTCTCTGCCGGGAACAATAAGGAATATAAGTAGTTAATCTAAACACGAAACAGGGAAACAAACACAAAAAGGGGGGGGGAAAGTAAAATGGTGGGAAAGGGAAGGGAAATTTTAGAAAAGTTGTTACTGTAGTAGAATCAGTCTTGAGGCATGAGCAGTTTAGCTCACAGAACTGGAGCTGAGTCCATTAGCTGAACTTGAGCTCACAAATGTAGCATTTCACATATTAGTTAAAACAAAAAATAATGTCTTAGGCAATTAATATTTTTACTCTCCCTCTACATCACCAAGATTTCCACAATTTAAAAACCATTTGTTGGCATGGAAACACAAGCTTTATTAAAAATGGATTAAACTAATTAACCTAAAACATATCATACTATACAGTGTTTGATTCAGAATACATTAGAGGAAAAAGAACAATCTTCATTATCATTTTGTGCCTTTTATCTGATGAAAAAAAATTGTTTCCATGAGAATTTACATGTTTGATCTTTGGGCTATCTCCTGAAGGTAATGAAACTGTTGACAAGTGGTGTTAAAGGTTCCTGCTTCAGCAAAGTTGGACTTCGCATTAATATATATTGTCTATCCCTCACCGTAGTTGTGCTTTCTAATTTTCCATCAGACACCGCCATGTGGTGTATCATCCTCTTTCCCAGCTGCAAATTTTATTTCAGATTTGATGTGTTGGCAAAGAAAAAATTCATTGAGTTAAAGAGAAAATGAAGACATAAAGTACCAAAATGATCCATACTCTTCTGCCAATTTGTTAAATTGTAAAATGACAGAAATAAATAGAAAGTATTAAGCTAAATACTTTCCATAGAAAAAGAAGTCTAAAAGATCCAGAGCTTCTTTCCAACAGTCCCTTTCTTTCCCTATAATCCTGTCATGCTATATGATCTTCCACTTGCATTAAAGTCAACACACAGTTGTTTCTCATGTCAGTTTTTGAATGGCTTTGGATAGTAGTCACAATTTTCAAAGGAAATATTAAAAATTTTATTCAGTTTTTGACATTATATCCATGATTACATAAGCATTACTTCATGGATCTATATTTATCACTTAGTCTAATTCTGTCTAGATTCTGAATTACTCACTGTAAACTACAATAGGAAGGTCCCCTGCATGCAGTTTGCAACCTGGGCTTCATGAAAACATACTTTCTCTCTGCAAGGGCAAAAATTAATAACTTAGTGGTCAGGGAAGGGTCAGAGTTGTCAGCTTCATTTTTTTCACAATTTAAAATAAATTCAAATCAAAGAGTGCTTGTAGACTTTTTTTCCCTAATATGAAGCAACAGCTCTTTGTAATAGAAAACTTGTAATCCAACAAGCAGCTTCTAACTCATTCAAATGCAGAACTTAGATAATGTCAAACTGTTGTATTTATGACATGTAACATGACTATAAATGTGGAGTAAAAAACTCAAATATCTCAATGCTGCTTGAATTCTTGGATTTCACTCCTCAGCTCTCCTTATTCTTCCTATTCCCAGCTGGGGGCTGAAGGGAATAGAAGACTGAAAACCCATTTAAAAATTATAAATATTGCAGTGCTGTCTTAGATCATTATAGATACTTGTCCTGAAACATCAGGTTTTCATTTTGTGCAGGATGTGAAAGATCTATTTTATTGAGCAACTCAGTGTCAACCTTGCCATTCAGCCCTTAATGTGGCACATAGTGAATGCTGCTATGCCTAGCGGGTGGCCTGAGGGCTCCCTGTCAGCATTTTTGTCATGCACTGCAGGAACAGTAAAACCATTCATACAATTCTGAGAACTCCAAACACTTTAATGTTGCTGAGTTTCCACTTAAAATATAAATATCATTGATCTTTCAGAAAACTTTTAAAAAGACTTAATTTGCATGACTGGTTGGTGAAGTGACAACCATACTCAAAGCAGTTTAAGTCTAATCTCTTAGCTGGCTTGAGGCTTTTTGCTAGAGCAACCTAATGATATATCAGGGTCAAAAAAAAACCCAACACAAGTTTGGTGGTATAGCATAGGCATTTAACAAAGAAACCCACAGAAATATCCAATATGCCCAAGCCTTGGGGTGGTTCAGATGAGGTTTACAATAAGCAGCAAAGGTATCACATACTCGATACTAAAAAAGGAAACTGATTTTAAAAGTTCTAGACACTCATCAGGAATTTTATCCAGTATGCTCAGCTGAAATACTGATTCTGGCCCACTGAGGAAGGGCTGAAATCTTCTGAGCCCCTACCTTGAAAGGAAACATCAAACTCTGAAAAAGATTAGATGAGACTCAGTTCCAAATTTTAAGAGGCACAATATTCATGCCTGTGTGATCTAAAATGATGGCTGTCATTTTAACCCAAGAGTCATATAGGACCAGAAGCGAAAAAAGGATTTAAGCATTTAAATTAAATTTAAGAAACCAAAACTTCATGAGCAAAATTTATGTCTGTGTAACCAACTTCTTCTGCAGGTGGTCTGATTCTGAGCCATATATTTCTGTAGCGTAGTTACATACTAACTCATTCATGCAGACTCTTTTTTTTTTTCTCATCAACCAACTTGGAATCAGATTTTATGTACAATGAAGTAGAAATGAAGTAAGTGAAGAGTACACACCAAAGTATCAATAATAAAATATAAGTAGACTAATTTTGGCCACAATTTTACCACTTCAGAAACATTAAGACTTGGGTGAAATACAAATACCTTTATTTTCTCATAAAATAATTGATTCCTTTCCTAAATCATTTAAAAATATGGCATACCTAATCATAATTATGTGTACATTTACTTTTTGACTCAAGGAGGTTACCCATTTTTTATGTATAAACCTATTCTTGCATACCATGTTGAATAGGTACACAAGTTCATAGTCATTACTTTAGAAAAAGAACTTAAATAACTATGGTAACGTATTATGTTTTGTCCAAGATGTAGATCATATCTCATTTTGATAATGATAGTAATATGGATGGATGGATGGATGGATGGATGGATGGATGGATGGAGAGAGAGAGAGAGAGAGAGAGAAAGATAGATAACATGTACTGGGACCTGTACATTCAATAATTTGTGAAGGATTTTGTACTACAAACACAAGAAAACTGGAATTTACAACTGTATAAATTATTTTCCATTATTTTTAAGTTCTTACAGCTATTGAGGTCTTCATATGAAGACACTACTTGTGTCAATAACAATTTTATTTATCAGCCCAGAGCAAGAATTCTTTCCTCAGGCTTTTGCTCAGTCCCTGTACAAAAATGCCAGAACTGCAGGTTTCATTTGGGTCAAAGTTGTTGTTATTGGTAAGATATTTTCCTTAGTCAAAACCTATTAACAATCCTGAGGTGGGAAAAAAGTCACAGTTATTGCAAATGCACAATAAAGCAGTTGGCTAGATGGGACTATTCTATGCTTGTCAAGGGTTGGGGGTGTAGTACATTGCAGTCACAAGCTTCTCAGCACTAACAGGAAAACCTGGGAACTAACCTGTTTGGTTTTGTTTCTTTCATTTTTATCTTCAATGTTAAGCATTTGGGCACAATAACTTATTTGGGTCAGATGGACATTTCAGTTAGTTATTTATTTGGTTGACAAAAACAGTGATTTGATAAAGCATTCATCCTATATCAGTTTTAACAGTTGTAAATGAAAATATGAAGTGGGTTTAATATTCCTAATATCTGAAAATTTTAATTCTCTTCTGAGGACATTAATTCGAAGATTAGGTAAAAACACTTGCAAATGTAGGAACAAATTACAGTTCCCATGAAGAAGCAAGTTTCCAATGTCATATATGGCAGTATAATTTAATTCTCAGTCACTTAGCTATAGACAGGAAACAGAACATAACAAACTTAAAATTGCATTATTAATCCATAGAATCTGGTCAGAATCTGAACATAATGCACATTGCTCTTTTTGAGGTGAATGATTGGCAAAAACAAACACAAGGAGAAAACACAATTTTGCCGGAAGCTCATTATCTGATGTCAAAGCAAATAGTATGTTTTATATCTGTGGCTGACAAAGCTCTGAATTTTGCTGAAGAAGCTGCATTTTCTACTGCAATATTCCTGTGATAAAATGTCAATAAGGAGGAGAAAACTGCTTAGAATCTCTTTTTTTAAAGGATCAGACTCATATTAAAAAAAAGTTTAAAACACAACGCTTAACACTCATTTTTTTTTGTTTGGTTATTTTCTTGCCCACTTGCTTACTTATTTGCTTCTTTAATAATCACTTGTTTGTTTGTTGTGTGACCACTGTCATAAGTGTTGTATACATTCATATTGTTGAGGAAGACAGTGAGATGATCAAAAATAGGCACGTGTAAAGTTCATGCAGTCTTCATCTCAGTATTGTTATTTGCTGACATATCTGACCACTATACTTTGATTCTGACCTTACCGCATTTTACAGTGTTTTAACTTCATAGCAATATGCAAAATTCACAAACATTTGAGTGAAAAAATAATTGTATTGTTTGCCCAACAGTAAAAGAAACACTTACTATAAAAATGTAAGGATTGTATGCTCCAAGAAATGAAATAATGAAAAATCTACCAGTCCTGTTTCTTCTATTATATAATTCAGAACTTACTGAAATTAATAAGCAAAAACTTCTAGAAGGATAAAATAATCTCTACAATTCATTATAAAGCCTTAGTATTCAATAAGTTAGTATGATATCTGTACAGTGATTTGGCAATACACACTATGTAGGCTGTTGTTCAAAGGCACATCTATTTTTCTTGGCTTCTTGAGGATTTACATTCTGCTACTGATTTCTGCTAAGTAGTTTAATAACTGTAAAATGGCACTACAGTCACATACTCTTATTTCCTCTCCATTTGTGCTTTCAAGAGGATAATTAATCATGCACATGAAGAAGTTTAGGAAACTGAGCTTATATCTACATTATCAAGTACTGTTCCAGGAAAGGAACAGTCTGTAGAGCGAAGCAGCAAAATTTCCTTATATTTTTGAGTGTTCTTATTTTCCAGTTGAGCCAGGAGGACAATTTTCTCCAAAGCACTCAGAAGAACATTTCTTTTCCAATGACAACTGCTATGCAGCCCAGTTCTGAAGAACAAAGAAGCATCTTAAAATTGTAGGTGCATGAAAAAGTGTATAATAGACTAAATCAGTGAGTCTATTTTCCAGTCACTTTTTTGGGGAACCAAAGCATAATTCTTACATACTGCACTATGCAAAAGCCTAAGGCAGAGAAAGAAATTTATGCTGATTTCTTCTTTATGTGATGCAGACAATATACTATATCTGAGACGGTATCCATATGCAAGCCTCTGTATATTCCAAATCCCACATTTCCACCCTACTATTTTCTGTATTATCTGAAAGCAGACAGTCCACACAGAGTGTTGAATACAGAAGAACCTTTAATAGCTGTATGACACTGGGATATAAACAACACTTCTGTGAGTTTTCCCCCACTCACTCTGTGTTCAGCACAGCGGATCTCATGGTGGTCTGTCTTGATGCAATGTGTACTCTGCAGTTATACAAAACAAATTTTTCTAAAAACAATATTCTATATAAGCTGTAGAAGTAGCTGACTTAGTTTACTTGACTTCCATGTCTACAACTTCTTAAATCCAGTTTATTCAAATAGCTTCTTTTTAATTAGTTCTTGGCAGACGCCACAGTATTGATGGTAATTCTAAGCCATATTCCAGTGAAGTATTTCAGTGAGTTTCTGTATCTTAAAGCTGCAATATAAAACTTGAGCAAAATTCATTATCCTGGTTCTTTAAAACTATCTCTGGTTTTTAATTCGCCAAAGATGAGGATCATAAATACAGGCAGAGCTATTCAAGTTCATGCTTGTAATTGTAAGTACTAATTGCAAGTATTGAGATGCTTGGTTTATTATTACTTTGGTTTTAGTTTCAACCCAGATCTCAAATAGAAAATATATGGAAGTGGTTTGCTCAATGTGCATAATTTCTTTTTTTTGTTTTTCTGTTTGTTGAAAACAAGTACACTATTGGTTTCTTACTATTGGTTTACTTACTAGTTTTTGATCACCAGAGAAGATCAGCTTTAGTATAAATGCTGAATTGGCCAATCAGAATCATGGATCTGTATTTATTACACCATTGCTTTTGTATGTGTATATACCATCATAAAACAGGAGCAAATTAGTGATAGGTGTCAATAGGGAGCATAGGAGATTTCTAAACCCTACCCCAGCTCAGAGATACAGACTGTATAGATAGGAATTTACTAGAACTGTAAGCTACAGAGAGTACAATAAAACATAATTATATACAAATTATTGTGTTACTTTTTAGGCAGTGATAAAATACCATTGTCACAGCTGATATTTGATTGTGGCTTGGCTTAAACTAATTTCTGTACTAAATTAGAGGACCTCAAATTAGCTTACTCATTGTGAGTACAATCTCTACATTATAGGGTACACCCACCAGCATCTGAGATAATGAGAAGGTTCATTCATTTTGCTCCTGTTTCAGGCTCTACTAGTGGTAACTTCTGCCTGTCCACCCAGAAAAAATATTAACTCAACAGTTAATAATTTCATTAATTCTAATTTTATTCCATAGGTAGCAATCAAAATGTGATGGCAAATTTGGACTTTCACTCACCTTCTTGTACTTAATCTGAGAAAAGCCTAAAGAGCATACTTGAGTAACACCTTGGGAAAAATGCACCTGTCTTTTTGGAATATGTGCACATGTAATTTTTGCACTTTTCTAGTACACATAAATGCTATCCTGTGCACTCTAAAACATATGTTAATGGAAATACACTAATTTGCTAGTAAACACCAAAAAAACCATATACCAGCCATTTTACACTTTTTGCTATCGTTCATATTTCTGCTAATATCGTATGATTGCCTTTAACAACAGTAATCCAACAAAACAAAGAGCTATTGTCTGATATAGCATATATGGAATGTTTATATCAATGGAACTTGCCAAGTATCATCAGTTTACTTCAGTGTTTTCATTCTATTTGTATGAGCCAATTTTAGCTCAGTGATGATAACATATTTTGATTTAAACTCACTTTGATGTCAAGTCAGTTTGATCAAAAAATCCTGTTGAATTTAACTCATTTCTCTGTTTCCCAATGTGAAGTTCTTTTACATCAGCAACTATAGGAAGTTTATCCTTACATTTTTCTGCACTAGCAGAAAATGGTTACCTAAAAATGCCAAATATTATAAATTTTTTATCTAGCCATTTTCTGCTCGCTGACAATCAGCTTCAACTCCCCCATGAGATTTTGAATCAGTTCTTGACTTACCAAACATATTCTTTAGTTCTTACTTTCATTTTAATTCATTCCAACTTTATCTCCTGACAAGCTGCCATATTATTTAGACACCAATTTCTTAACAAACAGAAGAATATGCAAACATAATATGTCAAGAATGCCTGCTAGTGCCCTGAAAACTGCCAAGTTTCATAGATGATTTTTTGTCTTGTTAATTATTTTTACAAGATATTCCATTGCAATAGCCATTCCTTGACATCCTCAAAAATCACACCTAATGTTTTTTTTATTATTTAATATCAAGCTCTCTTCTATCTTCTAATGGCAGAAAGAGATGAAGCCTAAAGCTCTAGAACTGGCAATGAATTAGGTAGAAAGAGATTTAGCACTGCAAATTTTAGTTGTAACCTTTACAATTTTAAGTCTGAAAATGATCAAAATAATTTCTCAGGAACATACTGTTTTGCATTTAAAATCCTGTTATATACAGTCAATAATACTCCCTAATAATTTTTAATGTATATACTACATTCAATATTTTTATTTAACAAAAAATACCACTCAAGATAGTATGAGGAACATGTAACATCTGGAAGACAAAAAGGTTTTAAAAATTTTTCATATCTTATAGGAAAATTTTTAAAGCCTATTCTCAATTTTAAATCAGAATCATGTTTAGGATTTTTCATCATAATAATTTATTTCTGAGCAGCTCAGAGTTTTATACCCATTACTATGGAGCCTGTTCACTTAAAACCTACTGGTTTTTCAGGAGGAATGAAAAAAATGGAGGTCTCATGAATCTCAGATCTTACTGGACTAATCAGCAGATTTTGTATTCAGAAAAGACTGCTGTTAAGTAATCTGACAGCCTCTGTTCTGGAATCATAAGACTGTTTCAAATCCAGTTGCTGATGTTGAACAAAAACTATATCTTTTACAAAGTCTTACATATTAAGACATTTCTTTGATAAAATTAACCCACAACCCCCTGGCTAGCTCTAAAGTTATCTTTGAATGTTCTTATTTTTTTTAGCTATTGGACCTCACTGTACAGTTGCAAGGGATTTTGAATAACCTGTTATTCCAACTTAATTTCCTACATGTTAGGTAATTAATTCAGTTGCCTAGATATAGTTTTCTACTTGTCTTCAAGATGCTTTACATATTCCCTATGGACTACAGTCCATGACAGTGTTGTTTCAGGGGACTGTCTCCCATAGGTTCTATAACACACCTGCCAGCACTTTGTGGATCTCTTGGACATCCTCAGATATCTGAAGGAAAGAGTTGAGACCTTAATATGGTGACAAAATCATGCCTAACACTATTAATTTAAATTATTTTCTTGGCAAGCTAAATCCTTTGAGGTTTTAAATTCTACATTATAAAGAATATTTTTCAATAGTTTAATCATTCTCATTGACCTTTCATACATCAAGTCCTACTTGCTACTTTTTCTCAAGTCCCAAAGTACACAGCCTACTTTTCTAGTATAGAAGTACATGCATATCTTTATTCATATTGTTTGTCCTATTTAATAAATAAAGTTTATTTCTAACAGTTAAGGTGTAGAATAACCAGTAGTGTTCATCTGGGTTTAAAAATGTTATATTTTACATATGTGTTAAATGGTTTTAATAATGTATTTCTCATTTCATATACATCCAACTTTTTAATGGTGATTTCTTCAGGGCTGAATAATGACATTAAGGTGCAGATTTGCACCGGTTTCACTTTTGAGTCATTCACTACAATTCCTTCTTTCTTCAAATGTAGTTGCAACCTTGATCCTCAGTAAGAATATTGCTTTTTCTCTCTCCAAAGCTGAAATGATTCTCAAGACATAACATTAATTCTAAGACAAAACCTTTAATCCAAACTCTGTATCCATGATACTTTCTGTTTCTAAACTTACTTGTGTAACAGGTTGGTTGTGACAGCACTCTCTTTAAAGGATATGTTAAGATGCAATGAATACAGACTGTGTGATGCTACTTTACTTTAACTCAAAGCCAGAGTTTGTAAGGAAAAAATGCTACAAAAACATTTTCTTCTGAGATGCAACATTAGAATGTACACTGTCTCAAAACCAGCCCTATGGCCTGTTTCAAAAGACTCTGGAACTTATTACTGAAATTAGTAGTGAAATTCACTTCCATCTCTAGTTAATGATCAAAGACGAATGCAGCAAAGCACTGAGAAATCATTTAACATGGAAAAGATATTGGTACTGATACTCCAGTTAGCCTGTGTCCTCCACCAGTACAGGATAATGTAATACATTTTACTACCGTTAGCATAACTTCACCAGCATTAGCTGATTTCTAACAGTGAAGCAGTATTCTACAGTAAGTCTGTGCAACTGGGGAATTACAGTTATTGATCATTAATTTCTTTGTGCTCCTTTTTCAGCTGTTAATCATTAGTTGTGTGAATCATTAGAGTATTGCTTCGTGCTGTTAACTCTGACTCTCTTATTTAATAGATTGCCTTTGATCAGTAGAATTTAAGATGTGTCTGTGTATTGTCCTATTAACATCCCTATAAAAAACCCCTCATAGTGTTATTTGAGATGTCAAGTGAATTGATTTCCTCTGTTGTTCTTTTATATAAGTTTCAAGTTTCTCTGTGAACACTCCAAGTTAGTTCTTATAGTTCTATTTTTTTTTTCTTTCACAGTTCTTAAATGTTTTTGACAACATGATTTTGCTGTTTCTGAAGATTCCCGTGAGGTAGTGGTCAGTTTAATGAGTTACTAGAGTAGGAGGAACTGTTTTCCCCTAAACTCCACCATAAAACACTGAAACATAGGGTTAGGGAGTCCAAATAAAATCCAAATCACAGCTGAGATAAAAATAAAGTTATTTGTTGGGATTCTGCCATTTTTTTCTGGGAAAAAAGAAAAAAAGAAAAAGACATTATCACACAGAACTTCAATAGCTGGTCAACTAAAGAGAATCACCTGGTTTATTTTGGGTGTCCCTAAGATATATCAACTTCTAGATGAAAACAAGGAAACTCAGGTTTTCAGAATCCTGTAGTCAAATTATCTGAATTCTATAAAAGCGTATGTTAGTGCTGAGACTTCAATATACAAAAGAATTTTAAATTGTTTATCTAAGAGTGAAAATTAAGATATGAACCTTGTCTCCTACTAGGGCAGGGCTGTATCTTAAGAGACTTTCATAAGAATTTCACTAAAATCAGGAAACATAATGGTTTTCACTTTGACAGAAACCATCACCTCTTAGGTTTAAGACATAAAAATCTATGGCAGAGATTTTAGACATGTAAGATTGCTTACAATTAAGGAGAACTACCCCTTACAATATTAGCTGGAAAAAATCATTGAAGTCTTACAATTAAATCAGATTCTTTCAATAAGGGCAACAGTTCACTTGCCCATTAGAAGTTAGTCATGTTATTCCTGAGAAATTTTTTGACCTAAAATCTATAACCAGAATGACAGGAATTCTTTAGGTAATATCTCTCACTATCATCAAGTAATGCTCCTGAATCAAAACAAATGAGGTACGATCCTTCATTGTAAACACATTTTTTAAATGTATGGCAAATCAAAGCCTAAAATATTTCAGTGAAACTGAAGAAACTTCATAACTCTGCATCTCAAAGACTGGATCATATTTTAAACCTACTTTTTTTCACAAGCTCAGCCTTCATTGCAGGTCACTGCCACTTCTGTGCCAAATTCAACCAACTGCTGCAGCTTGGATATAGGAGTGTCTAATTTTGGTATCAAACAGCAACATATCTACTCTCCAGTTCTTCATGGAAACAAACACAAGCAGCAGAAATGAGTGAGGCAAGTGAACTATTAACCTACTGGTTAAAGAACAGGGAGCTTGTCTTGGAGTTTAAATCTCTGGGGTATAGCTCTTTGCAGCTCTAATTTTACATTTTTTAAAAAATTCAGATACAGCTGAGAAACATTATAGCCAATTAGTTCCGGTATGGCTACAAGGGTGTATATTTAAGTACCCCACTTGTACTGTTTTCCTGATAAGCTGAAATATGTCTCATATCTCTCCAGGTTGTTCCTGGCCTAGAAATAGCAGCTGTTTATTAAATTCTCACTTGGGACATAGGTTAGAAGTCCTTGAAAATTAAATTAGGATCATTCAATTAGGCTAAAGCAACATTTCAACCAACTCTTAGAGGAACGTGATTTAGTTTATTTCTATCAAATTGGATCTTTAACAGAACTTCAAACTATCAAAACTGCTACAATGCGAACTTAAATAGAAACTCTGTGATATTCATTTAGTTATTTTATATTCAGATATAAAAAAATACACTTTGCATTAATCTGGAAAAATTAATTAAAATAAAAGAGTACAAGGTTGCTTAAATAATATTGTGTACAGACATCATGTACATTTTCACTGCCTATCCAGTGAAACTGTTACCCATATGTTCTTCGTCTCATATTGCTCATATTTTCTGCAGCGTGCCTGTCCTTATTACTATGTACCAAGACATTAAAAGGGTATTGTAAAGACCATCTTCTGTACTTGTATTAGTTGTTTCTTAAACATGTCTGAGTGCAGGGATGTGTGTGTGTAAGGGGCTTTTCTCTGGCTCCTGTTTAATAATGAGAGAGGGAGGTGTAGAAGCAGGGACCACCCCCACCATTTCACCTGCCAATTGTCTGTCTCGGTTACTGTAGAGGGGGTGCAGCAGCACATGTTGCCTGCCGCCCCCTGCCCCCCAACTGAGCACACATATCCAAAGGATTCGGGCAGAGGTTAATCTGAAAAGGGACAGTTGAACTGCCAGTGACCCTGGAACCCCTAGTCCTAATTTGAGAACTTTCCTAAAGGAACTTNGGGACAGAGGTTAAAAGTCCTTGAAAATTAAATTAGGATCATTCAATTAGGCTAAAGCAACATTTCAACCAACTCTTAGAGGAACGTGATTTAGTTTATTTCTATCAAATTGGATCTTTAACAGAACTTCAAACTATCAAAACTGCTACAATGCTAACTTAAATAGAAACTCTGTGATATTCATTTATTTATTTTATATTCAGATATAAAAATATACATTTTGCATGAATCTGAAAAAATTAATTTAAAAAAAAAGAGTACAAGGTTGTTTAAATAATATTGTGTACAGATATCATGTACATTTTCACTGCCTATCCAGGGAAACTGTTACCCATAAGTTCTTCAGTCTCATATTGCTCATATTTTCTGCAGCGCGCCTGTCCTTATTACTATGTACCAAGACATTAAAAGGGTATTGTAAAGACCATCTTCTGTACTTGTATTAGTTGTTTCTTAAACATGTCTGAGTGCAGGGATGTGTGCGTGTAAGGGGCTTTTCTCTGGCTCCTGGTTAATAATGAGAGAGGGAGGTGTAGAAGCAGGGACCACCCCCACCATTTCACCTGTCGATTGGCTAACTGTCTCAGTTGGTTACTGCAGAGGGGGTGCAGCAGCACATGCTGCCTGCCACCCCCTGCCCCCAGCTGAGCACACATATCCAAAGGGTTCAGGCAGAAGTTATTCTGAAAAGGGACAGTTGAACTGCCAGTGACCCTGGAACCTCTAGTCCTAATTCGAGAACTTTCCTAAAGGAACTTCATTGCATGCCTCAATTTGAGAACTTTCACAGGAAGACCACTCATCACATGCTAATAGGGAATTTGACTTTACCCTAGGAGATTTGTGGGTATCTGATTTGACATGCAGATATCAAAAAAAACCACAAACCTTTTTACCTTCCCTTTTCAACTCTGCAAGTCGGGATAGGCCCTAATATTACTGCTGTCAGGAGCCGGGTGTAACAGGTGTCTAACAAGAGGATGAAGACTCCCTTGTTATAAGGGGTCACATGGAAAAGACAAGAGGTAATGGGCATAAGTTGCTTCAGGGGAGACTCCTGAAGAAAACATTTCATCATGAGAACAGCTAAACATTGGAATAATCTCCCCAGGGAAGTGGTAGTTTCCTCTACAGTGGACACTTTTAAGGCTCAGCTTGACAGGGCTCTGGGCCACCTCTTTTAAACTACATATTACCTAAAAGGCTGGACCATATGATCGCTTCCAACCTGGCACTCTGCGATTCCTAAAAATAACTTTCCAAATTCCTTGAAGGATTTGTGTATCTCTGTTCTAAATAAAATAATTTTTTTGAACTGTTTCCCAAGGACTTTGTAAAGACTTTGCTTTTCTTTAAAAAAAAAAGCAATTTAAAAAACAAACAAACAAACAAATAAACAAATAACACTTGAACAAAACAATTACATCCTGCTGAAGTTCATTTATCTTAGACCATAGCGTTTTAATAGGTTCCTGTGTAATCCCTTTTCACAACTCAAAAAAACCCATAGAGGTGGGTAATTCAGATATGTTTCTTATCAGCAGAGATTCCTTAGACAGCCCATTGTCTCAAGTTAAAATCAATACAGACTGAGAGGGAAACATTAAAGAAATGTTAGGACAAAGGAGATATCTGCTAACATTTAATGTCACTGGAGTCTTTGAAAAAAGGAAAAATGGGCAGCCAAGAAAGAATCTCAAATTCATATCTCTGACAAAAACATTAAGTATAATAATCGCATTTCATATCTAACACATCAGTATAAAGACTGATGAGTTTAGCATTACTTATAGGTCTCTTCGTTAGTCATTCCACACTGAATCTATTGTTGTTATGAGAACTGTGACAATAAATATCTTCTCCACACATCACAGCACAACAGGGGCCAGCAGCTCCCTGTGGCTTGGAGCTGGGAGCTTCAGTGAATCGCCGGGCGCAGCAAGGTAGGGTCCCACCACCCCAGTCAGGAAGCAGGGAAGCTGGAGGGGCAGCGGAGGACCATGCAACCCTGGCTATCAGGCACTTTACTGGCAGTGGGGACAGGCAGAGGCTGGGCTGGTATATTGGTGTGGTATTATGGAATTACTTGGTCTTATGGATGCACTGAGCTTTGCAAAAGGGAGCAGTTCTACTTGAACAATGAACAACTTTATTTAGTAAGACTCAAATCAGCTGACTCTTTGGGTAAGGCTGAGGCCTCACAGCCTCATGTCACTTCAGCCAAGAGCAGAAACACCCCTGAAAGGACATACTGAGCTCTCTGTCCCAAAGGCAAACAGCCAACTTGCCACTCTGATAACGCAAGCAGCCTTCTCAAGAACCAATCAACACATACTAATTGACTTAGTCCCACCTAGCCAAGAAGCACCATTTTCAAAACATATTAAAACTGGTACCTGAAAGCTCTTTTTAGGGGGGTCAGAAAAATCACCAACTTAGCTGGTGAACAGCTCAACTGTCCTACAATTTCCCCACCACCACCCAAGAAGGGACGTGTTGTGGTAAGAACAGTGCACTTCTGACTTTAATGGATGCTCCCCTGGGAAAATAAATACTGCCTCAAGTTTTATTTGTTACTTCTTTTATATATGATCATTGTTAATCAGTTATAATCATCTAGTACTAAAGTAGAAATTGAATTTATGAAAAGCAATCACAACCATTTTTTTTTCCTGTTACTTAAATTATCTACTGTTTATACTAATTCTGACTGATGGCTAACACACATACACATATCATATAATGCTTTAGCCGTAAACCATCAGCCAAGTCTGGGAATAGAGGTGGATCAAGCCACACCTAAGCTCCACTGTGAGGGTAAGCTTAAAAAGCAAACGGGTCCATCTTGAACCTCATGACTCAGGGATAGGACATCTCTCAGCAACCTGAGAAGTACCTAGGGGTGGGGATCACGATCAACCCAGTAGGTGAAGTGAGGTTTGGCACGGCCCAGGGTGGGCAGGCAGGGCTGTGAGGACAGGTGTTGGCTGAGGCCAGTCCAGAACGTTAGCCTGCAAGCTGAGGCCTTGGTCTGGGTCAGGGATCGTGGCTTGGAACTGTCCAGGATGCACCATGGAGGAACTGTTGCCCCAGTGGAGGCCAAGCATTGCTGCCTCAGCCAAAATCATACTCCATGGACAGGTGATTGCCAGGCTGGTGAAGAGCTGGCCTCTGCAGACAAACTCTCTAGAGGGAGAGGAAGCACTGAATCCCAGAGAAAGAAACTGTACTCTAGTGGCATTTTATAATATCTTACCCTTTCTGTTCCAAAGGATTATTTTTTTCTAATCATGAAATTAACTCACTTCAGGAACACCTACATTTTTTCAGGATGGAAGTGATGTCATAACTCCTGACTTAGGCACCAGAATTCTCAGTCCTGGCTGGACCATCATGTGCTGATCTTACAAGGTATGCCCGCAGTTCAGCTGAATTTATTTCCTTTCCACAGAGACTGGCTTGATCTGCAAGAGATTGTTGCCCAGAGTTTCTAAACCCTCTTGTGATCTCAAAAACTTAATTATCTTAAATGCAAAAAACCTTATTTTTTTATCTCAAGATGATATACTTAATATGAGAAACAACAACTGACCATCATGATACAGATTTTGAAGATTCAATTTTTTAGTTTCAAATACTCAATTTTTTAATCTGGAGAATTGTGCATGAAGACAGTACTTTGCTAGAAATTAAAGAACAAAATAAGCATTAGCACCTGCTTCTGTAACAGCTGATTCCTACCTGTGGAAGAGAGGGAAGAGCTTCTCACAGAGCTTGCTTACAACTCAGCCTGAGATAGACAGGGGACTATGCTTGACTGATATAATTACATGGCAGCTGATAGTAATTAAGTGTAAATTTTGTAAGTGAAAAAGGGACTGTATAAGAAAAGTTAGTTTTAGCTCTTCTCATATTTCATCCTTCTTTTGTTATTTCTTCATTTATATGAGAAATTTTGCTTGGTGGAGAAAACCACAATAGGTAAGGTAACCATTGGCTGGTTGAAAAAAGGATGAATGGAGGTGAGTTATGATTAAAGAGAAATAGGTTTTGCTGATAAAGAGAAGTGAAATAAATACTCTCTAAAATATTGTCCAAGTTTTTGTTTTCCACAGAAACTTGAGATCATTCAACTGTGAGGCAAAACAATAAATAAATAAATGAATAAACAAACAAACAAACCCTGTTTGAAACATTACATGCCTTAGCTGAAAAAACTCATTAAATGATTCAAAAATCCAAGAGAATTTTTTTTCTGGAACATTTTTAGGTTAGTAAATGGAGAAAGGCCATTTAATGTGTAACTAGTGAAAGAGTGGATTATGGAGAATGAATGATAACCGTGTTTGAAACAGATTATGAGATGCACCAAATACCAATCTGTAAAATATGGTGTATCTTAAGTGGCCAAAACAGTTTGACTTTTTAAATCTGTACATCTGTTAAAATACTACCCAGATGTTTTGGGAGATATTTGGTGTGCTCCTATATTTAGTGTAATCTTAAAAAGACTTATTTATAAAATCTCTGTTAACACCTTCAGAATTTTATGATTTTTTAATTTGCCCATCTCTTAACCTGGATGTTATCAGTATGATAAATGGTTAGATTAGCAAGTGTGCATGACTGAGCAACTGACAAAATCATAGCATCATAGAATCATAGAACAACCAGCTTGGAAGAGACCCACCAGATCATCAAGTCCAACCGTTCCTATCAAATGTTACAGTAACTAGATGCTTGGTAATAAATATGAGGTTTTATTTTGAATTTCGCTAGTCCTTAATTATGGGCATTAAATTAGTGCTAGGATTGGAAAATGCTCTGTGTTTATGTACAGGCATAATGTAAAGTTAACATTACAGAAATCCATAGCTACAAACAATGAATTATAGGAAACCATTAACAAAAAACAGTGTTCTATAATGGAACTTGTAGGTCACACATAAATTGAACTTAGTAGTGTCACACCACCCTGAAGTTTCTTTATGCCTATGACAGAATTATTGGAAATTTTCCTTTTTGTCATCTTTAATCTATACTAAGAAAACCTTGTTCTTAAAATTTTCATGGCTAGGTCACTTTCTTAAAATTTTACTCATGCCTATTACTCTGCTTTGTCTTCTGTCTACTTTGTAGTAATTCTTCCTGTCATGTGCTAATCAAAACACCCTATTCCCACTCTTGTCGTAGTATCACATGGTAGGACTCAAAAATAAATCTCTGTGTACTGCATGACAGTGTTGTTAAAAGTATCCCAGAATTACATTTTCCTTTCTACAAGAGCATTACTAGTTTGTGATTCCTATTTAAAACCTTTTCAGTTGAAAGTTAATGACCGACAAATACTTCTTATTTTATATTTGTTATGTTTGCTCTTTCCAAGATAAGTGTGATTGTGTACTTTGTTTTTATTGCCTTTCATAGTCTTTATTTCAGACTGTGTCTCTGATTTATGAAGACCATTCTGTCTTCTCAAGTGTTTGGAAAACCTCATGGTTTGTATCAGCTGTATAACTTGTATTCTCTAGCCCATCATCTTAGTCTCTCGTGAAAATATCAAATAATATTTGGCTAAGTAGAGATTTCTGCAGTCCATGGCATTTATAATGGAATTTGACCACACACTGTTAACAACAGGTCTTTGTTCAGCTTTGAGGTTTCTTTTCATCTTATTTGTTTTAACTAAGGCTATATAAAACTTAACACTAATTTAAAGAAAGCACAGATATACTATTCCTCTGCTATTGCTCTGGAGAAAATCTCTCTCTGTAAGGTAAATTTTTCTACTTTCACATGTCAGGAAATGTGTTAGCTGTATTTTAATGCTAGTATCTCAGAAATATTCCCTTAGAAATAATGGATTATGCAGTAGTAAAAAGAAAGCATTTCCCACATACTATATTCCATATAACGTGCTAAAAAGATTTCTCTTGAATTTGTCATTCCAGAAGTCATCATAACGCTACAGCTTATAAATTTGCACTGAGAAAAGAGAGCAACTGGTAATGGAATATACTCAGAAAATGATAGGTATAAAATTAACCTTATTCTACTCTTAAGTTGGCCATAATCAATAACTTTCACAAATACGGTAAAGTGTCCATAATTTCAAACTGCATATCCTAAAAATTCACAACTGCAATAAATTACTTACAATTACAATAAATTATTCTTGAATACTTTCTCCTTGTAATTATAGTTAAGGTCACATAAAATAAAAATATATTTAAAGTATAAAATTAGTTTTATAAGGAAGATAGAAACCAGAAGATAATGGTTCCATATAAGCCTACATTTCAAATATATTTGACATAGAGTAAATTGTGTGGATAGTTCAGAAACTGCAGGTACTGGGGAAGTATTTCATACTGCAAATTCATGGTAGTTTTGCTTGTTGAAATATATTTGATGAGAATCCTATAGATCAGATACATATTGTTAAATTTCACAAAGAGGTTAATAGTTTCTTCATTTATGAAAATAGCTTGTTTTAAAATTCACAGCCTGAACCTCATTTTACATCCACAGGTTCTCAGAATCCATTCTCTTTCACACAACTTTAGGTATATTTTCAATGAAAGACACCGGGACTATGTCAATTAAAGAGTAATTTAAATATATACACACACAAAAGAGAGACAAAATGAGAGAAGACTAAGCTGTGAACGGAATAGAGTCTTTTCATCAATACAATACAATACAATATGATACAATGCAAGACATTATTTCTTACAGGATAAAATTCACTTTACCTTGAGAGCCCAAGTAATCATTGTGTGAGAGAAAAAATGTGTGAATGGGATGAAAAGATAAAAATCAGACACTCCTCAAAGAAAGCTAGGGTAGGGGTCTATAGCGGAACTTCCCTATGATGGCTATAACAACTAGTCCAACACAGGAATTAAGGCATCACTCATATTATGGCATTTTGAGAGCTTGTTGCACTTTCATAGGTTTTATTGCATGGATTTTAGGCAGGTTTTCTCAGACCACCTAGGCTGCTTTTCTTCCTGATTTAGCTTGATACATCATAATATATCCCTTTGCTCTGGGCTTTCTACTACTCCTTTGTACCACGATTACAAGGCCATATTACAAGGGTTTTCTGATTTTGTAAGTCATATTACTCTCTATCCAGTTATAAAACTAAAGGTTCAATTTAGGCTAGATTTAGAGATTTCCAAAGCTATTTCTAAACAATCAGGACCCTCTTCAACAACAAAAGTAGATTCTTATTAGAGATATTGTCTACGTATGGCATAGGTAAAAATGCTAATTTACAAGTCAGATTTTAATGAAAGTCTAATTTTCTAATATCTCATTTTGGTATGTCCTTGTTAAATAGTGGGAATGTCATATAATATTTCAGTCAAAGGCAGGGTCTTCATGTTTTACCTATTGAATGCTGTTCAATAATATAAAGTGCCCATAATCACATAGTTTGTTCCATTAGGATAAATTAGACTTGTGACAACTGTAAAAAGGAATATAATCACCAAGCAAATGTGGCATGAATAGATAGTTGTGAAGATTCAGACTTCTACCAAATATTGAAAGTTTATCCACTCACTACTCCTTCACTTTTTTTTTTTCTCCTGCATTTTCTTTATTCTTCTTCTAATGCACATTTGTGGAGAAATAAATAGTGAAATAAATAGCTGAAAGATTATGTAGGTACAGAAGCTCAATATTTTCTTGCAGAGTGCTGTTGATCCTTATAATGTTTGACGTATATCTGATACTATGTGCAATATTCATGCTTACCTTTAAAAGCAAAGTACAACTGCTTTCTGATAATCTCAGAGTAGATTTTTGAGCAATGTTTGAATGTAGGTTACCTCCAATCCAAAGCAATAGAAAGAAGAATGGAGTTTTAAGAAAGGAAAAGACCTGATGTTTTCTTTCAGTGACAAGCAAATTTTGATTTGGCATTGATTCAGACAGTTTCTTTCTCCATACCTCTAAGACATGCATGCTAAAAAGCAGGCATTTGACCTGAGTGAACTACATTATAAATTGTTACAGACAAAGCCACTGAGCAGCAGTATGTTCCATCCTTGCATACTTATTTGATTTCTTGTTCTGGTATAAATTATAGATATTACAAAGTCATAGTAATAGTCTTTCTAAGGAAAACTGATATTTAATGAATAGTTTAATCTTGAATTAGTTTTCAACTTTTGCTCTCAAAAGAACACAAGAAGGTATGACTGGTAGAGGAAGAAAATAATGGCAGGAGTAAGAACACAAAGCCAAACAGGAACTGCAATATGAAATTATATAAGTTATCTGAGCAGACATTTATTTATTAAATAACCAAAGATGATACATTAGACTGTGTTTCTACCATAATATGTAGATCTAACATTTCTCACTCAAAAGCATCCTGAGAAACTTACTGATTCAGTGATGACACTGGTACATGAGAAACATGTTGAGAAATATAGAATCATAGAATAACCAGGTTGGAAGAGACCTACAGGATCATCGAGTCCAACCATTCCTATCAAACACTAAACCATACCACACAGCACCTCGTCCACTCATGCCTTAAACACCTCTAGGGAAGGTGACTCAACCACCTCTCTGGGCAGACATGGCTGCAGAAGTGCTGTTCATGACTGAGGCAGCAAGGAAGGACTTCAACACTTTCTATGCATGCTTATCTCTAAAATCTTACTGTAGTGGAAGGACATGAGTCTGTGGAAGGTACTTTCTGCAAAACCTACTGCACTTCAAAAGACATTTGATGTGAAAACTGACATGAACTGTTGCACTACCTTTAGCTACTTATGTGTATCCACATTTATTTCAGTTGTCGGCACTTTGAAATTCTAGTCCATGATTCCCTGTCCTTCTGTGTATCACTCTGTCTGGCTAGGCATAAAATCTAATATACAGGTTTGTTGATTGGTTTGTTCACTTGCTTGCTTGTTTATCATTGATGAGATTAGGAGGATGTATAGGATAAACTGTTTCTACAAAGTGTTTCCAGACATACATAAAATAATCTAATATCAGTGATCTACATTAGGAAAATGCTAATGGAGTTACATTTGATCTAGTGAGTTAAAGAGAGAAGTTGAAATTTGACCTTAATCATTCAGAACAGTAGCTAATATTGAGAAGAATAGTTCAGACATTTAGGAAAACTTCTGAGGAAACTTTCTTAGCTGATATCCCTGAATGGACATTTTTTCAATACCTTTGTACAGACATCTGGACAACATCCGAAAGGTGTTTAACAGGAGGTATAAATGGTGCCATCATGTGACTAATTTTCTTCACCTACTGATTATGTCTGACATAGCACACTTCGGAAAGTCACAGTGCATGTAAATAGCATGACAAAATAACAGAACTTACAGTATTGTATTTGTATTGGTTAATCATGGTGTAACTTACTGGTAATAAATCATCAGCAAATGTAGGAAAAGGACATTGTTATTGTATTAGAGAGAATCTAAGATGTCTATTACTACTAGTATTAATGAGCAAACAAGATTAATTATTATTCTTATTACACAGAAAAATACTTGCTATTATTTGGACTACATAAAAATACTTCGACATGTGCTTGTATTTATTTTTATTATTGTTCATTAGGATTTTGTCCTCTGTTTTATGAAAGATCAGCACCAACTGTATACTGAAAGAAATAATAAAATGTTAACTACTATTTTAACTGCAATTTGTTTCACTAATTGTACATAACTGTAGAATATTTTTTTTGTCTCCTTTATCTCTTGTGTGATTTTTTTTTTGTTTTCTGCCTTATTCAGGGTAAAAACCCTAGGTATCATTGGAACAAAACACAGGAGCAACACTACTGACTGTTCCCAGAATTATATGCAGCAGATCCACTCATCTGATGTGCAGAAAAATAAAATTTCAACATTTAATATATAACTGAATAATCATGACAAGCAATAACATTTGAAAATATATCAGTTTATGCCATTGATGTATTATGTCTATCATACACATTATGTGTATCAGATGATTTCTCTTAATACTTGAGTAATAAATGCCTTCCTTAATATTCTACAGTTTTTAGAAAACTCTCAAGAGGCACAAGAAAAGGAAAAAATGAGAGAACTAGTTTTAGACAAAGGGATGAGAGAATGTACTCTCATTTAAAGAATTAGTTGTTTAGTGTTTCTCTACAATGGAGGCAGGACACTTCTTGTTCTGCCCTTTAAGACTGAGAAGAAACTAGCATTTTGGAAGCCAAAAGCTCCATTTTACAGTAGTCATAATAGACCTAGTGTATAACAAGACCTGATCTTCTCCCCAAATATTGCTGGACAGGGTAAAAATATTTTGCTTCTCCTGGGACAATAGCTCAAATTTTTTATCATTCTAATCATACCTTACATTCAGTTGAAAGTAATCATTTTCCATTGTGTAGTATGTCTATAATTATTTCAATGAAAAAAAAAAAATCTTGGTTCCAAAATTGAGAATTTAATGAACATTAGATAAGAAGAAAAAGTTCCAGACCATGAACTCATACAAAAGAAACTTCAGCAATGTATCCACAAATACAAGTGGTTTTAACACTTCTCTCAATCTCTAGCTGATTGTATTGCCATCTTTTTAAGAACGAATGATACTTGGTGGTTGCTGAAGTGGCAGACAGTACTGGTTTGTGATAGATGTAGTGCTTACAAAACTATTTTTTTCTACAGTTCCAGGATTTCATCTCACAATAGAATCCCTCTAATTCAGTATTTGTAACAATAGTTTCTTGCAGCTATTCTGGTATTATTACATAAATTCTTAAATACAATAACTGTATAAGGACACTCAAATTTTCCCAGCAAACAACTATCTCCTGAGAACATTATTGTTGTTGAAAAAAGCGTAACACCTGTTCCTAACTTTTGCTTTAAAGTGTAAAAGACAAACATTCCTTACACAAGAAAGAAAATATGTTTTTCAGACTTCATCTTTCTTCTTCCACATCTTTTATCCTTAAACTCCTAACTTCAATCCATCAATTAGAGCTGAAAACACAGATATTCAAGTAAAGCTATGACATTACTGATGTGAATTTCCAGGCCTTGGTCTTTTGCTGTGGACCATTCTGTACGTACTTTTCAAAAACCAATTTGATAGTTTCACTTGTTTTAACCATATTGTGGAATAAAAAGTTGAAAAAAAAGGCTTTGTAATTAATTTCTAATATATAAGCAATCCTGGAACTGACAAGAAATACAGGTTTATTTTGTGGATATGTGGATTTTTGCTCTGAATCTCTGAATTTAAATTGTAGTTACTTATCAGATCTATGTGATAGGTTTTATCAGAGATACTTTTACCATATCTATCATTTTCCTTTTCACCGAAGACACACTAGTTGCTTCAGTAATGCACCTAAAATTCACCTCTGATAGAAATCTGAGTAATCTATCCTTTCTTTTTTGGTCATATCATAGTCTGTCTTTCTACTGATAAACTGGTGCAACCATGCTGTACCCTCCCTGAGACAGAAACAGGAACAAACACTAGAAAAAGTCAGAAAACCAAGGGTATTCTGTATCCTCCCCCACCATGCAGGAGGCAGTAGGTTAAAGGGAAGGAGTCTTCAGAGGTAAGTCTACTACTGGGGCATAAGGCAAGCCTTCTCCTTGCCAACCTTCCCAGATGCTTCTATGGAACAGTTATGAGTCTCTAGGACCTGGGTCAAGGACATCACTAGGAAACTTAATGGGCTGGTATGACACTCAGACTATCACCCATTATTACTTTTCCCTATGGGCAGCAATGGAGCCTCAATGTATAGTCCAAGGACACTCAAAAAGACCTGGGGCCTCAAGTCTTGGTGAGAAAATCTGAGCAGAGATTATTTAATCCTCTCTCTTTCCAGTTACGGACAATGATTTTGGAAGAAACAGGTGTAACCAGTCTGTTAATATGTGGCTCTGTACCTGGCTTAACTGCATGAATTTTCAGTAGCGGGATTTTCTATACAACATCATAAAAGCATAAAATCAGACTTCTAATTTGCCATTAGGAAACAGCAGGAGAGATCAGGAGAGTTACTGATATCCTAATTTTCTGCTTTAGCAATAATTTTTTAAGATTTACAGATAAGTCAAGGAAACAGTTAATATCCAGTACTACAGAAGAAAACATGAACAAAGTATCTAACATCAATAAAATATAAGTCCCTGTCAGCAAGAAAAGAGGAAAAGTTCCTCTTTTAACTCCATATCTGGAGATCAGTTTAACTGTGGGCACACTAATTCTGTTGGAATACACTGACAGACTACCTGGCGTCTTTTAATATAATTTACAGATCAGCTCACGCCTTTCCATACTCTATCTCTGGCAGAGGTTTATTGACAGGACTTCTGAAGTCCTCTATGCTCTTTGCTGACCTTGCATACATAAAGTTCAGGCTGAGCATAAGCAGAAAGTCTTAGGTATGGAAAAACTCATTTTTCATTTCAAGCAATGAAAAAATATAGAGGTCTTTCAGGAAATCTGTATATCAGCTGCATACGTTTGAGATACTGATTCTCTATTGCTAACTAGTCCAGATCAATCTAATAACTTACTCATGTGTGATGGTGCCGCCGAAAGATTAGGTATATGAATGCAGAATTGACTCATTTCCTTCAGGTGTCAACATACCTCAGAAACACCTAAGCACTGTAATCACCTTAGGTTCTGACACTGAAGGTTCCTAGCTCACTAAAGTTCCCCCTATGTATACTCTGCCCTGAGGACCAACAGAAGTCATTAAAAAAAGACATGTTTTTGCCTGTCTTCTATTGAGAAACAGAAGACAGGCAAAATCAGACAAGGTCTGATTGGATAAAATAATGACTTGATAAAAAAAATCTGATAAAAGAATATCTGCTCTGAGAATATCTCAACGTAGAGCTTCTGAAAATATAGGACCTTCTTTAAACATATAATTGTTCATGTTTCTATTCAATAATTTAGCTTCAGAGTATTTCTGTAGTGTCTAAAAGACATTATTTCAGTCTATCTCTCTGAGAGGGTTCAAACAAATACATGCAGTTTTTTGATATATCCAACTGTAAAACCTAAAATGCAATAAATTCAATAGTGAGCATGATGCAAATTTATAGCTCAGGGTATTCCTTTGGGAAATGCAAGTTTAGTTTTTTCACAAAGCATACAGATTTCATGCCTCAAAGAGGAAGAATAATTTAAGCAGTCCTCTGTCCTTTGGGGGTTTTGTTTTTTTAGTAATTACATATTCAGTTTATCACAATTTTAAGCACCTATTTTCTACAAACATTATCAGTCTAGATAAGTGCCTAATCTGGATGCTGATTAGTAGAGGACTATTGACAGTAATATTTCGGTAATAAACCAAAAGGGTGTGTTATGGACCAGTGTTAGTCTTGAAGTATGATTTGCTTCTATTTTGTTTTCTGAATCTCTCAATCATTAAAGATTTGAGGCTTTGTTACTACAATATGAGAAGCTTCATAAAATGCTTTTTAAATAATTTATCATAAAGGGAATGTGGTGCAATAAATTCTAAAATAAAATGCAATCTTACTGTGAACACAAGTTGAACACAACAGACTGTCTCATTACAAATAACAGAAGAGGAAAAATGAAAAGGAGTATGAGAGAAAATGGGAATAAATATTCAACAGAAAAACAAAAAAATTAGACATCCAGAGTAAAAACTAGTTTTCACCTTGATACTTGACTGAATTCATTATAATTATTTTACTGGGGAGGGGGAGCATTTTTCCTAAATTCAAGAGCCAATTTAGAAAAATGTTACAGTTATGTAGAAAGGTATTAATGAGTTTTTCTTAATCTGGCTTTGTTTTATCAAATATGATATTGAAATCTTAAATTAATGAAGGGGTTTTTTAATGTAGCTTAGTGGATATTCTCCTAAAAAAAAGAAGCATAGACTTCCTTCTTATTGATTTAAAATTGACATTGATGAAAATCAAAAAAATATGCTATTGTGTTTTTCCTCCATATAAGATTCTAAAGTTTTATGGTTGTCATGGTGCTTCTTTGTTTTTTCAGGAAACCTTAAATAACCAATACCCAGAGATTTCATAAGATCTCTGTCCCATTGGCTTTAGGTCCTGTGAATAGCTATTAGATGTTCAAACACTGACACAGAAGAAGCAAAACAGTTTTCTTTCAGATTAGTATCAGCACCTGTGTTTGTATTTTATACAGATTTTTACAAGCCATTACTTTTCTGATTTTCTTGTATCACTACAAACTTTTCACTCTATTAATATCAGGGAAAGGGGGAGGGAAGAAAAGAGACAGAAACCATTATTTTTTTCTCTCTGCATGTCCATTCTAGAGCCTACTAGAAATTCTCACAAAAATCATTATTATGAGTTTTACCCCACTCCAAGTGAGAAGGGAACTGGAATTTACTTTCTTACTTCTTGACCATCTGTACCTCATAAAGCTATCTTGTGTAAAATTATATGACCCTCCAAAAATGTATAGCTTTAGCAGCATTTTGTAGTGTATCTAGATCCTGTTGGTGTGGAGTGGCTTTTTCTTCCAATAGGCTACCTTTGCAGAAATGTTTCATTCTGCATTTTTATGAAAGTGAGATAATGAGCTAAGCAGACTAGCCCAGTTCTGAGTCTGCACAGGAGAAGAGAGGAGCTGTAAAAAACAACAGATCTTTACAATCAAAGACTGAAGTTCCTAATGTGTCTACACAGCAGCTAAGAGGATGATGGGGAGGCTGAATCATTACTTCAGGTTCAAGTTTCTCAGTTATCTCTATAGATATATGGAACTCTTCTAGTTATCCAATTCTTTTATTGAAGTACCCTCCTGCAGAGTGGGAGTTTGTTACTGTGCAGGGCAATATGAGTCTACTTTTAATGATTAAAGATAACTTCTGGCTCTAAGTAATACTATGTTCTATCTCTGTATGGTAAGTTAGTTTCTAAAAAATTCTTGGTCTCTCTCTTGGGGATTAAATATTTCTGATCTACTGAAACTGAGACTTAACTCATTTATCCACATATTTTTTAGATACTCCACAGTAAACAAGGTATCTCCATAGGATGACAGATATTACAATGCCTGTATGAAACTTATACACAACTTAGTCTGGATCTGGGGCCAGAGATTTCATACTGTGAAATGGTATTAGTTGCTCGCATGTGACCAACTGGCTCAAGTCCTAAGTGTTAATATTTTAATTCTCTTTTATTCTATGTAAAACAATTGTTTACAGTTGCTGTTATACTAAAGAACTAATTTAGAATAAGTGTCAGTTTTAAGGAGGAATGTAGTTCATGATGAATACCTGTGATATTGGATCTAAGTTATGACATGAATGAACTATTCCTTGCACAATGTATAATGCCTATTTTCTTCTTAGAAAGAAAGAAAGAGGGAAAGAAAGAAAAGAAAGAAAAAAAAAGAGAAGAAAAAGAGGGACTAGTGTAAGAAAGTCACCCCCAGGCTCAAACAGTGTCTTCAGGCTTCCAGAATGGAGGGCATGCTGGCCCTGTCTTGAGAATGTTATAGATTAGGGTGTTTGATGCACTTGCATAGTGACCCTTCTGGAAGCTTCTAGAACTGAGTTAGGGCTTGAGCATTTTTGGTGATCCTTCTGACCCTGCTTCCTCCACCAGCAGGATCACAGTATGACCTCTCTTGGCATGCAAGCGCAGGAGCAATACTTGCAAAATAAGGAATTTTGCACTGGAAACAGCGCTGCCTCATCATGTGACTTGCCTTTTCCCTGTTGTAGTTTGCTGTAAAACAGTTGATTTAAGGCATACCACTTGAGTCATAGGACTAGTCTCTTACAACTTCTTCCTTGACTACAGGGAGAAAAAGAGTTGTCCACAAGCCTCTCCAGTGACCCATGCAGCTAGCTCAAACAAGAGTATTGACATTAATGTAGAGCTCTACCTATTGCAGAAAGTGATTTAGGCCAACCCTAACAGCATAGGAGTTTCAGAAGCATTTTGTCAAGGACCAACGATTCAAGTTATTATTAGCCAGAGTTACTGTCCATCATTCATTTGACTGATTTGTGCTGCATATAACAAAGGGGAAAATCTGTACTTTGGAGACCTATGAAGCATGTACAGTTTCCTGTGTTTGTGAATATATGCCTTTACCACTATTTGATCAATTGAGGTCCTGTAGCCATCTTTAGTGTGGAACATGAAATACTCTTAGACAGAAAGGTCCCTCTGTTTTTTGTGAACCTTCATATGGAATTCAGCACCAAGGGCTCAGAAGGAAAAACCAGAGATTTCTCTGTATAGCATAAGCCTGATTAAATTCTACCTTTCCAAAATGATGACAAGTGCTTAACTGTAATTACATGTATTTCTAATGCATTTTTTATCTGCTGCAGGCCTTGGTACAAGGTTTATACTTTTTTACTTATTGCAAATCTTGGGCTGAATTTCTCTCTTTTCTCCAGTGTGATAACTTCAAACCTATCCTCACTGCCATTCTGATATTAGTTCTGACCCAACTGCATCCTGCTGAATTGCATTAGTTCCTGCAAAGTAGCTTTTATGTTTTAAGGTACACCTACTATAATCTCTTAAGCTATCTGATAAAATTTTAATCTCTCTGCCCTTCTTTTTAGAAGTCTGCTCAAGAAAGATGCCTTGACAGCATCTTATTTTATTTACTATTCCAGAATCCCTATCTATGCCTTGTTTAATCGTTTATCTTCTTCCTCCAGTTTTCGTTCCCTTCACTTCAACCTTTTCTTTCCACTCAGCTTGCTGAGGCTGAAGTTCAGGTCTGCCTTATCCTAATTATTGTGCAGACTCTATTCCATAATCTAAACTCATTTTTTTGTCTCCTAAAATGCTCCTGTACTTTATCATTAGATTCTCTCAATGTCATCACTACTTGTGCTTTTCCTGTCTTGATTGATTGATCATCGATGACAGAAAGGACGAGCCACAGTTTATTAAGTTTACTTTGTGTGCTGTGTTGTTGCTAGGTGATACCCCTAGCCACTGCTATAAATACATAATAATCTTAAGATTAAATTTTCTTGTTAGTTTTCATTTAAATAGTGTAACACACCTGGACTTCAATGATCTAAAGAGCATTATAAACCTACTTGGATTAAGGGAAAACTCTGATTGGCTGCTATATTATTGCTAAGAGATGGATTAATTTATATGAAGCGCACAGTTCTCCAGTGCTGTTCAGTATTTCAAACTGCTAACCTCATCTTTTTCCAGTAGATTGACATGTCTTTTTTTCAGAATAGAGGTCTTAGGGGAGAGTAAGGCACAACTAAGCAAGCTATTTAGTAATCACGAGGTAACACTCGAGAAAGACTGGAAGTATGACAGTGTGCTGGTTTGTATGATTGTCTTATGTTAATCACACTCTTTATTTCACCTCCTGCTTAATATTCATCCAACTAAAATTAATTTCATTGTGCTAATTAAGTAGTGCATGATCTTGCAAGTGTTCCTATGTGAAATACAGTATTATTAGTGTATACATGAGTGTACTACAGTAGCTGTTATGAGAGTCTGCATAACGTCATAGCCATTTTTGTCTCTGGATTGTTTTGTAATTAGGGAAGGGGGTTAATTAACTTAAATTAAGATTTTTACCAAAAACTGGAATAAGAATGGGAAAACTGAATATGCTTACCTAAGCTAAAAAAAAATTGAATAAATGATTATTTTTCTATCACGTCAGTATTTGGAGATCTAGACTCTAAATTTCAACCAACTTATAGCGAAAGCTACATACAAATTATAATACCTACTGCTTTTAGCTCATTTCATACTCTTGCTTCCTTGTGAGTGATTTCATGAATAAAACCTAGCACTACAGTAGCATTTCATGGGTTTTTTTATCCTTCATATTAGCTGTTAGGGTATTTAGCTTTTCATAGGATATCTGTTCAGCATATCTTTCCTCCTTTCTGTGATCATAAGTAGCTCCTTGACTGTTTTATTCCTGAATGTTTTTTGTCATTCACTCTTTGTAGTTTCTTTCCTGCCACTTACCTGCTCTTCAGGGCAGAAAACATCTATTACCTACCATACAGAAAGCAGAGTATAAATATGTAATATGATGTAAATAATGTTTTCTACCATTAGAAAATGGATATTTTAAAGGCAAAAAGGGGTTAGGAGTCCAAAACTTACAGAACCTTTTCTTACACATTTTCCAGCATATTTTCAGCTAACAAAGACTGCAGTCAGTAGTGCCTAAATTTGCCAGAGCTATCTAATATAATTGAATAAATCTTCCATTTCCCAACTTAAACATTCATAACTGGAGGGATATTTGTGGAACAACTATTTCCAAATCAGTTAGTCATAACCTGGGACCATTAATTACAAATACATAATAAAAAATGTTCCATCTATTTTTGCTTTAATTGGGGCACCCTAACTGATAATTCCTTTTTTTTTTTGTCACGCAGAAATGTCATGGCCAAGAGGATGAGACTCAGCTGCACTCAGAAACCTCAAACTCAAGATTAGATTCTAAAATAAGTTTTGAAATACTTGAATCTAAGGCATGGAAACTGTTAGTGTAGGTTTTGTGAAGAAGTTAGTCTGAAAAATTCCTTTTTTTTTTTATGACCTTCTTAAGTGGAATTCTCTCTCAAAAGTTTTACTGCTGCCATCAAAATATGGTTACCTGTAGCTGAATTCAGTGTCTAATTTAGGATATATCCTATTTAACTTCTCAGCTATCTGAAAGGAATTTGTATGTCACTTTGCTTCAATTTATGTATTTACAGTTGATTGGAAGAACCAAAAGTAAATAATGCAAATGTGCAAATTACTCTTAGACGACATCATAAATGTGTTCTCCTTTGCTCTGATATTAATTCTGATTGCAAAATATATGGGTCTGGGAGTAAAGTTTTATTTCAAAGATCTTGATCCCAGTACATAAAAACCAAGAAACTTAGCATCGTCACCCATCTTGGAATATTTCAGTTGCTTTCCATTTCATAATATTTTGATTGTGCTGAAATTCTAGATAACATGTTCAAGATGTGAATGCTTATCAGGATGCATTTCTCAGAATAAATTTTTAGAAGAATGAAAATAGTCATAGATATATTATTATTACAACAATACAGTACTTCTGGGCAAGTACTATGGGTCATTTGCATCACTGACAGTAACTTCAAGGATGTTTTCTTGTAAAGAAGAATATGTAATCAGATTGTTGCCAGTGAGGCTTTTTGTGTATGTTACTGCAGTAAGGCTAAGCCAACTCCCTCTAGGCTCCATTGTGTGGAAATAGAAACCTATGCTCTGTATTTTGAATTTTCACTCATTTTAGTTCCTCCTACTTTTTCTCCAGTATGCTTCCTATATCTGAAATAGCTTTCCTTTTTCTTTTATTTTGCTTATCTGACTTTTTTATTCCTTTTTCTATGCTTCTCTTCCTCTTCTTGTCTTCTATCACTCATAGCATTTCAGACCTGAGTGTTTTGCTACATAGGGTCAATACACAGCTATCAATCCATATGAATGCAAAATATGAAATAAAATATTCTCTTACCTCAGAAATAATTTTACAAATAATTTTTCTTCTGAGAAACCCATATATGCATTGAATGACATGTCTCAAAATCATGATGAATTTCTTTAATAACTTCAATGGACTGTGCATTTCTGAAGCCTTTAAATAATTAGCTATTAACTAGCACTCCAGTTTCTGAGGGATAGTGTGCTGGCAAGGACCCTTAGTCTGCCACCTGCTGTTTGTTAACAGAGAAGAACTTGCGGGAGATGTGGCAGCTGATGGATGCCTGGTGCATAGTGATTAGGAGATGATAGAATTTTCAGTTCTAGGAGAAGAAGGAGGGAGGGGATCAGTAGAACTGTCACCTTGGACTTCTGGAGGGCAGATTTGGTCTGTTCAGAAAGCAGTTCAATCAAGTTCCACTGGAGACAGTCCTTAAGGGCAAAGGAGCTCATGAGGGATGGCTGCTCTTTAAGAAGGAATTCCTGGAGGCACAAGAGCAAGCCATCCCTGTGTGCCCAAAAATGAGCTTGCAGGGAATAAAACCATCCTGGCTGAGTAAAGTGCTCTGGTGGGAAATCAGGAAAAAGAGGAAAATATACAGACTCTGGAAGAAGGGGCAGGCAACCCATGAGGACTACGAAGAAGAAGTGAGATCTTGCAGAGACAATCAGAAGAGCTACAGACAAATTAGAACTTATATTGGCCTATTCTGTGAAAGATAATTAAAAAAACCTTCTACAAATATATCAATAACAAAAGAAGGACCAAGGAAAATCTCCATCCTTTACTGGATGCAGGGGGAACAATAGTGACAAGGCATGAGGATAAGGCTGAGGTGCTTAGTGCTTCAGTCTTTAATAGTAAGGTAGGATGTTCCCTGGATACTCAACCTCATGAGCCATTAGGCAGGGAGGAAGAGCAGAACAAAGCTCCCTAGATCCAAGAGGAAATGATTAGAGACCTGCTAGGCAAATTAGATATTCATAAGTCCATGAGGCCAGATGGGATTCACCCGAGGGTGTTACGGGAGCTGGCAGAGGTGCTTGCCATACCTCTTTCCATCACCTACCAGCAGTCCTGGCTGACTGGGGAAGTTCCACTAGGCTGGAGGCCAGGAAATATTGCACCTATTTACAAGAAGGGCTGGAGGTGGGATCCAGGAAACTACAGACCTGTCAATCTGACCTTAGTGCCAGGGAAGGTCATGGAGCAGGGCATCTTGCGTGCCCTCTCACAGCACATGAAGGACAACTGGGTGATCAGGTCCACTCAGCATGGGTTTATGAAAGGCAGGTCCTGTCAAACTAACCCTATTGCCTTCTTTGACAAGGTGACCTGCTTGATGGATGAGGGAAAGCCTGTGGATATAGTGTGCCTGGATTTTAGTAAAGCATTTGACACAGTATCTCACAGTATCCTACTTTAGAAACTGGATACCACTGGCCTGGACAGATGCACCATCTGCTGCATTAAAAACTGGTTGGATGGATGAGCCCAAAGAGTCACGGTAAATGTAGTTAAATGCAGCTGGAGGTTGGTCACAAGTGGTGTTCCCCAGGGCTCAGTGCTGGGTCTAGTCCTGTTCAATATTTTTATCAATGACCTAGGTGAAGGGATCAAATGCACCCTTAGCAACTTTGTGGATGATACTAAACTGGAAGGAAGATATGGTCCACTTGAGGTTAGGGAGGCTCTACAGAGGCATCTGAACAGGCTGGATTATGGGTTGAGGCCAATGGGATGAGGTTTAACAAGGCCAAGTGCAGAGTCCTGCATTTGGGATGCAACAACCCCATGCAGCACTACAGGCTTGGGGAAGAGTGGCTAAAAGCTGCCTGGCAGAGAAGGACCTGGGGGTGCTGGAGGGTAGCTAACATGAGTCAGAAGTGTGCTCAAGAAGGCCAGCAGCAGGTCTTCCTCTTTGCAGGGGGGGTGGAATTAAATGATCTCTAAGGTCCCTTCCAACCCAACTGTTCTATAATTCTATGATTCTAAGGAGAAAAAAAAAGATATCTTGGCCTGTATCAGAAATGGTATGGCCAGCAGGACCAGGGAAGTGACTCTACCCCTGTACTCTGCACTGGTGAGTCTACACCTCGAATACTGTGTTCAGTTTTGGGCCTCTCACTATAAGAAAGACACTGAGATCCTGGACCATGTCCCGAGAAGAGCAATAAAACTGGTGAAGGGGCTGGAGAATGAGTCTTATGAGGGATAGCTGAGGGAAATGGGGTGGTATTGCTTGGAGAAGAGGAGGCTGAGGGGAGACCTTACTACCCTCTACAGCTGCCTAAAAGGAGGCTGTAGAAAGGTGGATGTTGATCTCCCCTCCCATGTGATGGGTGATAGGATGAGAGGGAATGGCCTCGAGCTGCATCGGGGCAGTGTAGGTTGGATACTAGGAAAAATTTCTTCACAGAAAGGCTTATAGAGCACTAAAACAGGCGGTGTGGGGAGGTGGTTGAGTCACCATCCCTGGAAGTGTTTAAAAGGCAGGTGGATGAGATGCTTGGGGACATGATTCTATGATTTAGTAGTAGGCAGGTACAGTTGGAGTTGATGATCTCTAAGTTCTTTTCCAACCTAATATTTCTACGATTATTATGTTTTCTTAAATTATTAGCTTGAAATGTTTTAATTTTTGTTTAAACAGTCTTTCCACTACACACTTTTTTATAATTGCTTTTTTCAGTTTGTAAAGAATGAAAAATGCAATTGTTTTTTAAGAATTAAATTAGACTTTGACTTTTGGGTTAAATTAAAAATAGAATAAATTAAGATAATATCTGCATATTGTTTCTGTGGACCATTAAGTGCTCTGATCTTACTTTTATATATTTGGGTTTTTTTCCAATGAGGAAAACTTCAAATACCTTTTGCTTATGTCTGTGCTCTCATTTAGGTTAAATGTTGGTTTCATAGCCCTGTAGTATAAAGGAACAATAAAATAAGGCCAGTTATGTTAGTACAGGAAAATAAAGTAGTCTTTTATTCTAAATTATAAATGGGCCTCATGTCCGTTTTTTCAGCAAGACCCCTCACTTCAAAGATATCTATTTTTTCCCTCTTATTTTGTCTTCTGTTCTTATTTTGTCCACTCACGGGCTTTTGAAATGTTACTGAAATATCCAGTTTGCTAAGTACATTATGAAAAATACTGTAAAAAAATATTCTTTTCTTCTATGATATGTACAGAACAAAGAGGAAATCCCTGAGCAATAAATATTGCAGGTCTTTAAGGGATTGTAGTGAAGACTGTGGATGAAATCATCATGAAGCCACAGACACAAAATCAAATCTGGCCAATTTTAATTGACTAATTGACTTCACTGGGGCAAGAAGGTAGCACATGTAAAAAAGAAACAACCTGTATATTGGTATTTTCATAAGAGCATTCTTCTGAACATACAATAGCAAGCATAAAAGAAAAAGCAAAGAGGGAAGAATATTTGTAGAAAGACGATAAAGTTGATCCATTAATTAGAGTTAATAGGAAGTTTTCTCTGAGGTCAACTTGCCCTGAACTAAGAGTCATGAAACACTAAAGAAAATGTTCAAAAGCATAAATGGTCTACAGGAACCAAACCACAAATGAATTAGGCAGACATCCCAACAAACTGGTGGTTTAAGTAAGATGTATAGCCTTACACAAGTCATTTCTGAATGCTTAATCCTCACTGAAGGTGCAAATGTAGAAAAATAAAATTACACGAAAAATCTCAGCCAAATATTTGAAAAACAGAAGAAAATTAAACTGCGAAAATATGTGTGAATAAATGAAATTCAGATCTTAATATTGCATAGCAATACAATGAACCAAAATATATGGAAGAAGTATGTCAGATGGTGAAAAAAATCTCCCCAAAATTGAGAGAACATGGAAAAACATCAAGCATAATATAAGAGCACAATATCTCCATATTTTTATTTTAATTCATTAAACACAAGACTGATAATCCATTTCATTATGTTGCATAGGCATTTCCGTGTGGGAAAAATAATAACTGCTAATGTACTCTTAATGTACTCTTAACTGTTTGGGTTAATTTACTTAATATTAAACCATTCAAACAAAATAAGAAGACTGGCAAAATTCATTAACACCAACAGTATTTCATTTCTGGAAAAAAATTCTAAGAGAGTAGTATATTTTTTTGTCATTTGAAGTCCCTATATATTCATATATCATGTAGCCTAGAGTTCAACAACATTTATTAGTCTCAATATGGTGAGACTGGGTAATATTCAAGGGCCGTCTTAATTTAAAGGTCAGATAAGATGAGCTAGCCATCATAAATACAAATATATAAAGTCAGAAGGGAGCTTAAAAAAATTATCACATCATACTAAAGAGTATAATTAGATAAATCCCAAATGCATATATCTTTGAAGAAATAATAAAATAAAAAAGTCCACAAATGTAGCAGTAAGTCAATAAAGTGGATGAGATAAGGCAGAAACACAACAAAATTTCATATCCATAGTGCTTGATGTTTTATGTCAGGGATTAGAATCCAACTGTAGTGGATATAGCAAAAAGAAATAACACGAGGACAGACTTTCCCAGATGGCTTATATTCTAAACAATTGACAAAACACATCCACTGAACAAACATGGTCTGCAGGGGAAGATAAGGTTACTGTCTAACCAGACATCTGTCAATAAATTCGATGTGACAGTGGCTCAACTTTCATACGTCATCATTGACCTAATCAAAGGCAACACAGTAATTATTTATACGAATATTGTGTTACCTATATTCCCCTATGCTTAAGTTTAATTAATTGTATTTGACTTTATCCCATGGCACACAAAAATATAATTTCATGCTTATGTCTATTTATCATTTTCAGTCTTACTAATATAAATTGAAATGTACAAATCAAGGAATGACTTTGATTTCCACCAAGAAATTTTCCACCTATCATTGCTTTAAATTTTCAGGGAAATAAATCAACTGATCACCAGGACTTCCCAGGATTTGCTGAGTCTGTGTTAGTATTACAAACCATTAATTCTGACGGATCAATCTGATGACTCACTTCTGTATTTATTATTCATATTCTGTCTACAGACATATCCATGTTGTCTTCAAAGCAATCTCTTTATTATGTCAAAATATTTCACCTCAAATATGCAAGATAATCTAATGGGACCTGCTCAGGGTGAGATCAGCTTTTCACCAAAGGACATGACAGGAGAGAAACAAGACTTCTGGCCAACATTTTCATCAAATGGCTCTAAAGGCAACAGCTCATCTGAACAGATTTATAGTAGCTAAGCTGGAACAAAAAATATAAAATTCACTATTGACTTAAGAATTAATACTTTTATCTCTATTCTAATTATGTCATAAGCCAACAAACCTTCTGGAATCTTGCTTTAGAATTTACTTAGCAAAGAATATAGTTATTACCCCACCAAAAAAATGCAGTAAGTATTCTTAGCCCATTGCCAAATGGATTATATACCTAAGTGGAAATTCCAGACAGAAAACAGAAATCTAATAATTTTAGTATTTACCTACTTCATAAACTGTTATACCCACTAAGAAGACCAAACTTTGATCAAATTTTTTACTAATGAGCAATAGTAAAACTGTTTAGAAATCCTGTCATTCATGGTGTGACATCAGCGTAAGATTGTATTTGTCTGTTTGAGCACAGAAAATGTGTATGACTAGAAAAGAGATGTTCTCTTTAATATCTCTATATACCTCTTATTTCATAGAATCACAGAATTGTTTGGGTTGGAAGGGGCCTTAAAGATCATCCAGTGGTGTCCCTCATGGGTCCATATTGAGACCAGCACTGTTTGATATTTTCATTGATGATATAGATAGTGAGATTGAGTGCACCCTCAGCAAGTCTGCAGATGACACCAAGCTGAGTGGTGCAGTTGTTGTGCCAGAAGGAAGAGGTGTAATCCAGAGGGACCTGGACAACCTGGAGGAGTGGGCCTGTGTGAACCTCATGAGATTAAACAAGCCAAGTGCTATGGTTCTATAATTATATGTCTGTAACTGGTAATGGGCATCCTTTCTCAGTTTATTAACTCCAACTGTGCTGTTTGACAGTTTTAGCAGAGAGGTACAGCATGCTGTGAGAATATTCATAAAATCATAGGATGGTCTGGGTTGGAAGGGATCTCAAAGATTATCTGGTACCAGCCCTCCAGACATGGGCAGGGACACCACCCACTTGATTAGACTGCCCAAGGCCCCATCCAACCTGGACTTGAACCTCTCCATGGATGGGGGATCCACAACTTCACTGGGCAACCTGTGCCAGTGCCTTGCCACCCTCAACATGAACAACTTCTTCCTAATGTCTAATCTAAATCTTCCCCCTTCCAGTTTAAAGCTATTCCCCCCTAGTCGTAGCCTTCTTATCATCTTATCATCTTCATGGTCCTCCTCCGGACTCATTCCAACAGTTCCATATCCTTCTTATGTTGGAGTTTCCAGAACTGAACACAGTACTTGAAGTGGGGGTCTCACAAGAGAGGAAAGTAGGGGCAGAATCAACTTCCTCCGTCTGCCGGCCATGCTTCTTTTGATGCAGTCCAGGGTACAGTTTGCCTTCTGAGCTGCAAGCACATGTTGCCAGCTCATGTTGGGCTTATCAACTAGCATCCGTGAGTCCTTCTCTGCAGGGCTGCTCTCAATCACGTCATCCCCCATCCTGTATTGAAACAGTAGATTATCCCGACACAGGTGTAGGATCTTGCACTTGTTTAAACTCATGAGGTTCACACAGGCTCACTTCTCCAGCTTATCCACATCCCTCTGGATAATATCCCATCCTGGTGTGACAGCTGCACCATATTTATTGCAATGCATCACGATTCATCTACAGGTTATGTACTAAACTAGTGAAGCTAGAAGTAAATCACAAGGTCTTAGAATTATCATCAGCCAAAATATACATACAGCTATAGTATGATAGCTCTGAAGGATGCAATGGTGATTTGAATGCACATTTTTATTTTTAATAATAAAACATTTAAACATGTTGCATTTATTTCAGATATGGCATGTACTGACGTATTTTTTCTGAAAAAAAATGAGTAGTTTTTTTATATACAGGGCACATTCGCTCTTCAGAAAGCCAGAAAAGCATGTGTACAGTGAAGCAAACTCATTTCTAATTCTTGTAGTTTGGGTGGAAAGAACATTCAGCCTGGTTTTGTTTCACCTTTCCCCTTTCTCTTTGTGAGGAAAAATAATTAGCATGAAATAGGGGAACTACCCTTCATTCTTAAAACTTTTAATTTCACATTCACTCAGATATTAGCCAAAATATCAAAAGCACAATAAAACATTGAAAAACAGCCAAAGAAATACCCATAGGCATTTGGAAATTCATACTTCCTCCAACACTTTCTTCTTTGCAAAGTTCTTCAGAAGCTTATTCTGTGTCACCTCTTCAATGTGGGAAAGTACTATGAAATCTAATGAGTATCCACAGAAAACAGACTGTTACAGAACTTGCTGCAGAACAATAGATTTGAATATGACCCTTTTAAAAAAAATAAATTCTTACATGGATTTTAAGCACGTTATGTGTTGCTGGCTATGAATTTAATACAATAAAAAATATTTACAATCTTTTTCATGTTAGCTAGTGATATTAATATCCACAGTACAACCTAAGTGGGTACAGTAAGCTAGATGTGTCCCCAGGACATTTTGTTCTCTAACTTATTTCAATGCAAACATCTTCAAAGACTTTGTATAATCATTTCAAAAATTTAAACAGAACCTCAAGAGAAGTTGTGTAATTTTCAGTTCACTGAACCAGAGAATAGTCTCTCAAAGCTGTTTCAGTGTTGTCATTACTTCCACCTACAAAAGAAACAGCGAGGACTCAAAGTCAGAAAAAGAATAAATAAGCAAATACCTTCATAAAGGAAAGCTTTCAGAAAGTGCTGATTCAATATTTTTCTGTGTTCTAGAAAGATTTACCTATGGTAGATAAATGGAGCTTTTATTTCAGTATCTGAAATACACTGGATGTCTGTCAATATATTCATCACTTTGATGCAGTGATAATCAAATAATCCAATTTCAATCTTAAACTTCTCTATTAAAGAAGCAAAAAGAATGAACACTTTGCTGAACGCCATAAATTTAAATCAGTTAAAATGTAGTTTCCAAGCCTACATAAATTAATGATGTATCTAAGGAAGCTGTAGGTTTGATGACTACTTATGTGTATGCTTTCAAATAGGAATACAAACAGACATTTTTTCCTTAGAGGATAAGGTCTTTTGAAATCTGTGTTTTATTGACCTGAAGGCTGCACACATCCTGAAGGATGGTTTCATGAAAATTACATTAAAGTAAAGCTTATGTTTCAAGAAAATTATGCTTTGACCACAGATTACTGACTGGATGTAGTTATATTTAACTAAATCAAATCTGAAGCATCTTATTTTCTGTAAACAAAAACATCCTTGACAATGTTGCTTGTGCAAGAAAAAAACTTAACCCTTTGAATTATATATCCTATGAAAGTTTGAAGGTATTCTGATTTTTATTTTTGTTGTATACATTGTGGATTGGACTGATTTTATATACTAATTCAAAGTAATGCATCATGGCTCTGTATCTATTTCTACTTGCACATACACACATGTGTGTACGTGTGTGTGTGTGCGTACTTACATAACAAATGTTGCCCATATGTTATGCGGAAATTCATGAGTTACTTTAAAGTTAGGCTTTATTCACATTAGCAATGTCAGTGAAAATCCATTACATTAACAAATTCAGCAAAGAAGTAATGCAAGAAGACTTGTAACAGTTCTCATATTATCTTTAAGTCTGAGTTTCTTAGAAGTTTGCTTCCTTTTGTTAGAAACTGTTGTTAATAATCACAATATCTCTGAAATTCTTAGCTAGCATTTGTATAAGTCACATCATAGAATTTTATCTCCACACAAATCTTAGATCCACGGTGCTAGTTATTAGGTAACCAAACTAAAATCTCTGAGGTATTAAATGATTCTTTATATGAGGGAAACTTTCAACTTGATAAATTTGATCTGGTCCAGCAGAAAGCCACCAAGCAAGACAGTGACTGGATCAGTTGCTCTATGAGAAGTGGTTGAGGGAGTCAGGTTTGTTCTGCCTGGAGAAGAGACAACGTTGGGGGACCTAAATCAGCTACTCAGCACCTATGGCTAAGACACTGAGAATATAGACAGGCTTTTCACAGTGGTGCATGACAGGAGGATAAGAGGCACTAGGTGAAAGTTAAAATAAAAGCAGCTCAGAGAGGATATAAGAAAAAATGAAAGATATTTAATATTGGAACTGATTTGCCACCAATACTGGCTTTTTTTTTTTTTTTTTTTNTTTTTTTTTTTTTGAGATTTTCAAGGTATGGACAAAGCTGTGGGAAACCTGGTCTGAACTCATTTAATGCTGCTTTGAACAGGGGATTGAATTAGAGAGGACTTTTGAAATCACATATACTACAATTTTCTGCTCTACAACTTGATGCACCTGTCAGTACAATTCAAAAACATGATTTTTTTTTTGTCACACTCATAGATTATATACTAGATCATTCTCTTCTCTTTTAGGTAATTCTTTTAAGCAAATGTAATGTCTACTCATCCACTTATTGAATGTAGGTATTTTGAATCACCATTTTCTTAGTGTTAACTTGTCTTACTGAACTCTGCTTTCATTTTATTATTAATATTTCAGCTATCTATTCACTCTTTTCACTATTTTTTCCCATTGCTGCACAAAAGTTGTTTCTCTTAATATAAAGTGTTGAGATAAGATGTTTTCAATGTAGGTTAACAGTAAAGGTACATTCTTGTCTCTTTTGGGAGCTCTTCCATGCAAACATTAGTACTGAGTAGGGAAGGAAATAGTAAAATGAGAAATTTTGCTAGTGACTCAAAACAATTGAGATTAAAAAACCAAACATTGGCTGCATATAGTTGCACAAAGTTGCTTTATATGGAATGGTTATTCACTAAGGCAGCAAATGAATAATTTCAACAGATTGAAAACAATGCACACTCTTGTCATAAAGATAACTGCTAGACATACCCTCTGAGGTGAATTATCTGATTCTACTCAGTCAAGACATCTTGCATTATTGTGAGCTGCTATATAAAAATTTCAGATTCATGTCAATAGCAATAAAAAGGATATGAGAAATGTAAAGTAGTATTAGCAAAAGAATTTAGAAACCCCAGAGTATTCAATTACACTGTTGTATAAACCCACGATGCATCCACATCTTGAGTGCTTCACGCTGTTCTAATCATGCTATCTTAGAAAGGTACAGACTGTGAAAGTACAAAGAAAGATGACAAGGATGATCAAAGACATTGAACTGTTTTCATATGAGGAAAGACTTAATAAACTAGGACTCTTCAGCCTGCAAAACAGACAGTGGGAAATAGATGAGGTACAATTGCACAGCATTGTGAAGGATATGAAGAAATGGATTAGGGAGTAATTATTGACTCCTTTTCAATCCAAGAAATAGGAGAAAACAATGAAATTATTAAGCAAAAGGAAGTGCATTTCCACAAAGAGTAAAATTATACTGTAGTTCTCAAAACTATCAAGTGCTGTGGAGATCAAATATGTAAGCAGGTTCAATATGTCATTAAGTAATTTAGTGAAAAGTCTATCAAGATTTATAAAATACCAGGAAACAGATACATCCTCTCAACCAGGAGAAATAGTTAAAGACATGTCTTTTTACATTTGTTCTCAAAACACCTTCTTACTGCTGCTGTGTTACATATTGCCTCAGATATGTCTTCAGTGCCTTTATTTTGTTTAGCTGTGTTTCTTTTCAAATACACTACTCAATAACATCAATTCAGCACTGGAAAACTCAGTATTATTAATCCTCTTGTGTGGGCTGTAAATCACTTTGACTATTTCAAGTGGTTTAAATAATTTGAATATTGATTTCAGATATTGATTACAGGTCTCTTATTGCATTCAGGCCTTTTCCCTTTCAGTTCTTGGGGTTTCAAGATGCACAAAATCATTAAGGAAAGTGATAGCCTGAATGGCAAAACTGTTAAAGCAAAACAATGCTTAATGAAACAAGCAGGAATCTCATTTAAAACAGATATGATTAAGTACTTCTTTCTTTCTGGAAATTGATGCCAGAGAAAGTTTCAAGAACAGATAGCTCTTACAGAGTCAGAAACATATCAAACAAATTGGTGGGAAAGACAATTGTAAGTGGCTACTAGTTTTAAATGTACTCTGTAGTATCTCATAAACAAACCACAAACACTGAAGGAATGCAAGGGAAATGAAAAGCAAATACTGGCCAGCACCTCCACATGCTCTGTTGGTAACAGATAACTAAGCTAAAGTACCAATTGTTTTACTCAGCTGGACATTTCTTATGTTGTTATTCCAAATGCAACAGTTCATACTACAGTGTCATATTACAACTTTTTGACATTGAACAGCATTTTCAATAAATGATTGGTATAAACATTTCCAGAGTTAGGGAAACCCCAGAAACCAGTTAAATTATCCCAGAAATGAATTTTGGCCAGGTGCCTATGTGTTTTTTCAGCAATGCTCCAGAAAGCAGCATCTAAAATATTCTGCTATCATTTACTCTGCCAGGATGGCTATAACAATATAATAACACTAAGGAAGTTTAGTATAATGTGTGAATTTGTGTTGTTTGAGGTAAGGAGTTATTTTATATCCTCTTTTCCTGGTTTTTACAACCCTCCATTTCCTGCAAGACAGATTTTGCACTGCAGGAGTAGAATCAAACATGGAAATAATAATATCCATAGTAGCAAAGCATTACTTGATACAACCCAAAACGGTACATGTAATCTCATGTATCTCTACAAAAGCTTGTAGCAGAGTTTAGAGGAACATTAATGCAATGAATAATAAAAACACAGGACTAGAAAATCATCATAACAAGTTATAATTCATCTCTTGTCACCAACAATAACTGCATCATTTCTGGGAGATATTTGTCTAACTTGTTCTGAAAGATTTCCATTGATAAATATGCTATGTTTCCATAGAAAATAATTATTATTGGGGTTTTTATTAAGTAATTAAAATGAAATGAGTAAAGCATTTAGGTAAACCTTATCTGGAATAAAGGTCACATTAAGTTCAAGACAGCCAGGAAGGCTGGTAGAGATACTGTATGACGTTGCTTGGATGGGAAAGACTTTACATGGAATCAATTGAAAGGGACTGAATATGAAAATGAAAAAAATTTGCTTCCTACCAATGTATCAGTTGAGCATCAGGAAGACAGAAAACATGGTTGACAACACACACAAAAACAAAGGTTTAAACAGGTTGCTTTACAATATTGGCTGAAAAGTAAAATATGTAAATGTGGAATATGTGAGGCTTCTGGACCCTGTTAGGCACAGCTGAGCAGAATTTAGTGTTCCCAAATTTCAGAACAGGAAAGGATTTCATTTAGCTTTTATTCCTTTATTATTATTTATCAAGGTTCCCTGCCAAATACTGTTAGAGACACTGAGAAGGCATAAGACACAGCATTATTACTTAGTTAAGCTATTGATATTCTCTACATGGGATATAAAATGTGTACAAGAGAAATAGAGACTGGAGAAATGTATAGAAATCTATCAAAGTTTATTTTACACAATGATATTATCTCTAAAGTAGTTCTTGCCTAAGGAAGAAGTCGAATGCTCAGGCAGGAAAACTCTCATGGTGTGTTTATTCCAGATTTGTACTCCTACCTAATTTTTCATTGCTGACAGCTGTTGGAGAAAGGATATTGAGTTGGGGTACAGTAAACCAGTCATATAACTCTGAAATCATGAAGTTCACCATCTCACTTCTGGGTACTGAACATCTGATCATTGTCAATTAATTTCTGGGCTCACTTACAGAATTAAAAAAAGCTCATTATCCTTCCTGCAAGAGTATTAATAGGTGTAGATTTTGGAGTAACTAAGCATAGAATTGCTTCTAACTGGCAAGCTCAGGATCACTTTCAGCAATGGAAATATCTAATAGTCTATTTGTAACAAATATGGATCTTTAGATTTGGCCTAGGAGAATAACTTTGATCCTTTTTACATTAGTTTAATCTGGAATTACAAAATGCACAATGCATACATAAGAAGGAAGGCATCCAGCACTATCTACAAGTACTTATTTGCTTGCATTTTTTATTAACACTTTTGATAATGCCATCTTAATGTCTACATGTCTTCCGAGTCCCAGGTTATGTTTTGTGCTTGCATAAACTGTAGAACTGCTATTTATGACAATGTGAAGGAGAAGAAAAAGAATTGATATGCCAAATATCAGACAAAACAAGGAATTTTGTCAGCAGTGGAAAGCCTTTTTTTTGCCTTCGCCAAAGCTTCTTTGACATTTGTGAGAGTCACTTGACACTTGTCTTACTGAAGAATCCTTAGCAATGCTTAGCAAAAGTGTCTTTAACCACTCAAACTCAACTTGGAAATGAATGTTAATTAAAAGCACTTAAAAATTACTTTTTACCACAAAAGCATCTCCTTTGCCACATTACAGTCCTTGATTCTGAAAAAAACACACACAGAAATGACACAGATACTTCAACTAGCTCTGAAAGCTTTCCTAAATTGTTAAAATAAGGGCATTGGTTTACAGATTTTCACCACATATTTAAATGCCAGAAATATGACTCTGAATTCAAATAAATGACTATGTGTAAACTAACGTGTAAACCATGCAAGCGACACAGGGTTTAAACATTCAGGGGTTTGGGGGGTTTTGCTTTTTTATTTTTACCAAGCATTTCTTATTACCACTTTCAACATTGTCTGATCTTATAAAGTGACATTCAATTTGTTAGTTTACTGATGTGGTCGTAAAACAAATGGCTGCCACAATCTTATTTATATGTGAAAATTTTATGTATATTTGTACTCCAAGTGGATGATCTCTATCAATACCAATTCAGTATTTAATTTTATTCCTTTGTCATACTACTGCTGTAAGAAAAGCAACTGTGATACAACCCAGCTAAATTAAAATGTCTTTTCTGCCTTTTCAATTACTTTTACGACAATAAAAATTGTTATAAATATATTGGTTTATAACAATAAGGGGTTTTTTTTTGCTCTATCTAAGATCTCTAGTTGGTATTAACAGATTCAAGATTCAGTGGAACAGATCTGCAATGAAGCCCCTCTATGGAAGGTAAAACCTCCACAGATGTTAGATACCCACCAAAGCCCTTCTAGTACTCATCTCCTCAAACAGACAGGTGAAAGAAAATAGAATGAAAGGCTCAAGGTTCAATATACGAACAGGGAGAGATCACTCACCAGTTACTGTCATGAGCAAAACAGGCTGAATTTGGGTAAGTAAATTAGTTTAAATTATTACCAATCAAGTCAGAGTAGGACAATGAGAAATAAAACCAAATATTAAAAACAATTTATCTCCACCTCTCCCTTTTGACCAGGCTTAACTTTACTCCCAAGATCTTTATTTCCCCTCTCACAGCTGCACAGGGGGTGGGGAATAGGCAGTCAGTTCATCACATCTCATTTCTGCCATTCCTTTCTCCTTAGAGGGAGGACTCCTCACACTCTTCCCCTGCTCCATGGTGAGGTCCCTCCCAGAAGAGACAGTCCTCCATGAACTTCCTCAATGTCAGTCCTTCCCACAGGGTACAGTTCTTCATGAAACTGCTTGAATGTGGGTCCCATTCCATGGGGTGCAGTCCTTCAGGAATGGACTGCTGAAACATAAGTCCTACGAGAGGTCGCATGTCCTGCCAGAAAACCTGCTTCAACATGGGCTCGTCTCTTCAGAGTTCCTGTCAGGACTCTGCTCCAGTGCAGGCTTCCCATGGGGTCATAGACTCCTTTGTGTTTCCACTTGCTCTGGTGTGGGGTCTTCCATGGGCTGCAGGTGGATATCTGCTCTACCGTGGGCCCCCTGGGGCTGCTGGGGGACTATCTTCATCACCATAGTCTTCACCATGAGCTTCTGTGGAATCTCTGCTCTGGCACTTCTTTCACCTCCTTCACTGTCTTTGGTGTATGCAGAGTTGTTTCTCTCACACATTCTCACCACTTTTTCCAGCTGAAGTTGCCAAATTCTTTTCTCCCCCCATCTTAAATATGTTACCCCAACGACTACAGCCGTTGCTCAGACTTGGCTAGCAGTACTTCCATCTTGAAGCTAGCTGACATTGGCTCTATTGGACATACAAGAAGCTTCTAGCAGCTTTTCACAGAAGCCATCCCTTTTGTCCCCATTACAAAAACCTCACCACACAAACCCACTATGTGCAGTGAGCCTGGAAAATTATCATTCCAGTTTTTGCTATCATAGGCTGATGCATACTGAAGGAGTAATCTTTGTCACTTTGAAAGCTGTGAGAAGGAATATTTCTCAGTCGATAAAAGTTCTTCATCTAGGAACATGGTAGATTTAAGGAAAACACAAGGACAGAAAGATAAAAAGAAGAAAGGAGTAGAACAAAGGGAATATAATATAAGAATAGTCACCACCCCAATGAATTCAACACAGCTTTCAGCAGGAAAATATGGTCCACAGGACAGAAGTATTCATGTGTGCTTCTTGGCACATACTATTCCATCCTCTATTAGCATATGAGGAGGGTTCTTGCTGCTCCTGCACCACATGTCTGTGTGGAAAGTTCTCAGACTGGGGCATGCACAGAGGCTCTTTTTGGAATGATCTTTAGTTGAGCCTAGGGGCTCCAGAAGTCATTCAGAGTTCAAAGGACCCTTGTCAGAATAACCACTGCTTGCTTGAACACTTTGGGCATACGCGTGTAGTCGGGGGCACTCCTACCTCTACAGAGTCTGCAAATGCTTCACCACAACAGTACAGACAGCTCAGCAAACACCAGCAGCCCAACCACAGGCCACGAGGGTGGAGGCCAGAGCCTGCTCTTGGCCAGACTGCACAAATTCCCAAGCACGCACAGATTTGCACCAAGATGGATGTTTAAGACATACTGACAAACACTTGATCTTCACAGAGTGTGATATAAAACCATGGAATTCTATTTCTTCAAACTTTTTTTTTTACCCCTGGAGGATCTACTTTTACTATACAGGATCTTCAATCAGTAAGTAGGGTTTTTTTTCCCAGAACATGAAGATACCAAATCACCATAAACATTGAATATTAGCATAAGAAAAAAACCAGAAATTTTATAAGTATGTTTTCTAGAGTATTTCATATTTTAGAATATATGTGCTTTTGTCCAGCTAAATAGAAATCAGTGCTTTCTAGGAAAGCCAGAACTAATACAGACCCTGATGTCCTATGCAAAAGAAAGTATTTGTCAAATTGACCTTGAGCTCAGAATATTGCTTCAAACTGTTTGTATCGCAGTGAAGTCATAAATACCATATTTTTATCCTAGAGCGTTGTGTAAGAAACAGTTTAAAAAATGGGTAGCTCATATTTTCTTGTTTATGGAAATTGATTAGAAACCTGAATGAGTAGTCTAAAATTATATCTTTATCTAGATATAACTCTAGGAGGCATTGGAGAAACGTGACAAAATTCAGTAGCTCATTGAGCAGAGTCCATTTCAGGGTTTATACTGTCTTCCAGGAAACTTTAAAAAAACCCAAGATTTATCATTCATTCATCCTAATATTTTTTTTCTGATTAATATTTTGTTTCTAACTTATCATTAAAAATATGGAAATAGTAAAAGCAAGTAGTTTGGTTTTTCCTTCAAAAACCTTTGAAATTTCCAGCACAGTGCATCCCTCCTGGCTGGAAGCTGATTATCAGAGTTCCTCAGCACAGCAGATGCAAGAAACAGTGAATAGTTTTAGTTGATTTTTTTTTTTGACTGGCTTATTACCTTACTGGGTCGATTGGCCCAGCAGGTGTTGCTACATGTCGTTCCCAAGGAGGCTTCCTGCTGGCAAATTGGTTTGAAATCAAAAATTGCATTTATAATCTTGACAATAATACCTATGAGAAACTTGCTAGTGAAGGCTGGATGAAAGGCAGATCAACTTTTCTTCCAAAGCTTAGGCAGAAGAGTTTTCAAACTATTTTCCCTCTTATTTTTAGAAAAGCACCTTTGATATGTGATAGAATAGCTAGAAAAGTTAGATCTCAGACACTCATTTTTTCGCTATTGATTTTTCACATACATTTCTTAAATCTAAGGGCCAGGTTCTAGTTTCAAGTCTTGAATAAACATTATGACCTCTGTTCTGTACATGAATACAGCATAAAAGCATAGAGACACTGATTGTTGTATGGATTTAGTAATTAACTTTTTCATTGTAACTTCTTAGTATTCATGTAAGTATTACAGTTATAACTAAACTTCTTTAATATCTCTGCAGTTTTCTGTGTCTTTAAATATGCACTTCACTAGTCATCTCCTCTCATCAACATGTAATCAAGCAAAATTCCTTCTGAAATAAGTGAGAACTTTTCTTGTGCTGCTGTAGGAAATTTGGTTATTTAATGCAAACTATAAGTGAAGATTTGGGGGAAAAAAAAAAGTTTACCCTAGAAGAGGAATTTAAGTTCACTTCAGTTCACAGCTCACATTTAAAACCCATGTCTATTAGAAGAAGTAATGCCGCTAAATCCTAGACAAGGGACTAAGGGACTTACCATCAGTAAGGAGGAAGGAAAACTTGTGTAATTTGCCTTGTACTGTCATCATATCCAGATGGACATAATAATCTTTTAGGTGGGATTCATTTTTCCCTAACTTCAAATGTCGACAGCCTAACTACTTTAAACTACTTATAGGATATAGAACGGTATTCATTTGACTAAACATGGACTTGACACTATGGTCACTAGCTCAGATGCAGCGAATTGTATTTAGTGCAACAATTCCACCTCTAGAGGCTATTTTCAGTTTATGGACATTATGTTAATGGGCTAGTGTAAGCCCCAGAGTCCTTGATTCTTTCTGTCTTTTCCACTATGCTCTCTGAAAATGTAATCAACAAGTAACAGCTTATGAGAACAAACAGAAGAACTTATCCTATAGTTTGATACCATATTATTCAAATAACTTTTTGACCTTGTATTAGCAGATAGTCCAAAGACAAGTTTTCATAACAAAAAATCCAAAGATAAAATTTCAAATGCAATATGGCACTGACATCTGCTGACTCCAGTAACACTATTTCTAAATAGCTTGTAAAATAAAGTTATCTGAAAAAATACCTATTCTTCTTTCTTTTCAACTGGAGCCATCATCATAGCAGTCTACTCACAATCACTCTTGACCGAAGTGATTTATAAATACTTTCACAGAAGAACTGTCATTCTCTTAGATACTAATGAATGCAATAAGACTTCTTTAGTGATGGAAGGAAATTAGATTTCAATCTTGCTATGAAGGATAGAAAAGTACAAAGAAAAAGGCACTGGGGAAAAAAAAATCAAGACCTCTTTCATGCTGTTGACATTGTGATGTGATTTGAAGAGAACAATCATGATCATGTTGGTAAGTGAGACTAAGACATGGACACTCTACAGGGATAGTGAAATTCACTGAGAATGTTGAAGTACATAAGCAGAGCAAGTAAAAAGAAAACATTTTGAGTAAATTTGGTTTTAATTCCCTTCAAATCTGGTTTACAGACAGTAGTATAAGTCTCTAAAATATGAGCAATTCTGTGGAAGAAATACAAGATTTAAATATGAAGTCAGTCTCATTGCTTATTCAGATATTATATTTTACATGTCTCATTTAATACACCTTTCTGAAACAATTCTGAAACTGTTAGACTAGTTAAAGTGCTCAGCACCATACATTGCAAAATGCTAAAATTGTACACGTATTAGCATGGTTCCATGAACTCAAATAGATCTATTTCAGTCCTTATGAAGTTCCCAGACACTGCATTTATGTAATTGAAATACTAAAATTAAAAGATCAGTGTGTTCTAAATTCCTCAAAAATGCACTGGTGAAAACTAAATCCAATAAGGAGGTTAGATATGGTTACATATTCAGGCACTTTGCTGTAAGTGGCTGAGGAGAACTAGAATGTCTCCACAGATTTCTGTGTGAATGAAATTTGCTTAAAACAAATAAATCTGTGATAACTAAACTTGCGAGGAAGAAGCTTGCTGTTGAATTGCTTCATTGAATGGGGATAAGAATGACATGCTGATGTAAGTACTACCAGATATCTTCAGGAGGGAAGAGTTTAGGGCCCTGACTGTACCTGTATCACCTTCCTTGGTCTCATCCATGGCACGGATGCTTTCATTCCTTTGAGCCCATAGCTGCATTTGAGCTCAGGCCCTGGCCCATGGAACTTGCCATGCTACAGTGCATGTATGTCATATCCAGCCTTGAAGGTTTTGAGCTCGTCTTGATGACTTGATCTTCTGGCTTTGTCTCAGCCTTATTGAGTCAACTGGCAACCAGTGGACTCTTGGCTGCCCGGGGTTACTGCCACCAAACCTGCTCTGATTTTCATGGTTGGTACTGTGTCCCTGCCTTGCTATGTCCCTTGGCTCATATTTTGCCTTCCCTTGTTAAGACTCAGCTGAAATAAACGCAGATGTTAGCTGCTTTTTACCCATATGCTGGTCAGAGTGTTCCGAATAAAACAGCTAAGCCTTCAGTATCAGAGGAACAGACACAATTTCTTTTCTCAATAGAGAGTTATAAAACATACTTATCTCACAATCCCAAAGACATCTGAACCAGAACTGCATTCTGCCAGAGGCAAAATGGATTTAACCTTAGGGGGAAAAAGACTGGGTTGTCGCTTCTGCACTCTTTGGTAGGTAGTGTTCATGACTGGATTCCTGACAGAGAACCTATATACTATTCACTCCATGGGCAGACAGTTAGCCCTTAAGTTTTGCTGGGTTAAGTGTTCAATCAGCCTAGTTGACAGTGTTTCAAGAGCTTTGCTTAAGGCAGTTCTAAAGAAACATTTCTTTATATGTAATAGTCCAGAGATATGATTCTCTTCTAATGAGAATGAGAGTGCTTAAATTTTAGCTGAATGTAGAGAAGTGTGTAATGTTACTCAGTCAGCAACTTGTTTGCTTACAGCCAGGAGGGAAAGATTAAATTAAGGGGGAAAAACATGGAGGCACAATAGGGAGTAAGAGTTTGACCAAATGGCTGAAAATCCAGTTTTTCAAAGGTTTTATGCAACATTTAATGTTAGGGTACATCTGAACTCTGGAATCAGAATATGTGAATAAAAGAAGTGTTTGGTTGGGTTTTCTATTTTCTTTCATTCTTTCAAAAATAAATCTGGATGCTAGTTCAATAAGATTATTTAAGATTGTGAAACAATCCCACAAATAATGTAATTTGTGACTTCATATAGTCCAATCAGTTGGTGAAAGTATGGTATTTCAAGAGTACTGAAATTTTTCTTTTATTGTTAAACTACTATTCAAAAAGCTAAAATTCTCTCTTCTTTATAGATAAAAACCTAAAAAGAACAAAAAGTTAATATTTAACAGTATAAACAGTTTTCATACTGGCCTAGCTATTTTACCTGTGTTTACTAGGAGTACTTTGCTAGACATTAGCAAACAGGGATTTATTTCATATGAAAAGTTGTACACCTTGGAGAAATCCTTGTAACATGCCCTCTGACGCTCAGGCCTACACACCAGATTTATACATGGTGTAAGAGGTCTTCCTAAGTGGAATCTTCATACCCATGCAGACAGTATTTTACACAATATTCCAAGGGAGACAATGAAGAACTATCTCCAGGAGAAAAGCTGCATAAGAACACCTCTTCAGCCTCTACAATCAGCTCATTACGTGCCCATTTTGACAGATCAGCCCTAGCATGAACACTGATTTTGCGAGTTAAATTATCTCTTAACCAAATGAAATGACAACTAGAAAATAAATATAATAAAAAGTGAAAGTACTAGCAAGATTGTGGGTGGTTTTCAGTGCCCTTTGACCTCCTGACCCTTTGAAAAACCTCCAAACTGGGAAGAAAGGGATAGAAAAAGAAATAATATTTGTTCTTCCTGGTAAAATTAATGGAACACAGATGTGCCATATGCCTATATAAGAAATAATATGAACTGAAAAAATAATGCTTAAATTCACCTGCTCTTACTGGAAATGCTTTCTGTTTATTGTAAAACATTTAATAATAGCTTTCAATTTAATTATAGCAATTAGAACCTTCTCTAGATTGCTCTTTATCTTAGGAACATCATGATTTAATTTGCATTAATGTTTGGCTTGCAAACAGTAAATATTTGAACTTCATTTGACTCTGCTCTGTACCAACTAGTCAGTATTTCTCTATTCTACAGTTTGATTGCAAACAGATCACATGAAAATCTGACTGTTAGGTGGACTGACAATTTCCTTTGAACTGTATCAGAATTCAGATGAGAAAATCTCCTCCATCAGATATGTTAAAATTCTGGATCAGGTAATTAACAGATCTTTTACTATACTTTTTTGACTCATATTTTTCATCAAATTTTCATTAAATCACATTGAATTTTATCCTAAACCTACCAAATCTATACTCATGCTTAAGAATTGGAAAGCAACTATTTTCAGTTTTGATCCTGACTCAGGACTCCTTTGCTATACTATGCATTTTTCTATTATACTTTTAACAAACAGAAATGGAATCACATACTGTTCTGATGAGGTCTTTTTGCCAAGAAGTATTAAGGTGACAACTGCATCTTTTTTCAGCTATTCCTCAAAATCATCCAAGGAGTTGTTTAAATTTAGCACATAGTGAACTTGAAAATAGATTCCAAGGAATTTTCTTTCAGAACTCAAACACAGCACTGGGTTAGTGTTGTTTAATGAGTTACTATTCCTTAATTGACCCACATCAAAAACAGTTAAGAAATTTAAGTTAGTGAATTTTACTTTCTAATTACAACCACTTAGACTGCACACACTGCTTTTTGTTTCCTAGCTGGATCCACACATACCAGAGAGCTTTAAATACATGAATATCTCTCTGGTGTGAACAGAAGAAATAGAACTGGGGAAGGAGAGTAAAGAAGCTCGGTCCTTAGGATCATGTAATAGGTGTGTCCAAATGTCTGCTGATATGATGATGAATGGGCATCAATTTAGACATAAAGAAAATGACGTACATGTCAAGTGCTACAACTTCTTTCCTGTTCCTTACAGCTTTCATATGGGATCAATAAGATAGAGAATGGAGTTTATCACTAGGAATATTTCGTATGCCAGCACCATGTAAAGGAAAGGGGAAATAGATTAACACACCTTAAACCACAGTGTTACTCAGATTGCTTCATATTCATGATGTTTAATATTCACCTGGGCATGCACATACATTCTGCATATGATAGTTTTATTTCTATTATTATTTCTGAGGTAAGTGATAGCCTTCTTAGACTGAGACATTCTTTTTTTTCCACAGTATTCTCTCTTCTGTCTCCTTTAGTCCATGTGTATAATCAAAATAAGACTCTGTATAAAGATAACTAAGAACAGTATTGTGAGATGAAAGGGCAATTCAGAGGGTTAAGAATGCTGATCAACAGATTTGAAAGTATAAAATAATTCACATGTTGACTAATTAATTTCAAACACTTCATTACTCAAAATAATGTTTCACAATCTAATAAGTGCTTTCTGCTATTAGTAGCTTTACAGCACAAACAGATGGTTTTGAAAGTTCCTGGCACTCTATTTGTTTTTTAATATTTTCCCAGTGGTAGTTTTGTCAGATTTCCAGACTATGCTAAAGTAACAGAAAGAACGGCTCAAAGGAAATAACCTTGCATTCAAGAGCACTGGTTCATCTCATTCAGTATCATATATATAATAGTGGTCAATGACAGATGTTCCAAAACATGATTTAAAAAGCACGTCATATTTATGCTCACATTGCCAAAGCCATTTGGAAGCCTAAGTCACATTATACTAACCTTTGTGAATTAAAGCTCTAAGGAATAAATTGCTTTGAGCATTTCAGATGACTTGAGACAGCAACAGAATAAAATAGATGTTTGTTCCTAACCATGGCAATGACTAGTTAGCTTATGCACTGGAGCATAAGGGATAGTTCTTTTTATGCATTCGTTTGTGAATTACCCTATCTACCACATACAAGAAAGACTGATATCCTTTGCTCCTCTGTGCATGAAAACATAAATAGGAATACTGGCATACAGAAATTCAGTGCCTAGTTGCTGTTCTTTTTACAGATACTACCTTCTGTTCGGATTCTCAGGTGCCTAATAAAATATGATGTTATTGAAGCCTTTCCTCTTACAAATTTAGCTGGAATTAGCCAATAGCTTCAGATATTATGTAAAGGAAGTATACTTCTTTGTAATTCTTTCTCACATAGGTATAATGTATTTACCATCAAGACTTCAAGTCTAAGAAAATCAAAATAAAGACAGTGCACCAAAAAATGAGAGCATATTTCTGGTAGTGGATCATTACTTCATTCCTAGCTGATAATTTCTTAGAATCTTTTAATACCTTTCATCTGATCCAAGAGAATCATGGCTCTATAATATGTTGTTTCATTTCTATCTTGTCTTCTGTTGCCATGAAAAACTGGCAGCATTTCACAGTTCTAAAAGTCAGAGTTCAAGCCCTGTCATTGATGGATGGGAAGAATTTGCTATAACAGGCTTGACAATTTCTTAAAATTTGCTATAAAAATCTTACATTATTGCTACTAAAGTTACAAAACTGAGTATTAAAACTATCTCAGCTCAGAAAGTCTCTAAGCAGCAAATTCCCTTGCATCTTCTCTTTATCACCTTTGTTCATATTTTTTATGATACAAGATCACATGTAAGTTTTAGGTTTGGTTGGATTTTTTCCTCCTGAATGTCTGTTGTTTTCAGCGCTGAAGACAGAGTATGAAGGAGAAGAACGAAGGACGACTGGGTAAGTGTGGATTTCCTGGCCTTACACCTTGAAATTGCAACAGAGATTAATTTACTTTTCAGGGTTGTTCTTAATTTTTCCTAACTTCTGTACAAAATGAAAGCATAAGAAATAAAAAGTATTGAAGATAAAATCCAAAAACATTAATACTTTTAACAGAGATATCTCTATTTCAGGGTATGAATAAAAATTTCTGAGGAAAAGTTCAATGAGTCATACAATTCATAATAGCAAACATAGATCTTTTGATATGGGCCAAATAACCTTGTGAATGACAGAAAAATAACCTCTCCTCAGTTGCAATTAATTTAGCCAAATTAAAAAACCCACCATATTTTCTCAGATCTAAACATATCAGGACAGATGTATTAGAGTTAAGTAAATGATAATATTGAAGAATACTTCCAGTTGAATCTCAATGTATATAGCACATTAGATTCTCCAATGAACAATTCATGATGATAGGAATTCTGACCAGTAGTCTCTCTATGAAATAGCTATACTTCTGAGCTTATTAAAAATAAAGAAAAAAAATAAAAAGGAAAATTATACTAATGAAAGTGTGGAATTGTTTCTAGGAGATGTAGAAAAAGGCACAGGTTGCCCAGAGACATGGTGGAATGCACATCCTTGGAGATATTAAAAAGTCATCTAGTTCCAGACAACCGGCTCTAAGTGGCCCCACTCAAGCAGACAGTGATTCAACAAGATCACCTCCAGCAATCACAATGATTCTGTAATTCTGTGAAGCTATCAAATACTGTGTATCAATTTTTCCAAAACAATTTTGTTCTCAAATCATGGGTCAATCAAGTGCCCTTTTTCCTGGGTTCTCTTGTTCAGTTCTTAATAATATCCTCAATTAAAACCTAAAAAAAAAAAAATCAGAATGTTGAATTAAATCTTAAATTTTAAGAACATTTTATTGACTCTAAATCAAATCGATAAGCTGATTGCAGACTACAATTCGACCAGAGGTCACTGCTGCTTTGCCTTCTTGCATGTTCTTCTGAGAGTTAATAATAACCTTAAGGCATTTTTATTAGAAAAACACACCCGTTTTGGCACATTTTTTGGTCTAGCTTCTTTTTAACTCTAGTCCATATATATATATATATATATATATATATATATATATAATATTTTTATAAATTGAGATTTCGGTTCCTGTCACTCATATAATGCTCCACAAAACCAATGGGCATACCTGTTGGAGACTCAATTATATTATACAGAGTCAGGCCAATAGCCTGATTTCAGAAAAGAACTTTACTGAAAGTGGGTTTTCTTCCTGTACTGTTCTCTCAAGGAAAACTGCAAGAGTCACTGCGTTTCTTTGTCATTTACCTTTTTAAATTGAATTCTTTCAGCACTGGCAATGTATCTGCCCTTGTGAATTTATCTCATATTTTTCTCATTTCACTCTTTTTCTTTAAACTGCTTCTCTTGTTGTCCTTTTCATAATTAGTGAGTTGAGGTATGGGGCTTTTAATAATATGAGCGATTGGACTGGATTATTTGTCTTTTTTTGCCTTGTCCTTTCTATCCTGCCTCTCTTATCTTTACTTCCTCTTTAACATCATTCCTTCAAAAATTAGTATTAGGCTCAGCTTCATGGCTATGAGTAGCACTTGCAGAAAGAAACTGAGTAGTTAGAATTCTTTATCCATCTTTTGCATGTACATACTGCCTAAAGACATAGATAATTAGAAGATAGATAAATATTTTCAATACAATTAGAGATAATTGGGGCATGCCCATTAGAGTCAGGTAGGAGGAGACAGAGAATGCCTTTAACGAATTTCCTTACCTGGCTAGATTTTTGTGGTTTCAGCTATTTTCCAGTTAAAAGAATATAAAATATTTCTATTATTGTTGTTACTCCAGCTAGATAGCTTTTTCATAGTCTCAAAATGCTATTTATTTGTTGTATTCAGAATTTCACAAAAGTCTCCAGTAGTGTAATCGATAAGCGGTTTTCCTTATTAAAGTTCTAATAAATTCCTAGGCATGTCGCTATCCTTTCAGTCAGAAGCAGCATTGCTTTCAGTGATTCACAGAGAGTTAGTTTCATGAAAAGTGCTTTCAGAAAATACTCACCATTTGTAAAATGGCTAAAACTTTAAAAAGAAAGCTTATATCAAACTCAACTATTAATTGCCAGGTCAATAAATAAAGAAATCAATTAATTAATACAGCAAGCACCTAGCTACAATTCAGTCAATATAAAATACTCATAATTCTTCCACACACAAGTATGTGTAACTGCTAGAGGCAGTTCAGACAGTAGAGTTTGTTTAAATTAGATCATAAATACTGATGCAATTTTTAGGCAATAGATACAGTCAGTTACTGCAGTTCCAATTTCCTTTGGTTACAGAAGGATATAAGACAGGACTACCCACTGTCTAGAATACTAAAGGTATTTGTTGCTAACACAGGATTCTTGTCTCCTATTTAGAGAAACGCAAATGCCTGTTTGCCCTGAAGAGAAAACAGTGTACATTTTAGCTTCCTTTGGCTGTAATTTTATGACTATTTCTTATCAAATTCTTCCTCTTTTTTATTTGAACATTCATTGATAAATATAATAACTAATCAGAAGAAAACAACTAATTGGAATCAGTGAGGAAAAAATAACATTAAGCTGTTAATACAGGAACAAAGTCTTGATTTTCTTTGCTATCTGGAAAGATCCTTTTTGCAAAGCTGGAATTGAAGAGCTTAGACCAAACACCTTAAATACTCAGAAGTGGGTCAATATAAATAGAAGGAATGATGGAAAGTATTTTACTTAGTAGCATAGCATGCTTCTTTAAGAAAACTGTATCCCAAAATCCTACATCACTTAAAGGACTTTGTATTTATGTCCTCATATATATAGGATGAAGACATAGCTGGTGTAAACTGGATTAGCTCACTAAATTTCAGGACTTTTAACTCAAATAGTCTTCCTTGTGAATTATTTCTCCATTTCTGTCCTGACAGACTAGGGTACGTATAGTTTACAATCAGAAAAGAGATACTGGAAATAAAGTCTAATACTCATTTTAAAATACCTCCTCATTAGAATAAAAAAAAATGTTATTTGTTTTCCTATTAAGAATTGGTTTTTATTTACAGCAAGATGTTTTGCTGTATATTCCTGGCATATCTAGATTTTCTCCAATACTGAAAATCATAGTAAATCACTTTAAGCTCCTGCTAAGCTTTATACAATACTAAGACATACACTGAAAATTGGAGTGGGTCATTTCCTCTATAGTAAACCCAATACTATATATTGACTTTTCAAGGACAAGTGAAACGTATTTTGGTTTGGTAGTTCTACAATGGTAAAAGACTATTTGCCACTCTCTACCATGTACTATTTAAAAGTGAGAATCTAAGACAAAGGAAAACACATACATTTTTCATACTCAAAATACTAGTTTTGAGTGGAGAAAGTGATTGCTGAAGAATAAGGTGATATGCTGCATGATATATGAGTGCCTTAAACAACAAAAGATTCCTGACCAGGTTTTCAGGCTTTGAGTTAAGATTTGTGTTTTGCAGGTGGAGCAGAAGTATGTAATATATTTTTTAGCTTTCCTTTTTTCTCCTTTGTGCAGGCATTTAGAGCTGATGAAAGAAAGAAACATGATATCACTGGCTGGAGTAAGCCACTGTGTGGGTAGTTAGGTTTTTCTTTTCATTTCTGTAGAACTTTTTTTCTCGTTTCTATGAAACTCAAGCATTTAGTTTTAGCATGTTCAAAGTGGACAGCTTCAAAATAGCTGGTATATTGTTATTTCTTTTGCAGAGTACTGTAATAATATGAATGAAAAAGACCAAACTGAAATCAACTAAAAATGGAAGATAACTTAAAACTTCTAGCCAAAGTGTCCTGCACATATATATGTGAGGAAAAGAGTCCATAGAACCAGCTGAGAAAGGGGATAACAGAGCACAAGAAAAGTACACACTGGGTAGAGGGCGAGATGAAACAATTCATATCTGAACAGTGTTATGACAATTTTAAATTATTCTGAATATTCCATCACTGACTTTTTTCCTTTTTTCTTCCTTGAATCTAGAGAGACTTAATACACTAAGCAGATTTTTAGCCACCAAACTGATTAAATGACCATTTGACTGAGGTCCAGATATAAGCAGGAGCATTTCTGTTACCTCTGGGCGTCTGTCTTTCAAAAAATGTAGGCTGAATTCTCCTCTATGCTACAAACGTCAAGAGAAACACCTAGGGCAACTTCATGCATCAGACAGATGCATGGCATAACACATCCTCCCAGGCTAGCTTAGAAATGTGTCTCCTGAGCAGTGCATCAGGGACTGTATTGCTATTTCTGCTTTTTGGCTTCAGACTTCTCAAGGTGTCAGTGACATCAATAAAAGTGAAAACATTTTCTGACACTACAAAGACCAAAGAAAAACAGACAGAAAACTGAAGTTTCTCAATCTTTGAGGAGAAAAGGAAAACTCTGCTTTTAGATACTGAGCTTTTGTGATATAAACTGGTTCTGCTATAACTGATCTGTTTATACACATGCCAGCCTTGAACTAAATTATACACCCAAAAGTACTGAGGTACCTGGTGGAGGAGATTGCCAAGCCATCATTTATCAGCAGTCGTGGTCAACAGGGGAAGTCTCAGATGATTCAAGGCTTGTCAGTGTGACACCCATCTACAAGAAGAGCCAGAAAGAAGATCCAGGGAACTACAGGCCTGTCAGCCTGACTTTGATACCAGGAAGTATTATGGAAATGTTCACCTTGAATGTGGTCGCCAGGCAAGCGCAACCAGGGGATCAGGCCCAGCTAGCAAGGATTTATGAGGGGCAGGTCTTGTATGACCAGCCTGATCTCTTTCTATGATTAGGTGACCTACCTAGGGTATGAGGGAAAAGCTGTGGATGCTATCTACCTTAATTTCATTAAAGTCTTAGACTCAGTCTTCCACAGCATTCCCCTAGAAAAGCTGGTGGTCCATGGCTTAGACAGATGTATGCTTTGCGAAATTAAAAACTGTTTGGGTGGCCAAGCCCAGAGGGCTGTCTGGAAGAGAGCTAAATCCAGTTAGTTGGAGGTCACAAATAGTGGTCTCCAGGCCTCAGTGTTGAGGCCAGTCTTGTGTAACATTTTTATCAATGATCTGGATGAGGGAATTGAGTGTTCCCTCTGTAAATTTGCAGATGACACCAAACTGGGCGACAGGGTTGATATGCTTGGGGGCAGAAGGCTTTGCAGAGATACCTGGACAGGCTGGGTTGATAGGTCAAGGCCAGTTGTATGACATTCAACAAGGCCAAGTGCTGTGTTTTGCGCTTNATACCAGGAAGTATTATGGAAATGTTCACCTTGAATGTGGTCGCCAGGCAAGCGCAACCAGGGGATCAGGCCCAGCTAGCAAGGATTTATGAGGGGCAGGTCTTGTATGACCAGCCTGATCTCTTTCTATGATTAGGTGACCTACCTAGGGTATGAGGGAAAAGCTGTGGATGCTATCTACCTTAATTTCATTAAAGTCTTAGACTCAGTCTTCCACAGCATTCCCCTAGAAAAGCTGGTGGTCCATGGCTTAGACAGTTGTATGCTTTGTGAAATTAAAAACTGTTTGGGTGGCCAAGCCCAGAGGGCTGTCTGGAAGAGAGCTAAATCCAGTTAGTTGGAGGTCACAAATAGTGGTCTCCAGGCCTCAGTGTTGAGGCCAGTCTTGTGTAACATTTTTATCAATGATCTGGATGAGGGAATTGAGTGTTCCCTCTGTAAATTTGCAGATGACACCAAACTGGGCGACAGGGTTGATATGCTTGGGGGCAGAAGGCTTTGCAGAGATACCTGGACAGGCTGGGTTGATAGGTCAAGGCCAGTTGTATGACATTCAACAAGGCCGAGTGCTGTGTTTTGCGCTTTAGTCACAACCACCATATGCAATGCTACAGGCTTGGGGAAGTGTGACTAGGAAGCTGTCCAGCAGAAAATGATCTGGGGTACTGGTTGACAGTCAGCTGACTATTATCTAGCAGTGTTCCCAGGTGGTCAAGAAGGCCAACAGTATCCAAAAGTATATCAAAAATAGTGTGGCCAGCAGGAGCGGGGAAGTGATCATGCCCCTGTAATTGGCACTGGTGAGGCCATACCTTGAATACTGTGTTCAGTTTCAGGCCACTTGGTACAAGAAAGACATTAAGGTGCTAGAGTGTGTCCAGAGGTGTCTGACAAAGGGTCCCGAGAACAAGTCCTATGAGGAGTAGCGTAGGGAACTAGGGCTGTTTATTCTGGAGAAGTGAAGGCTGAGGGAAGACCTTATTGTTTTTTACAGTTACCTGGGCAGAGATTGTAGTGAGATGGGTGCTGGTCACTTCACCCAAGTAACAAGTGCTAGGACAAGGGGAAATGGTCTCAGGTTGTGCAAGGGGAGGTTTAGACTAGAAGTTATGGAAGAATTTCTTTATTGAAAGTGTTGTGAAGCATTGCCAAAGGCTGCCCATGAAAGCGGTGAAGTCACCATCCCTGAAGATATTTTAAAAATGTGTAGATGTGGTGCTTCAGAACATGGTTTAGTAGTTATGGTAGTGTTTTGTGGGTAGTTGGACTTGATGGTCTTAAAGGTCTTTTCCATCCTTAACAATCCCATTATACCATACATCATATTTTGGTACTGGGTGATATTACAAGCATTGGATTTGCACCCTTTTTTAGTATTAGGCTCCAGTTGAAACTTAAATTGTTAAGTCCAATCTTTTGCTAGTTTAATTTTCACTAAAATTTAGACTATGTCATGAAGTCAATCTATCAGGAATTCACAAGAAAGATCATGACACAAGAAAGATCACGACAGCCCCTATGATTCCCCTTGTCACATAGTCAGTATTTGTTGGAGACTTAACTGGAGATGGTTGACTGCAGATATTACCAACACCACAGGCAGGTAGATTGTTAATAATACCTTTTTCAAATGTCAGTCCCAGTGTTTGAAAGGAGAACTGAGATTAGCCAGTAGCAACCTTTTAACAAAGCTGTCATTAGGCAGTATGCATACTTCCAACTCACCTGCACTCTGACTTATGGCTCCCTCAAGCCCTCCCAGCCACTAGATAAGACATAAAAGGCTAATCAACTCTAATTTGTGGTCTTGCTTAATGTCAGGAATAAAAATTGTTGGGTTTTTTTTTTTTTTTTTACTTCTTCAACAGCAGAATATGGGCTTTCCAGGAGAATAAAAATATGACTTGCTAACACACTGGCCATATCTGACATTTCCAAGAAAATACAGTCTGTGGGTTGAGCTAGAATGATCCTGGCAGCTAGTGCATACAATTCAGCAACAGTCACCATCCAAGAGTAGGCAGGGCTGCTGTGTCCTGGGGTCTTGCAGTTGGCATGCTGCCACACTTACTTCTTTCCAAAGAGATAAAAGCATACTCTGATATTTCTGCCACCCTCTTTGTCTAAACCTAATACTGCCCTCCCCCCAACATACCTTTCTTAATATTTAGTAATACAGACATGCTGGTATTTTTTTAGGGGTATTAATTAGCCTATAATTTATAGCCATCCAAAAGCAGCCAACAGACACTATTTTGAACCTTAATTTCAACTATACCATTACCAGATTATGTGTTTCACAAATCTGTGCTATTTTACACCCTGAGAACAGGCTAGCAATGTCTTTTGAATGCTTTTCTGAACATGATTTCCTCTCTTGTAACCTTCACCTGTAGCCATTTCTTAGGTTTATAACCAGGCTGCTAGGCACCTTCTTGGTTTTTTTCACAAGCTGCAGTAATAGCAAAAAAATTTAAACCTCTGACTTGAAAACAAAATATCAGTCCACAAAGTTTCTACCAGGGAGAGCTGCTAACAGAAGACCCCAGAGTATGACTGAAAGCAGCCTTGTACTGTGATAACTGCAGATTCCAGGCTGTCAATTACATTGACCTTAACATCAAAGCACCTTCAGGTAAGAGACATATGTAAACACAGCAATACTATAATCTTACCCCACTTGATGTTATTGTAACAGTTTATATAAATGATCCATTTTTGAAAGAAAACTAAAACATATACATTCATATCTTCATCCCTTCAAAGTAGTTTTGCTTTCTGCCTTACCCTCACCACCACCACCAATTTCTGATGAAGGTACAGAACAATGTGACAGTCGTAGAGTCATAGAAAGGTTTCTGTTGGAAGGGACTGTAAAGATCATCTAGTTCCAAACCCCAGACACAGGCAGGGACACATCACACTAGACCAGGTTGCCCAAAGCACCATCGAACCTGGTCTTGAAAACTTCCAGGAAGGGGACATCCACAGCTTCGCTGGGATGCAGTGCAAGTGCCTCACTATTCTCAGTGTGAAGAATTTCTTCTCAATGTCTAATTTAAGTCTTACCCCTTCCAATTAAAAGCCATTCCATCTCATCTTATCACATGCCCTTGTAAAATTTCCCTCCCCAGCTTTCTTGTATGCCCCCTTCAGGTACTGGAAGCCCCATATAAGGTCTCCCCAGAGTCTTCTCTTCTCCAGGCTGAACGACACCAACTCTCTCAGCCTGTCTTCATAGCAAAGAAGCTCCAGCTGTCTGATCATATTTATAGCCCTCCTTTGGACCCATTCCATATCTTTCTTTCATTAAGCATTCCAGAGCTGGACATAATACTCCAGATGAGGTCTCACAAGAGAGGAACAGAGAGGCAGAATCACCTCCCTTGACCTGCTGGCCACGTTTCTTTTGATGCAGCCCAGGCTTCAGTTTACCTCCTGGGATTCAAGCGCTCATTTCCAGCTCATGTCAAACTTCTTATCCATCAACACCCCAAAGTTCATATCATATCATCCCCCATCCTGTATTGAAACCACAGATTACCCCAACCCAGGTATAGGACCTTGCATTTGGCATGTTGAACCTTATGAGGTTCACACAGATCAACTTCTCCAGGTTTTTCAGGTCTCTCTGGATGACATCCTGTCCTTCTGGCATGACAGCTGCATCACTCAGCTTGGTGTCATCTGCACACTTGTCAAGGATGCGCTCAACCTCGCTGTCTGTATCATCAATGAAAATATTAAACAGCACCTGTCCAAGTACGGACCTCTGAGGGACACTACTTGTCACAGATCTCCATCTGTACATCCAGCCATTAACCACTACTTCTGAATGTGACTATCCAAACAACTCCTTATCCACTGAACAGTCCACCTATCAAATCCATATCTCTCTAATTTAGAGAGAAGGATGTTGCAGGGCATCGAGTCAAAGACTTTACAGAAATCAAGGTAGGTGACACCCATTGCTCTCCCCGTGTTCACTGATGTGGTCATACCATAGAAAGACCCTAGGTTAGTCACAGGACTTGCCCCAGGTGAAACTATGCTGGTTGCCATTAATCACCTCCCCATCTTCTGTGTGATTTAGCACAGCTTCTAGGAGGATCTTTTTCATGGTCTTCCCAGGCACAGAGGTGAGGCTGACAGGTTTGTAGTTCCCAGGGTTGTCTTTTCTACTCTTTTAAAAAATGGGCACACTGTTACACTTCTTCCAGTCACCAGGAACTTCTCCTAACTGCCATGACTTCTCAGATGGTATGGAGAGTGGCTTGGCAATCATATCATCCAGTTCCCTCAGGACTCTGTTCTGCATCTTTGTTGTCTGATACTTCCAGTATTTCATCAACTCTGCATCAGCCCTGGTTGTCCTGCTACTGAAAAACCATCAAAATAACACAGCTTGAAATGATAAACAGAACAATTGCAGCACAGAGTATGCAATTCTGTGGGCTTTTCTAGGTGTACAGAGATTTGTGTCTGTGCTCTGGCAGTCTTATTTTACCATACAAAAGATTTACCCAGGTATGTTTATTTACCTAAAGCTGTTGCACTCTTTTCATACAGAAAATTTTCTCTACCTGTTAGGAAACCTAAGAAATTACATTTCATTATCTTTCCTCAGAAATAGATTATAGAAAAGTGCAAGATTTCATTTTTGCTCTTTCATTAAAGAAAGAGAGGAAAATATAACAAGGTCCAGGCAAAGTCCATATCAACCACAAGTAATCTTACTGCAAAATTAGTATCATATAATTGGAACTAGTCAAATCCATTAGTATATTCATTCCTTTACTGAGGTTAGATGCATGACTCAGGAAGGTACCAAATTCTCAATGAAGAGTTAACATAATGGATCAGAATCCTCTGACCCAGTTTAACAATTAGCTGGAGGTGACGTGATGTGAAATTTAAATGTACACTCCAGAGCAAGGAGTTCTTTCATCCTTTTCACAGAATTTCATAGAAATTCTTTCATCCTTAATAAACATGGCTAAATTTAAAACTGGAATGTATATTTCATTTTATTGTTATAAATATTATCTGCTTAGTGCCAACAGCATATTTCCAGCAACTGAAAGTGTATCCCTCTCACCGTTTGTCAGATCTGCAATGTATTCATATAGCTGTGGTATATTGTTAAACATGTAAAGCAGAAGACTGAAATTTATAATTAGCCCCCAAAATTTTGAAGTAGTGTCTGGGAATTAAGCCACACATTTCCCATTATAGTCCAAAGAAATCACAGAGCTAAAATTCTTTCAGTGTTTAGATCAGGACACAGCTTCTGAAATATTCTTGCTCATGGGAGAGTAATTTGATATTTATGATTATATATGGATCAGTCTTTTCATTATATATTTTGTGCTTTTTTGTATTTTTTCAAAAAAAATAAGTTGTTTATTGTGATTTCAGGTGTTCAGCTTTGAAGAGATGAGTCATCACAGCTCTTTATTGATAGATAGAAAAAAAATCCCAAAATTCACTTTACAATAAATGCAAAGTGAAAAACAGGCAAACAGACAAAAACGCCAAAACCAAAGACTCCATGATTCTGATGTTTTTTAAAAAAATACTTTTATTACTATAGGAAGTAATACTCTTTTGGAGTATTTTGTTAATGTTCATGTTATCAATGCAGCTAATAAAATGTTTTTCTAGTTTTAGACTCTTCTTAACTCAAAAACTATGAAATTTCTGGGATTCTTAGAGCTTCATGAAGACTCAGATTGCTTTGACAGTTTTTGAATAGTGTCATAATTTTCTGCTACAGAATATGTAATCATAGTCTAAAGGGGGAGGAGGGTGAAGAACATTTTTCCTTCTAACAATTTTGCATTTGGGTACATGCTGTATGTATTCAGTACATATTTATTCCTACCACAGTAGGAAAATTTATCCTAGATATACAGATCTAGGATTTTTTCCCTAGCAGTTCTTTCTCTATATGTACATAATACACATGGCATATGACAACTCAGGAAGCCTAGATATACAGATGTGGTTATTTTTGTACCTGATTTTAGCTTTAGCTTTCCTCTTTTAAAGAATAGTGGAAAAGAAGATTCAGCAGTTAGATATTATATAGTTTAATACTAAAATACTATTCCGAAATTTTAAGACCACTTGACATGAATGGAAGTTAGAATCAACCTTTTGCCTTCCTTGTCAAATTTAAAAGTCTAGGTGTTCATTAAATGTTTTATCAACATTTCATCACTAACAGTCAGGCTGTTTATGTTACGTTAAACAGATGAGATTCTGGCAGGTGGCTAAGGAAACCCACCCATCAAATCACGAGGTTAAAAATGCACTGCCCAAATTTCTCAGCACCCTCTCAAAGAGGAACCCAGGTGTGGNCAAAGCCTGTCAGAGAGAGAATTTTGCAATGCTGGAGGCAGTAAGCAGTTTAATTCAAGTGACAGATTAAAACAAATTCAGGATTGACTTGATAAATTCACTTGCTGGGTTAGTACTTAGACAATTATAGCTGTTAACAATTAGCATAAATAGATATATAAAGCAAGTAACAATAAAAAATTCAAGTCAGGAATTATTTTTCCTGGGAAACATTTGACCGAGTCAGAAGCGTGTAACAAAGACATTTGCTCTTGATGGACGAAGAGAGGTCCAGCCCATCAACCTGTCCCTCAGGTAACATGGGAATTTTTACTTTCTCAAAAAAAGGGGGATTTCAGCTATCAATTTTATACCTTTTGAAAATGTTTTGGTATCTCTTGGCAGGGTGGAACCAAGTCAATTTGTATGCGTTGACTGGCCCTTGATAAGGCCGCTTGTTTCATCAGAAGCAAGGTCTCCGGGGTTCGCCACGCCTTTGTGGCAGGGAGCTCATCCCGTGCTTTTGGGGCTGTTGCTGCTCTGAACTGGAGCAACATGAGGCTGTGAGGCCTCAGTCTCATCCCTGGTGTCACTTAGCTGATATGAATATGAGAGCATCACCCAATCTATCTGCTTTACCAGACGCAGTTGACCATTGCTGGTCACTCCCTCTTTCCAACCACTCTCTGTTGCAAAAACTAAACTTATTTTGCAGAAACAATCTTGCCTTTGCCAACTCACAATGCCACAGGGCCTGGCCAATCTATCATACTATAGTTTCTTATGAGGAAAAAAAAAAGAAACTGTATTTTTTAGCCCATAGCCAGAGTTCCAGAAACAGAAGAAAACTACGCCTATATTCACACTGACAAATACATCCTTACCATTGACAAATGCTGGTTTTTGAACACATCCTTTTATACCATGTACACGGGTTTTCCAACTCAGAAAGTCAATAAACTGACTTGTGTGAAACAGAGTGCAAGCTGCACACAGAAACCTTTTATTTTTTCTTTTGTCCAAAGTTAATTTGAGGTAGTTATTTTCCTTGTACCTAAACCTGTAGCTGAAATACATTTTCTCTCCCTACTCCACCCCCAGTCACTTTTTTTTGTTAATCCCCTGCAGGTATTTAGAATTAGCTTTCATGTTGTGCCTTAGTCCTACTTTCCCCAGGCTTTGCAAATTCTCTTTTCTTAATAAACTTTTTTTTATCATTTTTGTTATCCTTTTTTGGATTCTTTCCAATTCAGCAAAATCTTTTTTGTTTTATGGAGCCCAAAACAGTGTAAAGCACTCTCACCAATTCTGCACTGAGATAAAAAATTAATTACTTGCCCCCCTTCTCCTGACCTAATTCTTCTCATTATACTGTACATGCTTAATACAGTATTTCACATTTTGCAGCAAACCACTCTGCACTCTTCTGCGGAGTTTATGGTTTCCTCTGAGCCTGCTCTTTTCCTGTAGTCATGGAAATTTCCAAATTAGCCTTTCTTCATGTTACAAATCAAGCTTTTCACACTTCAAATTTAACATGATTAAAGGTCAACTTTGTTGTAGTTAGACTCCAATCATAGCAGGGTGCATTAGGGTCTTCCCTATAGACTAAGGTTAGAATAGGCAGAAAAATGATGGTGGTGTTGGATGCAGCAAATTCTCTTGATTCTATAGTCATACTGAAAACACAAATCTCTCTCTTCTGTTTGAGCACATTACTGGAGCTATTTTGGAGAAGAATGGCCTGTGCTTTCCTAAGCAGTGAAGTTATAACTTTTTTTTTTCTTTCAAAGTCTATACGGAGCTATGTTCTTCTCATAAGATTTATAGATCATACCATCAGGCCAAGTTTTTTTTCCTGAGTTCAGGTTATTTTTTCTTACTTCTTTACCTGCACTTTAATTTATTTTATCTTTATAGAAGCAACATGATCTGCTACAGAAATTCCTTCTATCGATCATGTCACTTTGGTCATGAGAGCTCAAAGAATGTCACTATACTAAGGGAACATGAGTATACTTCTTTCTTCCTTTACTACCTAGTCAGACATGCTTCAAGCAGCAGAATGGAATAGAAATGCTTCCTATGTCCATGCTGTTACTCACACAGCCTCCATGATGTTAGACAACACACAAACATTTTATCACAGCATTATGCAATAGATGAAACCCTTTATCTGCACACTTGAGACTATTTGGTTTAATAACAATTATGAACTTGACCTAATGACTTGACTCATTTATAGAGTGATTCAGGTACAAGTAAACAATCCATCACTTTTTCACTATCACTATTTAACATATTATATTCAGAAGTGTCAACAGTGTAAAAGTGTCTAAATTGGTAAACATATTTAGTTTGGAGCAGGAAATGAAGTCAAAGGGTATCACATTTACTCTTGTAGCACAAAAATTGTTGCCTAAAAAGCAGTCACTTGTACAAATTCATAGCAATTCCTATGCAAACTATAAATCATGCTTGGTGAACAGCATTGTACCAGAAAGAGGGGCATAACCACATCATCCCAGAAGACCTGACAAAGTTCCTATGATGAGCACTGTAAGCACATACTTACCAACCCATGAGTTTTCAGAGCCTACAAATTTGATTATTACTACAGGTTTTTATTGATATTGATGGTCTTGACCTTACAGTCTTATGTCAAGTAACATAGGCCTCTAAATAGAGCCTCAATCTTAAGTTATCTATGCTTTGTTGCCCTTTAGTCAACAGAAAGAGAGAAGCATCTCCCAAAGGGCAACTCATTTTTTTCATAGATCCTTACCCTTTTGAGTTATTTTTGAGAAGAAACTCTCCACTAATTCAGGAGGAAACCTAGGTAGACTAATTTGGACCAGACTCATAAAGTCACTCCAGGGAGTAGTCTGAACCATTGCTGAGACACTGACATTTTGCTAGCTGACCAAAGATCAGTAAAGCCATGCAAACAGTTGTATGATTTGGCCTTGTCTGGGTGTTGACTGGGCTATGTTGACAGTGTGCCTGCTACCAATTACAGAAATTAATGTGAGAAGCTGATGACCTTGGCAGAACTGCTGATGACCTCTGCTGAGTACTGATTAGTCAGCAGGCAGACACCAACATGCAAGTTCATGGATGAAGATAAATTCATTATGTTAGTGTCAACCTCTCTGGACACAGCTAATAAGCGTGTTACCAGTGAAGCCAGACATTAAAACTCACCTGTATTAGCCTTATGATCAGTGGAGTGCTCTTATTCACATCAGTTTTCTTCTGATGTGAAGCTCAGTGTCAGTGAACAGTGATATTACTTCTGGCATGTAATAAAGCACTAAACGGGGATTATGTTTTTGTGAGTGCATCTTCAGTACAGAATGGAATATTTCCACAAATTTAGCCTAGTAGTTGATGGTCCTTGACTGCTTTAATTTCAAACACACTACTTTCCATTGAAATGCCACATCTGTTTCTTTAATTATTACTTTGCATGACTTGAAGTAGATGCACAAATTCTATGAAGGGATTCCTGAAGCTATTTACTTCTTTATAAGTGAAAAATTCTACCATTTTTTGTTAGGAAGTAAGTATATGTAGCAGCATATATAGGTATCTGGAAACAATGTAAAAAATAAAGCTAAGAATACACGTTATTTATTGACACTGTTGCTTACTGGCCTTGTGATACCATTAGCTATGGGTTTAGGATTTTAGCACATTTCTGATAAAGATAACAAGTATAACCTGTTCTTCAGAAGACATTTGGTAAAATAATGAAAGAATGGATACATACAGACATAAGGTCAACCTCTTGAGTTCTCTAGCAAAATAGACTGGAATAAGAAAGAGTTTAGACTAGAATAAGAAAGAGTTTAGCATTCAACTCCTTTTGTAACTGAAATACAAGTGCAGAGAAGTGCAAACCTCCAAAAAATATGTTGATTTTAGTAATCACAGAAGAATTTTAAAAGCTTTCCAGCTTCTAGTTTGGGATTATTTTTCTGCATACAGAGATCATAGAAAAAGAAGTGGAATCTTTAGAAATAATAACATACACATGTAAAGGCATATGTGAAATAAATTTTATGAGCCAGAATAATTAATAAAAGCTACTTAGACTTTGCACTGTAACAAGTTATACCATTACCATTGAGTTTTTTAGAACCTTTGACAATTAGCCAGTACTCCTACTTCCTCCTGTAACCTTTCAAGGAGTCTTAGGTTGAAGATATTTAGCCCAATCTCTCATAGGCTGTAAATGATCACAGAATCCTAAAATTTAGAATTGGGAAAGATATACTGCATTAATAGTCCAGTTCTCTGCCACGACAGAATTCTTCTCCATATTATGTTTTCAATTTTTTCTCTACATTAGTTTGAATTTGACAAATTTGAGAAAATGATGTTATTATTTTATTTATTTGATCAGCAATTTTGAATATACCTTCTCCCTCACCTTTTTATATGATCCTGTATGACATTGATCCCTCAAATATTCATAGACTTGTCATTTAATAATACTTTTTTTTTAGATTTTAAAGACCTTTAAGATTGTCAAGCCCAACCATAAACTTAAGATTGCTGAGCCCACCACTAAACCATGTCCTTAAGTATCGCTACTATATGCCTTTTAAATACCTCCAAAGATGGTGACTCCACCATTTCTATGGATAGTTTCTTCCAGTGCCTGAAAACTCTTTCACTTAAGAAATATTTCTTAATATCTTGCCTAACCTCCCCTGGCACAACTTGAGGCCATTTTCTCTTGTCCTATTACTTGTAACCTGAGAGAAAGAACCAACTTCTGCTTCACTACATAGAATTATAGAGTCAAAGAATCACAGAATCATACATCATCCTTTCAAGACAATGTAATTTATTATTATTTTAATTTTTTTTATTTAAGGTTTTCTTTCTACTTACTTCTATACATACCACAATTCTTGTGATTTCTTGAAAATATTTCAAATTCACCCATGATTTAATATGCTAGGATTTTACCGAAGTAAGATTAATTAAGCAGTGCTTATTATGTCTACCGCATTAACCCTACCTTCTGAAGAAAACTGTCAAATTTTCTTTGATAGCAGGTTAATTTAACATGGTTTCTTGCTTATGTTCTTTGCTGCCTGCAATTTTCCTCAAGGTGCTAAAGGATTTATTGAAGTATATCTCTGATCTCATACTTAGTATTTACTTCAGACACTTGTAAAAACTAATTCTACAACTGACCCAATCTACTCCCTGAATTCTCAAAGATGGCATTTAATAGTTCTGATTCTGATGCTATCTTAGTAAGTCTATTTATACAAGTTTGAAATGTTAATAATTTCATGTATCTACTATTTAAAATATGCATTTTTTGCTCTGATTTCATGTCTTACAATTTTTTCTGTATGCTCTGCATTAACTATTAACCAGTAATAGTTTTACCTTTCTTATCAAAAAAACCACATTATATGTGAAATACATTTTAAACAAAAATGCCATAATCAAAACTTCTGATAGTGACAATCAATCTGTCTGAAGCACAGTTATATATCATGGAACAGATAGTGTAGAAGTCCAATGTCAGAAACTATACATTAAATTTCAATTTACTGGTAATTAAATAGGAAGACAGAAAAAGATCTGTGTTTAATATTTACAGACTAAGAAAATTCCACTCATATTCTGAGATGCAGTCCAAGGTCACTGGGCATGTTGATCATCCTCTGCTTCCCCTCAAAGTTTCAAAGGCCATAGGGTTTTATAAACAATCATAGAATCATTTGGGTTGAAAGGGACCTTAAAGATCATCTAGTTCCAACCCCACTGCCACGGGCAGGGACATGTCCCACTAGATCAGGCTGCCCAAGGCCCCATCCAGCCTGACCTAAGACATGTCCAGGGATGGGGCAGCCACAACTTCCCTGGGCAACCTGTTCCAGTGCCTCAGCTGTCTCATAGTGAAGAAGTTCTTCCTTATGTCCAGTCTAAATTTGCCCCTCTCCAGTTTATAGCCATTGCCCTTAGTCCGGCCACTACAAGCTTTTGTAAACAATCTGCAGATTTTCCTGTGTCCAATGCTGTCGTTACTCCATCATCAAAAGCCACCAGGTTGGTTATACAGGACTTGCCTTTGGTGAAGCCATGCTGGTTGCCATTAATCACCTCCATGTCCTCCACGTGCTTTAGCACAGCTGCTAGAGGATCTGCTCCATGACCTTCCCAGACACTGAGGTGAGGCTGACAGGTCAGTAATTCCCAGGGTTGTCTTTTCTACCTTTTTTAGAAATGAGCGTAATGTTACCCTTCTTCCACTTACCAGGCACTTCTAACCTCAGACATCTGCTGCTTTATCAGCTCCTATTAAAAAATTCCTAAAAGAACCCTCAAGAGAGAGAATGTCTACAGTATGAAAATGTTTTACAGACTCAAGTTCCTGGCCCCTCCCAGTCAGCATCATTAATAGCACCGATTTTCAGCTGAATTGAGAATGGAAAATGCAATTAATCCTTTCTTTCATATTAAATGAATAGCTTGTGTGTGCACAATTTTTTAAAAACTTTCAAGCCCGTGATGATGAGCAAATACAATTTTATCTTTAGGATTTGACTTCTAGCCAAAAATGTAAAAGAGTTCAAAATCAAACAGAATCTAAATCCTTCATTCCATCCATGTCACCCCATATTATTCCCCCAGTCAGTACTTCAAATGTGAACCATATCTAGCTTGAAGAGTCATATTGTGTTAACTTACTCTATGTAACACAATATGAATAGTGTGATAGGCATGAAGCATCAAAGGAATAGTATATTTGCTGAAAGTTGATGCAATTCTCATTTTATAATAAAGAGTGCAGTGATTTTAACCTTTTACTATGAGGTTTATTGATACTTTCAGGTTATTAATGATCTGAAAAAAATGAATTACATTGTTATGTGAATTTGAGTACAATTATAATGTGCTTCAACTCCAGAAGGATTGATGAAACTTCCCTAAAAATAATTATGTAATTTCCTTTCCTTCCTGAACCATCCCTTCCCCATCAGAGTGCCATTATGTTACAAGAGGTTCAGGTACTTTGAGCTCAATATAAGCAGAAACAGATTAATAAAACTTTACAATAGTATGGGATTTGTACCTATTTGTTATGGGTCCACTGAATTATCAAGCAACTCATCTGCCCAGTATCTGGGAAAGAATCTTTTGATTAAAAATCCTATCGAAAAGCGGGTTTAGTAAATTTTAAGCCATCAAAACTTACTGAGTTAGGTACGTTGGTGACTTACAATTATAGATCTTTTTATATTTGTATATATTTGTCTATGTCTGCATGAACAAATGTCTGCATGAACAAATGTCTACATGATCAAATAAATAATTTAAATATATTTACACCTATTATATGGATGTATGTGTATGTAAACATGAATGTATAGGTTTGTGTGTATTTTTATAGGCATGTGTAACACAAAAACACACATATGTGCAAAAAAAAAAGGAAAAAGATGACTATTTATATGCCATGTTTTTATTAACATAATGTAGATGGATATGGCAGATTGTATTTGACCCTTCAGCAAACTGATAAGAATGAAAGTTTGTCTTTAGAAAATTTTTTACTAAGGTAGGCATGAGTACTTGTAGATAGCTGAGAACAAAGTAATGAAATCCACGTCTGTTTCCAAGTAGCCATTGAGCAACACCAATGGCAATGAACTCAAAAGAATCTGTGCTGATGCTCATATCACCTTTAGGTAGTTTTGGCTGCACTTAACTAGTCAAGGAGTAGACCCAGAAATAGATAAACACTTAACTCTGTTATTGACAGGTGTAGCTGTCCAGAAGTTTAGATTTTAAACACCTCTCGACAAATGATGATGAGATCATTAAGGCAGAAAAAGATCTCTTGAAAGTAACACTCACATGAACTCATGTTTAAATGCTACCCTTCTCTGCCCAGTGAGGTCCTGTTTAAGCAATTTCATACTCTCTTAAGTTTTATAGGCATCTTTATTCAGTAGACCATTAAGTTTCTACACAATCTGGTATATTTCTTATAATGTTGGATAAAGACAAAAGTTCATTAAAATACTTTAATTTGTCCATTGGTAAATATTGCTAGAATAAATTTTGGCTGTGGAGTTGGCTGGAATCACCCCTTTGTAGATTTACTCCTCTAAATTTGAAGTATGGCAAAAACTCACATTTTAATTTTCCTATTCAAAAGTTCCATTAACAAATTCTTTTGTAGTTTTTTTCCCTCCGTCCTACTTTGGTTTAATTTGGTTTGGTTGCTTGGTTTATTTTTCTTTTTAACAGTAAAACAAGCATGCAGCATCATTTAAGTTAGTAGCATCATCAGTATTCAAAGTAATTCGGGTGTTTTGGCTATAAGTGGATAAAAAAAGCCATTTCACTTCAGGAAGGTAGTAAAGGGATTTACAGAAAATGGACTTCTATTCCTTACCTATAGGACAGAAATGATACTGATGAGCAAAGACACAGTCTGCATAAGTATGTTGGCGATGTATTTTCTGCCAAGTAAATTTAACTGACCTCTGTCAATACATCTCACTGTCACAGAGATCTGCAAGACATATTTAGGCCTCAGAATGGCATATATGCTTTTTGTCTCTCCCTCTCTTGTTCTCCCTTCCTTATTGCCATGTACAGTTTGAGCAATCTTCTACAAGACTGAACTGAAGGCAGTGACCCGCATCCGTGTACTCTAAATACTACCCAACCACAATATCCTACTAGACAAATACTTGGCAAGGTGTGTGGTCCCAGCATGGCATGGGTTAAAATGTCTCAGAACAGGTGATTCTGAAGTGAGTGGACAGAGTGAGCATTGTTACAGGAACAGCATGTCTCAACCTGTTACCTGATCTGCCACCTGACCCAGGTGAGAGGTGAGGGCAGCAGATTTAAAAATGCACGTGTACATCTGTTGTTGCATGGACATCCACATCTTCTCAGACCTGCAGAGCAAAGAAAAAAGTGCCACAATGTGCAGAACCTTGAAATTGTGACTATCTTTCATCTCTTCTGTTTCTCTTATCAACTCTTTCTCTCCTCTGTCTTTCTGATCTTTCTGTTTCAGTTTTTCCTTGTGATAACTACAGCTACCACAGGTTGTAGCCAGTATTTTGGTTTTGGTTTTTGGCTCTGGCAACATTGGGCTTTTTTTTTTTATTTAACAGTTTTCAGTTTTGCTCAGCAGCTTCTTTGTAATACACCATTGTTTCTGCCTTTACAGTTTCTTGTTGGTGTTACATTGTGTATAGGTCATAAATGGCTTTGCATCAAGTGTTTTGAGACCTGTACTTTTATTAGTAAAATCTTGTTTACACTGTCCTGACTGATTTTTGTCACTCTGACACTGCGCCAGTGATTTCAAGTAGCTCTCCTCAGTCGCCGCTTTAAACAGGGTACAACCCACTGTGTTGTTTATCCTGGGTATAGAATCATAGA
>WAAB01013134.1:4264-21441 GCA_013389865.1 Piaya cayana
TGTATTTATTAACATTATCGGTTGAAATAATAATATCAGTAGTGTCAAGTAGAATCATAGAATCAGGGAATGGTGTGGGTTGGAAAGGACCTCAAAGCCCATGCAGTTCCACCTCCTGCCATGGACAGGGTTGCCTCCTGTGCGAACAGGGAGATCCAAGTCCCATCCAACCTGGCCTTCAACACCTCCAGAGATGGGGCAGCCACCACTGCTCTAGGCCTCCCTACTCTTGCAGGAAAACATTTCTTCCTGAGATTGCATCTCAATCTCCCCTCTTTCAGCTTAAAACCATTCTTCCTTGTCCTATCCCTGCACTCACTGATCGAGCCCCCCCTGAGCTTTCCTGGAGCCCCTTTCAATATTGGAAGCTGCTCTAAGGTCTTCCCAGTGCCTTCTGTTTTCCAGAACATCTTCCTGATTTTGAATTGGTGATGCAGTGCAGTTTGTGTTGCATCTGAATGTTAAGGTCATAAGCAGTGGTGCAGTACTTTAACAGCATTACATTGCTGGGAGGGTTTTGATTGATCACATATACACTGTGCAATACAGTTTTTCATTCTATAGCTACTTCTAATCAAAAATGCTGGCAGGATAACAGGCATCTGCAGTGTAACTAGAGAGGGAAGGTTTCTTGGAGCATCTATGCACTTGTCTGATTCGTAGGAGCAGTGAGGCTTTTAGATGCACAGATAGCAGTATTAAGATGAGGGAAATAAAATTCAGAAAGGACAAGGTATTGTGTAAGTTTTACCATAGAAGGCAGCTGTAAATAAGGTAGAGTTAGTGTATAGTTGGAGTCAGCAGTAGGAGGCCTTCCCCTCTGTTTCTGAAGCCTCTGGCTGTTCTTCACAAGCCTAACGGTGCAAATGCAGACATCCAGTACCACAGTGTTCTGCTGGTTCTCTGTCTGTTACCTGCCAGAGCCTTTGTAGGGTCACAGCTGGAGCCTTGTTGTGTCTGTGAGAACAAAAGTGGTGTTTCAGTGGAAGGTGTTCTCTGTTATTTGATCCAAACTCTCCATCTGCCTGAGGAGGAGTTAACAGCTTCTGTACTTGATGTGTAAAGGATTAGAAATGAATGTGTTGGTAGTTGTTTCTGTCCATTTATCCTGAATGTTTAATGATGCCCAGCTGTGATGATTGGCAGCTGTACCCCTCCAGACCGACCCGAGCATTTTAGCACTGTGCTTGTGTTCTTGAGTGTGTTACAGTCGATTTCATTTTACTCTTGAATTTAAGACTCTCTGTTTAAAAAGTACTTTTAAGTGGAGAAGATGCATGTTTCCAGGTCCAGTATTAATATTATCTTAAAGGTTAATTTTAAGCTGAAAGATCGAAGATTTAGGTGAGATCTTAGGAAGAAGTGTTTTCATTTGAGGACGGGGAGGCCCTGACCCAGATTGCCCAGAGCCATGTTGGCTGCTCCATCCCTAGAGGTGTTCAAGACTGGGTTGGATGGGGCTTGGATCTCCTGATACAGTGAGAAGCGTCCCTGCCCATGGCAGAAGGTAAAACTGGATGGGGCTGTGGGATCCCTTCTGACCCAAACCATTCCATGATTCCATGGTTTATGGTTCATTATGTCATCCAAGATAATGCTTAAGGTGGTATATAGTTCTTTCCATTTGGACTCTACTGTGGTTCTGTACCATATGGTGTATTGTTCTGGGTTGGAATTCACTAGCTGAAGAGGTCTGATGTCTTCAGATAGGGTGTGGGTTGTGTGCATTCGTGTGGACATGTGCAACCCAGTGCATTGCTGCATGTTATAAACATCAATTCAGGCCATGATAGAAACATATTTTTCACAGAATCACTAGGTTGGAAAAGACCCACAGGATCATCGAGTCCAGCTATTCCTATCAATCACTAAACCATGTCCCTCAGCACCTCACCCACCCATCCTTTAAATCCCTCCAGGGAAGGTGACTCAACCCACCTCCCTTGGCAGCCCAATGACCCTTTCTGTGAAATTTTTTTTCCTGATGTCAAGCCTGATCCTCCCCCTGGCGGAGCTTGAGGCCATTCCTTATCCTCCTGTTCCCTGTCACTTGGGAGAGGAGGCCAGCACCCTCCTCTCCACAACTTCCTTTCAGGTAGTTTTAGAGAGCAATAAGGTCTCCCCTCAGCCTCCTCTTTCCAGGTTAAACTACCCCAGCTCTTTTAGCTGCTCCTCATAAGACTTGTTCTCCAGCCCCTCCACCATCTTTACAGAATTGTGAGATAGAAACACCTTGTTACTCATGAGTCACTACTCAGTTTTTTAAAGACAAAGTATTACAGGAGAAGAATGATTTTAAAATAGAACAAACTATTATAGAAAACTGATTTTGCTGTTTGTTGCTCCTTCCTTCTTTTGTCAGACATGCAGTGGCTGTGGAATCAAGATGCTTCTCGAGATTTACTGCTGGCAGTTCATCCACCGAACTATATTGTCCTGTGGAATGCAGACACGGGCACCAAACTCTGGAAGAAGAGTTATGCTGAAAACATTCTGTCTTTTTCATTTGACCCCTTTGATCCATCACGCTTAGCTTGTAAGTCTGCATATATTAAATAGCATGATGTGAATAAGTGTGACCAGGAAAATGTTATACTGAAATGTTTGTATGGAGATTAAAGTAATGGGTTGGAGACAATAATGTCATTAATGCCAAGAAATCTCGAAACAAAGGCAGTGAGGTCTTTGGCCAGTGTGAAATAGTCTAAAATTAAAGATGCATGGTGAAGGAAAAGGGAAAGTAGTCGTGAGTACAGAAGTTAGAGGTCTGAAAGTGAAGATTTGAGGTTTTACAAAGGTGGAAGGCATGTAGATAGGGAGCTGAGGAAGCTGAATATCGATAGCCCTGTTAAACTGATATTAAAAACTATTAGAGGATGGATTGTGAGGGAGATTCCAGAGAGAGAAGTAGACCAAGAATAAATGCTAGTTTAAACAGATAGGATATTTTTTTAAAGAACAATGTCTGAGCAGCAGTATGAGAAGCAGTTCAAATGTAGAGGAGGATGTGGTACCAATTTATTGACACTTTAGCAGAAGGAAACTATGAGAAACGAGAGTCTCACCATTTTATTCTTTAATTTAGTGTGATCATTCCTGATGGATAATGAGACAGTACAATTCCAGGCTTTGTAGTTATCTTGGTGTTTTCATCTGCCATACAGTTCAACCTAGAAGAACAACTCTTTCTTCTATAAACACATAGTAAAAACGTAGCTACATCTTTACAGCTTGGCTGAATCTTTGTACTGCACCATAAATAATGAGAGTTAATGAGATTTTGAGCCATGCTATGCATGAGAGTAAGAAGTAGTGGTAGAGCCAGCGCGGGCAATGCTTTCTGTTTGCACTGTGAAGCTTAAAGAATAGTTGATGAGAGAGAATAACTGTACTGAAGAAGCAAGAGGTTTCTGCCCATAATCCCCACAGTGTTTTTTTTAGTAGGGACATGATTTTGAAACACTGAGTTTTGTGCCTACAGTTAGTTGTACTGGACCACTTGCAGCACTTTCAGTAGAAGGTGCCCGTTATCTAGGATTACGAGCTTTCTAACGCAGTGTTATTTGATTTAATAATATTTCTTACTACCAATATTCCATGTTAGTAGAACACCACAGTCAAATCGTATTTAAATTTTGCTATAGTAAAACCTGTTTTTCCTCGTACAGTGCTCACCAGCGAAGGAATAGTGTTCATCTCTGACTTCTCTCCTTCCAAACCTCCTGCCAGCTCAGGGAAGAAAGTTTACATCTCTAGTCCACATTCCAGCCCTTCTCACAAGCTGGCTGCTGCTACCGGTGCCAAAAAGGCCCTTGATAAAGTGAAGATCTTAATCAGTAATGAAAAACCAAGGTAGGTGGCAAATATTTCTTCTCGGGTAAAGTTTATACAAGTGTATTTTATGGATATAACTAAATTAAAGTCTGTAAGAGAATTAGTTTTTTAAAAGTGAATTAATTGGTGTAGGCAAATTTGTACTGTTAATTTTATTTTGAACTTGAGGTATTTGTTGGTACTGAACTTGGTTAAAGTGTGTATCTGATGTTTTACAGTGCTGAGTCTGTAACACTCAATGACTGCCTTCAGTTGTCCTATTTGCCTTCCAAACGAAACTACATGCTGTTACTGTACCCCAGAGAAATTCTGATTCTTGACTTGGAAGTGAACCAGACAGTGGGGGTGATTGCAATTGAAAGAACAGGCGCGCCTTTCCTGCAGGTAATGAAAATTAGATTGGTTTCTGTCATCACAGGAGTCTGTTAAGATTACACCTAAGTTCCTGACGCACAGAAAGTAGCGTTTTGATTTGTTCTAGGGGGTGAAAAGGAATTACCTCACCAGGAGGCAAAATGTCCTCTGAACCAAGGGTTGGTTGTCTTAGTTTTCTGAAGTTGCAGCAAACCCGCTTCATTCTGCAGAGTTAGAAAAGTCAGCGTGGAAATAGCATTGTGGGAAAAGGAGGTTTCCTTCTCTGATGGTAAAGATGCTTACGCACAATTTAATACTTATTCTGTGAGCATCTTTGCTTCATTTGACATCTAAGTCTGAGGTATCATTGAAGCATCTTTATTCTCTTGTTATTGTGGATTCTGATACCAAAAAAGAAAGTTGTGCTTTAAACGTGACAGCTAAAAAGAATGTGTGTGAGCATTTTACTGTTTAGAAAAAGAGAGACCCAAACCAGCAAACAATTTGATCAAAACCTGCCAGTGCATTTCTCAAATTAATTGACTTCCTTAGACACAAGTACTGCAGGTAAAGAGATTCACTGCAATGTTACATTGCAGGTAGCATTTTCAGTGGCTCTCTTTTACATCAGGATATGCCAGGGCACTTCTCAAAAAATAAAGTTTTAATACCCCAGTGTAATGTGGTATCTCTTTACCCAGGTAATCCCGTGTTTTCAGCGTGATGGCTTGTTTTGCCTGCATGAGAATGGTTGTATAACATTAAGAGTTCGCAGATCCAACTGCAGTATAACTGGAACTCCAAACGAAGAGCCGGGTAAGATTTACATCAACAGGGTCCAGAAATGAACTTGGAGTCATTTTATTTAATAATTTAACAACAATATTAACCATCATGCCTCCTACAGGGTGGTGAGCTATAGCCCTTCTAGTGATTTTTTTTTTTTTCTTATACATCTAATTTAAATTTCAATTTATGCTCATTGATCACATCCTGCATTTACTTTTCTCACTGTTTTTCCGTTGTGGGACGTTGCTGTTGCAGATCCAGACCCGGTTCAGGAGCTAGTTTATGATTTAAGAAGTCAATGCGATGCAATCAGGGTGACTAAAACCGTTCGACCCTTCAGCATGGTTTGTTGCCCCGTGAATGAGAATTCGGCAGCTCTCATAGTCAGCGATGGCAGAGTCATGATCTGGGAATTAAAATCCAGTGTTTTGGGCAGAAATGTGCGGAACAGGTAATGGGATTCATTCCTCCTGTTACACAGATAAGTGGCGTGTGATTGTAGTCTAGAAGCAGCAGTGATGTCCTTGTGTGTGTGGCAATGTGACATGTACTGGATGTGTATGAATGAAAGGAAGAAGAAACAAAACCATCATCTGAATAGATTCATTCCCTTGCTTTGAGGAAGTGAAGGAACTATATTTACTCTTCTTTCTTTAAAAAAATCATACCATGCTAAGTGGTTGAAATAAGGGAACAAAGAATAGGAGTGAACGTTCACATTATTTTGGGGGAAACATTTTCTTCTCATTTAACTTTCTTTCACTATAGAATTTTCTTCAGTAGTGAATCCCTGACTTTATATCGTATGAAAGGACTTCAGAATGCATCTGGAAAGGATTAGGAGGAAGTTTTTTTGCTAGGTTTGTGTGAATTTAACCCAAAGCAGTATAAGGCTGCACAGCAGGTGGCCCTGAGTATCATGATATAAGCCGTATTTTTGTATACAAAGTCTTTGGAGTTTTAGGTTTTGAACAGTCTGTGAAAATATGATTGGAAGGAGCAGAATTCTTTAAATGTTAAGTGCATTAAGGTCATTCTGCAGCAATAAACATTTAGAATACTATTGAATAAAATATAAATGTAGTTCCATAAAAGAAATACAAGATTCTCAGTGCACTTTTAATGTCGGAAGTACTAGATTTTCTACATAGATACTTTTGTTGTCAACGATTTAATGTTTTTATTCTTGGTGTTGTCGAAAATACTGTTAAATGGATTCTTTGTGATGCATATCCAAGAGAGCTGTTTAGGATCCATATTTTTCTGGGTTTTGCTTCTTGGATTCTTATATTTATTTCTAAAAGACTGATTTTTATCATGATTATATAGATAACCAAGAAAAAAGTGATAATAAGAACCGCTGAGCCAGAGGATTCTGGATATAGTTGGATTGTACTGAGAGGTAAAGTGTATTTCTAGTTGGCACAGAGTCTGTAATGGATTTGAAGGAGTCTGCCTCCATTAGCTCTTGATCTTCTTGGATTTGATGGTCTTAATTAAAATTTCAACTCAGTCTGTGAAAGTCAGGTTGAAAGAAAAAGTAAAGGCTTTTTTCATTCCTTAAACCTCATTTCTTGCATACAGCTGGGTACAGTCAGCAGTCTCTCGTCTTTGCTTATGAGATAGTCTGTCCTTGGCCCAGCCAGCCCCAACTGCTGGGGCTGCAGGGGCTGTTTGCGTCCCTTTTAGATGAGGATTGTGCTGGAACCCAGTCACAGTCACTGGGGATAAGATAACACTGAAACCTGATGCAGCTGTATCTCACGAGACCGTACACTTAGATAACACAGTAAGGTTGCGTTCTGCAGTGGCAATTGTATTTCATACATTTAGGTGAAAGGCATTGCTTCAGCTGTGGGTTTCACCATCTGGAACTTGTCAAAGAAGTTTATGCAGGTTAACAAGAAACGTTCCACATGTTTGGGAATCTGTTCTTAAATGTTGGAATATTGATGATTGTTCCTTAGCTCTATTCATTAACATAATATAAGAATACACAATATATTGAAAAACTTCCATTCAGTGCTCAGGTGAGCTTCAGAACAGGAGATACATCCATCTGTTCCATTGTTATGTATGCATCTTGGTAAGGAGGATTAGAGCTATTTCAAAGCACGTGTCTCCGTGTGCATTGTCTCCCAGTAGAGTTGTTCATGGAAGCTGATGTTGAGAATAACCTTCTAAAAGTATTCCACAATTCACAGGAATTGGGAATGCTGAAAGAACACCTGGGGAGGATTCAAAAGCAGGGACCTAGGTCAGCAGGCAATCCAATCTGCATTAGGAACTTGTTTTCACTCCTTTTCCAGCAGTTCCAGTGCATCGCCTTTGTATTCCCCAGTCTCATTCTGTGGAATCCCCGTGGGACCATTCTCAAACAAACTTCCAGACCTCTCATTGGACAACATGATTGGTAGGAATTTCTTTTGCTAATATTGCTGCTACTCACATCTAGAATCTTGGAATCACTGTACGTCTTAGCTTACTCAAGAACTATTAGAGTTATTTTCTATTCAACTGAAACGATAATTCTGAACAAAAAGAATTTCTATTTGCTAAATAAATAATAACATTAATCTTTTTGAGGGTTTTATGTGAGGAACAATGTTCAAAGCTTGGGGTCTCTGAGGGGAGGAAAAAAAAAAGTAATTTAAAATGGCTGTTGGCCAGAAGTCCTCAATTTTGTAAAAGTAATCTTAAATGGATAAGGAGAATTTAAACTGACCTCGAGTTTGGGAAGAAGACTGAAATACTTGCACTTACTTTTCCCCCCTCTTCCTTCCATTTTATGCTTTTTTACTTCTTAGTATTAGGAAAGAAGGCTTGTATTGGAGAAATAACCTGAAGTGTGATCTTCTAACATGTTTTACCTTACAGAGTTCAACAGGAAGGAATGTCTCTGTAAATAAACATTGCTAATAGATATGTTTGTTTATTTGGGTTTTTTTATTCTGTGCCTGGTAGCTTTCTATAACATCACAGATTAAAAATTAATGCTGACAAGAGCTTTAATTTTTAAGCAGGGCAAGGCACAGTTGCTGGAGAAGAACAATTAAAAGGTTCTTTTATGCAAGAAGTGCACCTCAAGTTTCTGCTGACTGGGCTTCTTTCAGGACTTCCTTTGCCCCCCTTTGTTATCCGCATGTGCCCACCTCTCACGACCAAAAATATTAAACAGTATGAGCCGATCCTTGCTGTTGGTGAGTATCTTGATTAGTTCATTGGTTGCTCTGAAAATAATAGAATCACAGAATCAGAGTGGTGTGGTTTGGCTTGGAAAGGCCATAAAGCCCATCTGTTTCCGCCCCCCTGCCATAGGCATGGACACCTCCCACTAGATCAAGTTACTCAAAACCCTATTCAACCTAGAATCATAGAACAACCAGGTTGGAAGAGACTCACTGGATCGAGTCCAACCATTCCTATCAAACACTAAACCATGTCCCTTAGCACCTCATCCACCCGTGCCTTAAACACCTCCAGGGAAGGTGAATCAACCACCTCCCTGGGCAGCCTGTTCCAGTGCCCAATGACCCTTTCTGGAAAATTTTTTTCCTAATGTCCAGCCTAAACCTCCCCTGGCAGAACTTGAGGCCTTTCCCTCTCATCCTGTCCCCTGTCACTTGGGAGAAGAGGCCAGCTCCCTCCACTCCACAACCTCCCCTCAGGTAGTTTTAGAGAGCAATGAGGTCTCCCCTCANTGAGTTGAGATCTTGGGCAGAAATGTTTCGCTGTGAGGGTGGGGAGGTGCTGGCCCAGGTTGCCCAGAGCAGTGGTGGCTGCCTCATCCCTGGAGGTGTTCAAGGCCAGGTTGGATGTGGCTTTTGAGTTCATGTAAGTACATAGAAAAAGGAGAACAAGTATGTCCATCTATAGAAAATTGTAACTTTTGGTGTTTCAGAAGGGTTTTGATCTAATTAAAGCTAATAGCTGCTAAATTATTGATTTGTAATTGTAATCCCACTGGGATTACTGGTGCATAAGAGTTACTGCTCTTCCTTGAGGCATTTACTCATCTTGAGTAATCAAACCAAAACCGAATGTTCCATTCTCCTGCACCTGCCTGTGTTGTGAAAATGGAAGAAGATTTTTCAACAGTGCTACTATTAGGTTCAGGAAAATGGATTGATCCAACCAGATGTCCCTGGCTGCAGAGAACCTTGGGGGGTTTAATATTCGGGATTAAAGTGCTAAAAATCAAAATACCTTTTCTGAAACTGTAAAATATAAGTTACAGGTGTCAAAATAAAAAAAGGGGAAAAGAGAAAATAGTTGTAAATCCTGTATTTTCACTAAAGCATGGGAGAGAAGTATTCAAGAGGTCTCTCTCTATATATTTTTTAAAATCCCTTTTTATAGGAACAAGTAATGGCTCTGTTCTGGTGTTTCATCTTACAAGTGGAATCTTACACAAGGAGTTAAGCATCCATTCCTGTGAAGTCAAGTAAGATTTTAATTCCTACTATAATCCTACTGGGAGAGAAGCACTAAAGCATCTGACTAATGGTGTACCAGCAATGTGGGGTTTTGGTTTTTTGTTTATGGTGCTCAGGAAAATTACGCATTTGTAATCTGCACACATCGTATATTTGCTATGCGTAAGCAGTAAGAAACTGTCAAAATTATAGTAAAGATTCCATTGAACTTAAGATTTGAATTGTCAAATGATGCGTATCAATCACTTCCAGTTTCTTCAGTGCATTGTAATACAAAGAAATCTTTTTAGGACAAGAAACTTCATTACAGTGTCTTCTTTATTTAACTGTCATGACGTACAGATCGTGTCCTTTGCAATCTGTTTTGTACACCAAGGTTCATTTACTTTGCTCCCTTGCGGCCAAAATTGCTATTGCGACAGTTTTAGTCATAACTGATGTAAGAATAACTTTATCAATAAAAGATGTTAAAGACTGAATAAAGGGCTCAGTGTTTGCTGAGTAAATTTTAAAGCTCCTCTACTGTATATTTGTATGCACGTGATCTTTGGGTAACTTATGGTAAAGAGGTGCAAAATGGTGCTTGCTGGATACGTGTTTCCAGACAGGTATAAGTGGGGAAAAGTAAGTGTTTATTTTTCATGATAATATTAGTAAAAATTTCTATCAGAGTTGTGCTATGAAGCCTTCATCAGTTTAGGGTCTTCATTTTATTGTTCCTTCTACAGAAAGGCAAGGAAAGCCCACGTGTCTGAGAACAGAATGCTCTAAGAGTACATAATGGCAACTTGCTTTGAATCTACCCCCCAAAAAACCTGATTGTCCTTCTGTCCAGAATATTTTGTATCCTTTTGAATATTTTGTCTAATATTCTCCATGTTCTCTCTTCTGGTGACAGGGGAATCGAGTGGATTAGCTTGACTGGGTTCATTTCCTTTGCCACGTCCACACCCAACAACCTGGGGCTGGTGAGGAATGAGCTGCAGCTGGTGGACCTACCAACAGGTGGGTGTTCTCTGAGAGATCGGTGCGATGGGCTAGCAGATCTGCTGGAGAGTGGCAAACAACTTCTCGCTACTGTTTTCTTTCCCTTCTGCTGTCCCAAAAGTAAAGTAACAAAGAGGAGTTGTGATGGGTTCTGCTCTTCTGTCCTCATGAAGCCACGCAACGTGTTCCTCCTGGCGCTGTACAGAGAGCCCTGAAACAATCCCTTCGCAGAGATTCTGTGGCTTGTGCTTATTAAAAGAAGGAATATGTGTCAGCAGTGGGGTTAGGAGCATTCACACAGCCTGGGGTTTATTGGTGTACCGTGTGCACAAAATGCGTGTCCTTCCAAATGTGTTTTCTAAGAGTCTATTCCCAGTGTTCCGTGTGCACCTGAAACTGAGTTCAAGCATCTGTTGTGGCAAGCATCATCAGTAGCAGTGTTCTTCAGGGTAGGCCACGCATGTGGCCATGTTTTGTGTGTGTATGAATGTGAAATGGGTATTTTAATAATAAAAGAGGGAGCTTTTATAGAGAGTTGGAAGAGTTAAAACATAAAACCCTTTTTAAAACAAAACAGTTGATAGCAAAACTAACAGTCAAATTATGTGTGTATTTCAACTACTCTGGCCTTATAACGGATGTCAGCATTTGTGATTGAGTTTAGCATTTGCACAAGGCTAGAAGGTGTAATTTAAGAGATCAGCGGGCCCAAAATAGGAAGGGCTTGAATCATTTTAAATTATGTTTGAGTGTGAAAACCTGGAGTCATTTAATTTAATTGAAGAGCCTGAGCCTCATAACACATGGCTAATTCTGAATTGCTTTATGTAGCATAAAGTAGTTTTCTAAGCTCATGGAAAAGATTCCATCTTTGTATTTCTGGGGTGCTGCACAAATTGTCTGTGCTTTTAACATGACAATAGTGTAATAATTTTTTCCAGATAATTTCTTTTGTTAACTTGTTAACCAGAAAAGACATGAATGTTGTCAAATTCATTTAATATAAAATGGCATTTTTGGTATTTCACTCAGCTTGTAAATCAGTGTGGAAACATTTCTAAATGTAAATGATAAAAAGCTCAGTATTGCCACAGTATTGCCAAGTTCTTTGATTGTCTGAATACCTGAGACATTAGCATATCGTTTGCTTAAAAAATATTATCTTTCCTCTTCTAAAGCTTACAAGAAAGGGATAACTGCTTAACTGTTTGATTGTTGGTTCTTCCATCACTGATTAGCTCAAATTTGAAGTTTAGGGCTAGGAAAAGAGTACTGATTTATATCTACAGCACGAACACTTTGACAAAGTTCTCATTTATGTTTCTGAGCAACGATAATGAAGAAAATTCCCAAGGTGTTTGACCACTAATGGAGAAGATAAGAGCTGAAAGATTTCCTGTGGGTTGGCCTCTGACATGAGAGCGCTAACTAGCACTGTTGGTAACAAGATTTATTCACCTAATTGGCATAAGATAAGTGATTTAGCCATGAGTAGCCACGGCTAAAGTTGGAAAACTCGAATCTTCCTTGAAACCTAAGGAGAATTAAACTTTCAGAGCAAGTGCTGTGATAGCCTGGGGTTTGTAGATCATCATTTCTTTTAGTGGTGTGTAGAATTGCTTTAATTCTGCAATACTTGGTACAGGTGTATCAAAATTTTGTTGGAAATAGGATTTTAAATTCTTAGGATTTATTATTTTAGCTGGAAAGAAGGAGAGAATGGTGCTGCTAAGTGTGGAATGAGTTGGAACCTCACCATGGAAATACTTTCTGACTTGTAAATATAACATCAGTTTGTGTCAGAGTTGATTTCTTATACAATATTTGAAATATTCTCATTAATTTCTTCTTTGGGGAACCAAGAGACTTTGGCTCATTGACTTTGAGTGGAAAATAATAACTTTGAACTCTCCATATTTATGTAATGTTGGTTGTGCATCCATTCTAGCAGTTGTGCTCTGACACTGGTCATGTATTTTGTTAGACAAAATATGTTTACATACATATAGTCCTTTGAAATGCAGTAAAAATTGGACGGTGACAAGAGTGATGTGAGGTAGGACAAGTCACTTGGAGATGTTCCAGCGTCCTTTGTAAACCTTTTCTGTAAACAGCATAGTTTACAAACTATTTCTATGTTTATATTTAGCTTAATAACTTTCTGTTTCCCCTCCTGTCATTTCTTGTATTCTAGGCAGGAGTGTTGCATTTCGTGGTGAGCGAGGCAATGATGAACCAGCCATTGAAATGATCAAGGTGTCTCATTTGAAGTAAGCAAATCAACCTCATGAAGTTTGTAATATTTATAGTGCAGCTTTAAGAACCTTGTGACTTAATAGAACTAATAGAAATGCCAGGAAGAAAACACTTGAGAGTGGACAGAAAAATGTGCAACAACATCAAGAGCAAACATCTGTATTGGAATATTAATTCCAAGTGGAAAAGCTGTGAATGATTCTGTGGTCAAGTTCATCACATCATCACATCAGGATCCAGTCATGCTGCAAGATCAGTTGTTGATATTTAAGTTCTTTTGTGTTCACTGAACTGACACTTAAATAATGTTGTGGAGAAAAGTGCTGAAGAATTTTTGTAAACTACAATTACGTTGTGAATTGATTTACTTTTATGTACCATAAGGCCTACTTAAAATGAGAAGATTGGCATTAAAGTAGGGTGTGCCTGGAATAGAGAAAAACTCTATCTGACCTTACTATGTCTTTCTGATATCTGATGCAGGCATCAATCTGGGCTGAATGTGGGTAAATAAGAGGTGCTGCTGCTTTCTCTGAATCCCTTCCCTTGTCTCCTTTACCATAACTGAGCAGTGCCACCTGACAGAAATTCTTCATTATTTCAGGACTCTCTTTCAGACTCTTTGTACCAGAGTAACACGAAGAAATCAACCTTCAGAGTGGAATTTGAGCTAAATTGATTTATTCTACTTTGTCTTAGTTTTTGAGGGTTTCCAGAGTGCTGATATATACATGAAAAGTAAAATGTTCAAATGAAAATAGAACGATGACTTTTGATGTACTAAACTCTTCTTTGTTCTAGGCAGTATCTAGCTGTAGTATTTAAAGACAAGCCACTGGAGATCTGGGATGTCAGAACGTGCACTCTACTCAGAGAAATGTCGAAAAACTTCCCTATAGCAACTGCTTTGGTAAGGAATAAAATCTGTTACTGTTTATTTATTGTAATATGTTGAGATAGTATAAAAATCACAATTTAGCAGCAGACTATAGCTGTGTCTCTGGTGTGCAGGTAAGTGCTTTCACTCATCTGTTTTCATCTGTCGTCAAATGGAGGTAAGAAAGAAAGAAAGGATGTAGTGATAGAGAAATCTAGTCTGCTGCTTGGGTAACAGAGGAACATTTATAGAAAGCAATCTTCATTGGAATCATTATTATTAACAGAAACATCACCAGTAAATTCAGGGAATAAAGATTTGTCTTTCTTGTTTATCCTGGACAATATTTCACAGGAGTGGTCACCTTCTCATAACTTAAAAAGCCTGAGGAAGAAGCAGTTAGCGGCCCGGGAGGCCATGGCCCGACAGACAGTTGCATCTGATACTGAAGTTAGCAGTGTGGAATCTTCAGTTATCAGGTATTTCTTCTTCTGATTTAATGGTCTTTTACACCAGCTGTTGTTTTTCTATCATATACCATTTTCCTGTAGAAAGGGATATTTTGGAACTGATTCTGGAGTACATCCCAGGCAAAGGAACTTAATAGTTCCCCCCTTTAGCTTTTAGATGTGGAACTTTGATTTACCACTGAGTGAGAGAAATGGTGCTTGTGTGTACTTCAAATCAAGGTTGTCTGGAGCAGTCCATTAGTTACCTGGTTCCTGACATAAAGCTCTTACTGGCCCCTAGATGTTTCCCCAGGTGTATAAATGATTTAACTGTTGGGTTTGGTAAATTGTTTTGAAGGAAATACACACTTTTATGCTGCCTGTATGCATTAGTTAAGGAGAATTTGCCTTGCAACTCTAATTTCAAGAAAGAAATGCTTGTGTCTCATTGTGTTTGCTTTAAAGCCTGTTACAGGAAGCCGAAAGCAAGTCAGAGCTGAGCCAGAACATCTCTGCCAGAGAGCACTTTGTGTTTACAGGTGCTGATGGGCAGGTTTATCATCTCACGGTGGAGGGAAACTCAGTAAAAGACAGTGCAAGAATTCCTCCTGATGTGAGTTATGGTTTTCTGTCAATGATAATTTGTATTGGGTTTTTTTTAGCTACAATTGCCAGAAAAAAAAATTTATGATACTCATTGTAGTGGCAAGTGCCGATTAATGCAGTGCTTAGAAATACGAAATCAAAAGTTGCAACCTAAAAATAGTAGCAATTTTCTTTTCGGATTTTTACAGTTTTTCTATTGAAAATTGTTTGAAATGGATGATTTTTAGAATCTTCCTAGGCCCTCACTTGCTCTCTGAATAAATTTCATTATATATTTTTAAGAATTTCAGTAAAGCAAAAAGTTTGAAAAGCAAAGAGGGTATTAATTGGAGCAGGTTCAGGCCCTGTTAATGGATTTTGCCTTATAACATAAGGACTTGAGTGGTACAGAGCACTCTTCCGTGAATTTTAAAAACAAAACTTACTTTAAGTTGTTCTTGAAGGGTTTAGACCTTACATCAGCCTTCAAGAACCTGGAGGGGGCCTATAAGGAAGCTGGGGAGGGACTTTTTCCAAGGGCATGGAGCGATAGGATGAGGGGGAATGGCTTTAAATGGAAAGAGGCAAGATTTAGATTGGACATTAGGAAGAAATTCCTAATGAGGGTGGTGAGGCCCTGGCCCAGGTTGCCCTGAGAAGCTGTGGCTGCTCCATCCCTGGAGGGGCTCAAGACAAGATAGGATGTGGCTTGGAGCCCCTGATCTAGTGGGAGGTGTCCTTGCCCATGGCAGGAGTTGGAACTGGATGGGTTTTGAGGTGCCTTCCAACCCAAACCGTTCTGTCATTCTGTGATCAGAGAAATTGAACTTAGAAACAGTAATTCCTTCACTTTTGTTTCCTGCTTTAGTATATGTTGGTATTGTGTTCAGTAAGCTCTGCCATGTCGGTGTTTCTCTGCAACAAGAGACAGAAAAGTGATTTCCATTCCTTAAAACCAAAAAGTTGTTACACAGAAATGACTTTTAAAGCATTTTGGAACAAATATGACTGGCTTGATAAATCCTTGTATTCAAGAGAGTTATTGCTGGTTTAACCCAGCAGAATTAGGTATACTGCATCATGTGATATTTTAAAAAAATACTGATGTTGAGATGTTTGTTCTTATGTTTCTCTCTGTTGGTCACAATAGTTTGTTCTGCTTCTTAAATATTCCTAGGGCAGTATGGGCAGCATTACGTGTATTGCCTGGAAAGGGGATATCCTGGTTCTTGGAGATGTTGATGGAAACTTAAACTTCTGGGATTTGAAAGCAAGAGTATCCAGGTATGAATGCACTCTGAGTCTGATATACATGAGATAATGAGTATTAAAATGATTTTTTTCCCACTTTTGTTTTTGTTGCAGGAGATAATCTATGGAGTTTGAGGGGAAAAATGCAAGTATTTTGAAGTAAAATTTCAGGAAATGCACTGGTTACAGTTCTCTGCATTTCATCTTTTGTGTTCAGAGATGGAGAAGCATTTTATCAGAGGTTGTCAAACAGCCAGATATATTCCTGGTTTTATACCTATGGTGGCTGCTGATAAAACGTTCAGTATTGTATTTATTTCAAGCATTTAGTCTTCCGTGATAATTTTTGTAGCCATTTTTGCCTGTATATACATAGACTGTTCTCCTCCTCAGTCCGTACAACATCAGGGTCTGCAGTGCTAAGGGAGAGGATTTAACTACCTGCAATATTGGGTTTAGAATCATTGATACTAATCTGGTGCTTTGCTTTTCTCAGGGGCATTCCCACACACCGAAGCTGGGTGAAAAAGATACGATTTGCGCCAGGAAAAGGAAATCAAAAACTTCTTGCAATGTACAATGATGGAGTGGAAATTTGGGATTCGAAAGAGGTGAATGAGTGTCTGCTGGTTTGACATGTGCTTCTTTGAAAAATACCCATATTACTTAAGGTGCCTTCCAATCCAAACCTTTCCCTGATGCTATGACTCTGCTTCTGAAAATCAGGCTGGTGGGGATTAAGTTTTACTTAGTGATGATTTCTTGCTGAAATCTCCCCCTGGATCAGGTTGATCAAAGCCCAGTCCAGCCTGGTCTTGAATGCCTCCAGGGAGGGGGCAGCCATGACTCCTTTGGGTGACCTGGGCCAGGGCCTTCCCACTCTCATAAAAAATTCTGTCCTAATGTCTAATCTAAATCTNAAGGTGCCTTCCAATCCAAACCTTTCCCTGATGCTATGACTCTGCTTCTGAAAATCAGGCTGGTGGGGATTAAGTTTTACTTAGTGATGATTTCTTGCTGAAATCTCCCCCTGGATCAGGTTGATCAAAGCCCAGTCCAGCCTGGTCTTGAATGCCTCCAGGGAGGGGGCAGCCATGACTCCTTTGGGTGACCTGGGCCAGGGCCTTCCCACTCTCATAAAAAATTCTGTCCTAATGTCTAATCTAAATCTTCCCCTTTCCAGTTTAAAGCCATTCCCCCTCGTCCTGTTACTCCACGCCCTTGTAAAAAGTCCCTTCCTTCTCCTTTCAGATGGGAAAAAGTCTTGTTTCAGTGTAAAAGTGTGCCCTGTACCAAGGTTTCTGAAATCCTTACTCTCTGGAAAAGACCACCATTACAATGATTTATAACTAACTTCAT
>WAAB01013134.1:22581-76947 GCA_013389865.1 Piaya cayana
ATTGATACTAATCTGGTGCTTTGCTTTTCTCAGGGGCATTCCCACACACCGAAGCTGGGTGAAAAAGATACGATTTGCGCCAGGAAAAGGAAATCAAAAACTTCTTGCAATGTACAATGATGGAGTGGAAATTTGGGATTCGAAAGAGGTGAATGAGTGTCTGCTGGTTTGACATGTGCTTCTTTGAAAAATACCCATATTACTTAAGGTGCCTTCCAATCCAAACCTTTCCCTGATGCTATGACTCTGCTTCTGAAAATCAGGCTGGTGGGGATTAAGTTTTACTTAGTGATGATTTCTTGCTGAAATCTCCCCCTGGATCAGGTTGATCAAAGCCCAGTCCAGCCTGGTCTTGAATGCCTCCAGGGAGGGGGCAGCCATGACTCCTTTGGGTGACCTGGGCCAGGGCCTTCCCACTCTCATAAAAAATTCTGTCCTAATGTCTAATCTAAATCTTCCCCTTTCCAGTTTAAAGCCATTCCCCCTCGTCCTGTTACTCCACGCCCTTGTAAAAAGTCCCTTCCTTCTCCTTTCAGATGGGAAAAAGTCTTGTTTCAGTGTAAAAGTGTGCCCTGTACCAAGGTTTCTGAAATCCTTACTCTCTGGAAAAGACCACCATTACAATGATTTATAACTAACTTCATGTTTTATTGTGAATTCTGTGGTATGCCTCGTGGGCGTGTGACAGAGTGAGACACTGGGTGATGGAGAGCCTGCTGAGAATGAAAAATAACTCCCCTTTTTCAAGGTTCAAATGGTGAGCAGCTTAAGAAGTGGAAGGAACGTTAATTTCCGACTCCTGGATGTGGACTGGTGCACCTCGGACAAAGTGGTCCTGGCGTCAGACGATGGGTGCATCAGAGTGCTAGACTTGTCCATGAAACCATCGTGTTTTAGAATGGATGAACAGGACTTAATAGGTACGCTGATCTCCGTGTTTGTTTTTTTTGCAGTGAACCACCAGATATTTTGTTTTACAGGTGGACCATGAAAATGTTCAGCACTTCTTTAGAGAAAAGACTTGTCGGGTGCAGAGAACTGGGTGTCTCTGTAGAGGTTCTCATAGATGCAGATAAATTTTGTAGGACTAGGGAGTATGGGTGTTTTCTTGGTACAAATTTAATCTTCTAAATAAATGATACTTTTAAATACCTTAATTGGAATATAAATTAATTAATTTTAAATTGGAGCGAAATTAATTTTTTGTAGAGATGGTGAACGAGTTGACCTAAAAAGCATCAGCACATCAATTAGGTATTGGTACTTTCATCACTGATACTAACTATATGATTTTGAGACATTTGTTAATGTGTAAAACAAAAATATTTTCAGGTATTTCCAGATAATAAAATTTAGCACCGGTCTGACCAATTTTGGTAGCTAAAACCAAGGAGTTGGGCCCCCAGTTCCCTTCCTTCCCACCCCCAGGGAAAATGATATGAGAGGAAAAGACTTGTGGGTTGGAGACTAAAACTACAACTTTAATGAAGTAGTAATAATAAAAAAGAAAATATGAAGAAAGTAACAAAATATATACAAATATATGAGATCGTGCCCCCCTCTTGATGACTGCATCACCGCAGACACTGCAGAGCAGACACGAGGGGAAAGATCTGAGGCCAGGAGGGAGCTGGGCTCAGGATCTGGACTCAAGGACTCATGGATCCAGGGTCAGGAGCAAACAGCCAGATGAGGTCTTTGCTAGACATTGGCCACCGAAGAGAGACCGGCCCTGTTTATCCCTCAGTTTTATAGTAACATACATGGGATGGAATCTTCCATGGTCAGGTTGGGGTCACCCCTCCTGTCTGCCCCACCCTACAGGTGTGACTTTTCCCACCTCTTTCCCTTATGGCTCCTCCAGCTCGAGGATGGCCTGGGTTTCTGTAGGAAGAAGTGTAAGCAGTGGGCTTCTGCATCCCAAGTGCCCCGTGTGATCACTGTGAGAGGGAAACCCTGCCTGAAACACATGCAGTTCACTGTCAGAACATGAAGCTACTTAGACTGGACTGAGCTGAAGTCAGCAATTGATCCTGCTTTAACAAAAACCGCAACACAAAGGCAGTTTGTCGATCAGTTCATTGCTTTTCAAAACAGATTTTCCCACTGAACTCCTAGCAGCAATGCTAGTGCTGCAGGGTTTTATTGCCACGTGTTTAAGTGAATTTAAATATTTAACTATGGGAATAGTAAACTAAGCTACATTTTCCTGGGTTTTATTACTGGTGTTCCAAATCACTGCTTCTATTATGACCTTTTTGGTCAAAACTGCTTCTACTCATACCTTTTCCTTAAAACACATCAGTTCTGACTACCAAGATCTATGTACTAAACAAAATTGTGGCATGGGGAGCCATGGCGTGGGATGTGTGTGGGAACCCATAATTTATTGCAGCTATTTTTACTACCAAAGGACTGTTCTGTAATATTAAGCTATAAAAAATCGTGTTCTAAACCCAGGCACACTGCAGTGAGGATATCCCCGGGTGAAGGCTGCCTGTGATTGAGCTGTCCTTCCACCTCTGCGCTGGGATAAGCTTGTAATTACAAAATCACATTTACAAGGTTCCTACATCATTCAGTGCATAAGAAGTGCAGGGAATTGCTGAATGTTTAATAAAGTTGCAGGTTGGAGCTGGTTTAATTCCTAAGTCACAATCACTGGGTAGTGTTTACTGCATGTGATCCAGACCTTATACTGAATGCAGACCTTGGAATTTCTGTGATAACAATTAGTACTGTTATTTTCATCTTATTTCTTTGCTAACGTGTACATGTGTGAAGCTTCACAGCATCCATTTTGGACGATGGGTGTTAATCCTAGGTTTATACTGTAGCAACAACGGTTGCTCAGGAATGATAAAACATAGAATCATAGAATGGTTTGGGTTGGAAAGCACCTCAAGGCCCATCCAGTCTCACCCCCTGCCATGGGCAGGGACACCTCCCACTGCATCAGGTTGCTCCAAGCCTCATCCAACCTGGCCTTGAACACGTCCAGGGATGGGGAACCTGAGCCAGGGCTTCCCCACCCTCGTTATGAAGAATTTCTTCCTAATGTCTGATCTGTATCTTTCCCCTTCGAATTTAAAGCCATTCCCCTTATTCTGTCACTCCAGGCTCTTGTAAACAGTCCCTCCCCAGCTTTTCTGTATTTGGAGGCTGTTGTAAGGTCTCCCTGGAACCTTCTCTTCTCCAGGCTGAACAGCCCCAACTCTGTCAACCTGGCCTCACAGCAGAGGGGCTCCAGCCTTCAGATCATCTCTGTGGTCCCTGGACCTATTCCAACAGTTCCATCTCCTTTGGATGTTGTGGATTCCAGAACTGGGCTTGAGACTCCAGGTGGGGTCTCACCAAAGGGGAGCAGAAGGGCAGAATCCCCTCCCTCACCCTGCTGGCCACACTTCTGTTGATGCAGCCCAGTACATGGTTTCTGGGCTGCGAGTGCATGTTACTGGGTCATGTTGAGCTTCTCATTCCCAAGCCCCCTAAGTTCTCAGCAAGGCTGCCCTGTCAGGTTGGTACAGCTGTAGCTGTTTTCCACCGTGTCCTTGCAGCAGCAATAATGATCATACACAGCCCTGCTCAACGCCACTGTAATGTATTCCAGGTGTCTCGGCCTGAATTCAATATGAAATGCCCTGCAATTCTCATTTAAGCATGGTTGATAACCTTGTACCTCCTATAAAATGTTTTTTGCCTGAGTGTAAAGATAAGCTTTTATGTCTCGTAACCCATGCTGTGTATATGAAAAGGTTGTGATTTATGGTTTTCCTCTGGTGCTTGCAAACAAAGTGGTACATCTTGTTGTTGCTGAACACTGTATTATTGCACATGGACCACTCCACAATGAATCTTCTCCTTTTGTTTCAGAACCTGTGTGGTGTCCCTATCTGCTTGTGCCCAGGGCTTCATTAGCTTTGAAAGCATTCCTGTTGCATCAGCCATGGAGTGAGAAACATTCTCTAGATATTATGAACATGTAAGGAAAGATATATATGTATAAAAATATATGTATTTTTAAATCCTAGATTTTTTATAGTCTTTCTGTGCAAATAACTGTTAGATGTATGTTTCCTCACTTTCTGGAATGGTCAAAAATCTAATAGCTTCATGATTTATTACTAAAAACAAGAAACAGAAGGCTTTAAGGCCAAGTATTTTATTTCTCTTGACTTTCAGTAGCCCTTGGCTATTGAAAACTGCTCTCTGCTTTAAGGTTCTAGCCATATTTTATGTCGTGTACAGGTTATAGTACTTGAGGGAACAGCTGTGTTCTCTGTTGAAGAAGTGAGTGTCAGAATAGTTGGAACTGGTTCCTAAAGTGCAGTCAAAAGTGGTAGCTTAGCTGATAGTCTACCAGGTCTGCCTTTGCTTTGAGTCAGCCATGCTCCATGTCATAGTAGGAGTGCTTTTCTACCTCCTTTCTTGTGTCTGTGCACTTGGTTGTCACATAATAATAGCCCACACATGCTCATTTTCACTAATGTTTAGGTTAAGGAATAAAAATAAATGGGAAAAGGAAAGTTTCATGGCACTGACTGTGATGTTGAGATGAAGTAAACCCAGTCTTTCATTGCTTCTTTGGAACTATGAACTAGAGAGAACATCTTGTGTGCTCACTATGAGAACATGGAAGATGGTTTTGTATGTGTTCTTGGGTTTTTCCACCAGTACCACCAGTACTCTTCCATCTCATATAATTCTCTCATTTTGATAAACAGAAAACCATTGGCTTTCTTCTTTTTTCATTTTTCTTTTTCCAGTGATTATCCAGAGAATGAAAATATTAAAAACCTTCTTCAAGAGCAGTTGAATTCATTGTCCAAGTAAGAACCTTGCTGTTAGTATTTGAGTAAGCTGGGAAATTCAGAGAGGGCAGAATTCCTGAGATTTGTGGCAATTCATAATGAAGAAAGATGGTTTTTGCCTCTCCAGAGATAAGCTTGCGTGATGACAGCTGTTATTTTAAACAGAGTTAATTTCTATTTTTGTGTAGTACCTGGGAGTGGTGCTTTATTAATTTTAATGTAGATTTATATTTCTCTTTTTTCTAAATAAATTAATTTTCTATTCTTTCTAATTAAAAATCAACATTAATATGATCTCATTTTTTTTCACATCAGAAAACTATTTAAAAGTAGTTTAAGCAACTCAACAGCCAAAATGTACTGTTCTGAGTATAGAGAGGGTGATAGAGGTTGGTATCGATTTGTTAATATTGACTGATTGTGGTACTGACTGACAACTGGAGATCTAAAGATACCGATTGGGGTTAATGTATCATTTGTAATGGACCAGTGAGTATTTGCAGGAGGTTTTGGGCAATCCTTCAATCATGTATGGCTCATTGATGTTGGTCCACGCTGTGTTGGACTCTGACACTAAATACTCCAAGGTTTGTTAGGGTATTTGAGGTCTGAGGAAGGCAAGACAAACTGTTCTGAAAATCTTGGCTTGATGAAATGCTTCCAGAGTAACATTCATGGGCATTGCTCTGCTTACACAGAAAATAGGTTTTGACATCCTGTTTAGGCTCTGAAAATTGTATTTGAAGCTGGTATTTCCATTTTCTTCCTATCCTTTCACTCAGTAGAATGGATAAGATAACTTAGTGTATTTTTATCCAGTTTGAGATGTGTAGAAAACCTGAATCCTTGCATGTGGATCCCTTGTGTATGGCCCTATATAGTTGCAAAGTTATTTGTAATTGAATTAGTCCTGTAATTTGTAGAGTCACAGGAGACTAATTTATAGCTTTGTCTACACCCTTGTGGTTGTTCCCTTTATTACAAGAGCAACAAAGTCCTGGCAGACTCACTGTACTGAAACTGTTAGAGTGACTTGTGTCTTCAGATCAGTTCTGTTTGAAATTCTCTGTCCTTACTGTGGTAATTCATTTAATAGATGCATTTTTCTTTTAGTTCAGAACAGAAATTGTGTGGGTTTTATTTTGATTATTTTCAGCTTGTAGGTGATTTATCATATTTGTGTTCAAAACCAACCAGACTTGCACTGCATTCAACACCTTATTAATGGCTTTCTCTTTTTTTCAGTGACATAAAGAAACTTTTGCTTGATCCAGACTTTACGCTTCTGCAACGATGCCTCCTAGTTGCCAGGTAGTAGAGATTCTGATAACTACATCAAATGTTTTCTAATAAAATCGTGATCTTATGAGTGTGTATGACATTGTTTTTCTGCCTAACCTGTAGCTAATTTTAGGCTGTCTTTATTCAGAGGTTTTTTTCAAACTTAGTAACCTTGCAGTTGAAAAAGGATATCAGTGATTAAGTGTAAAATAGCAATAAACATTAACTTCCACTTAGCTTAATTGCTATTTTAACACTCTTCTGGCCAACCTCTTACTCACCTAGCTTGTTGAGTGTCATTCCTTCAGCTTTTCTTGTTGTTTGTTCCATTCATAACGCAAAGTACTTGTGGTACCCATGAGAATGCGTAGTCTTTGTACAAAGATGTTTAAAATATGGAATATTTCTATGTGGCATATAAAAAAATAAAGTTATCTTTCACATGCTGGCTTTTATCTTCCCAGGCTGTATGGGGATGAGTCGGAACTGCACTTCTGGACTATCGCTGCCCACTATCTGCACAACTTATCACAGGAGAAGCCTGCAAAACTAACGGATACGGCTGTCCTTCCAGAGCAGCTGGTTAATCCCTTGGATATCTGTTATGACATACTGTGTGAAAATAATTACTTCCAGGTATTTTAAGGAGTTCAAAAATATATTTAATAAGAATGTCATTGGCACAATAAACTCTCAGCATTGTAACCTTCCTATTACCTTGCAGCTTTTCGCTATCCTTTGTTCACAATGTTCCACGCTGGATTAAATCACTCCCTGTTATTTAAAGCTAGGAGATGTCCCAGAACCTCTCAAAATACTTCTGTATCTTTTAAAAGCTTGGGTTTGATTCCTGTGGTGTTTGTACATTTAAAATATTTTTTCTTCTTTGTGCAGAAATTCCAGCTTGAAAGGGTAAATCTCCAGGAAGTGAAGAGATCAACATATGATCATACCAGGAAATGTGCTGATCAGCTGCTTCTCTTGGGCCAGGTTTGTGGGTAATATTTGAGTTTTTTATTCTTCTATGTTCATTTTATCATAGAAGCATGGAATGGTTTGGGTTGGAAGGGACCTCAAAGCCCATCCAGTTCCACCTCCTGCCATGGGCAGGGACACCTCCCATGGATCAGGGGTTCCAAGCCCCATCCAACCTGGCCTTGAACACCTCCAGGGATGGGGGCAGCCACCACTGCTCTGGGCAGCCTGGGCCAGGGCCTCTCCACCCTCATCATGAAGAATTTCTTCCTAATCTTTCCTTACTACCAATGTTTTATTGAAGTAGAACCTTAGTTATTACTCTGCTGGTAGATATTTTTGTCGTCTATGGTAGATATTTTTGTTGTCTCTTTTAGGATAATTATTTCTTTCCTCTTGCCAGACTGACAGAGCGGTGCAACTGTTGTTAGAAACAAGTTCAGAGAATGCCCATTATTACTGTGATTCACTGAAAGCTTGTCTGGTCACAACTGTAACCTCATCAGGCCCATCTCAAAGTACCATCAAGCTGGTAGCAACCAACATGATAGCCAATGGAAAGCTTGCAGGTAAACCCTGATGTGGATTTCCCATTTGCTTATAAAGCAGTGATTCTGGCCATTATTTAGGCTGCTAACGGAGATGGGAGAGGAGAAAGTCCTGTTGCGATAGATCTTATGTTGCTTATGTTACAGTAGGCACTACCCAAAGTAGTTAATGCAAATGATCAGTAACGTGGTTTTAAAGTTCATCTTGTTTTGATTCATTTGCTTTGGAAAAACATGTTTCTGGAATAATTCACTTAGCAGTTGTTTGTACAACAGGGCGCTCAGCACATAAAGCTACATATTTTCCACTTTCCTTAATAAATGACTAAAAATTGATGTTTTATCACTGAAGTTGAAATATGCACTTAGCTTCCTTACCAGTTCAGAACTTGTTACAAAAAGGGTGTTTCCTTACATATACAGGTAAACTTTGCTTAATGGGAGAGTTGTTCATCATGCGATGATTGACAGAAATGTTCAAAGGCATGCAGAGAAAGTACAGTTGTCTGCAACTGCCTGGAGAAAAGTACTTTTCACTCTGTGAACATCTAATGCTTCGTTGTGAATTATTACACTATGGACAATGTTAAATTAAAATAAAGGATTACTCATGAAATCTGTTTATTTGAATTATGAAGATCATTATCTGCTTGTGGTGAGAAGTTCAGTGAACTCCCCGTTGTTTATAGCTGGGAGGAAGACAAAGGAGACCTTTGTGAGGTTGTTCTGAGCTCTGTAGTCCAGGAAACTGATGTGATAGCTGACATCCAGGTTGTATGAAGAGCAAGATGGTAGAAAGAGTGGGGGTTTTCACCATCTTCATACTGATAAGGATATAGAGATCCTTTCTCTGATGTGAATGATCTACTTGTAGTTACATAGCAACTCTTTTTTCCCTTAACATTTTATGTTGTGTGCTTTTTATTTTCCAGAGGGGGTACAGTTGCTGTGTCTGATTGATAAGGCTGCCGATGCCTGCCGCTACTTACAAACTTACGGCGAGTGGAATCGAGCAGCGTGGCTTGCAAAGGTACAAATTCCTCAATTTTCAGTTTGCTAATGTAAATAAGCTATTTAATATATGTGGGTGTGGAAGCTGATGAGGGTGCTGAAGTTCTCCAAAGTTAAAAAGCTCAAACAAGTTTGAAATAGGTTAAAAGGAGGTGGTAGCAAGGTGGGTGCTGTCTCTTCTCCATGGTGGCCAGTGACAGGACAAGGGGAAATGGCCTGAAACTGTGCCTAGAGAGATTTAGGTTGGATCTTAAGAGGAATTTCTTTAATGAAAGAGTTGTCAGGCACTGGCAGAGGCTGCCCAAAGAGGTGACTGCCTACCTATCCCTGGAGGGGTTTGAAAGATGAGTAGCTGTACTTGGGGACGTGGTCTGGTGGTGGGCTTAGCAGGGCTGGTTTGATGGTTGGACTTGATCTTAAAGGTCTCTTCTAACTGAAACCATCCAGTGATTCTGTGACTCTGAAATATAATCATCATTTCTATCCATGCGTTAACCTGTAATGATCCAATCCATTCAATCAGTGTTGACAGGTTCTTCTTCAGCCTTTTGGCTACAGAGGTCTGCCCTGGTTGTCCAAGTCACAGGTTCTGGGGCCTAAGAATTGTTGGAATGCTCAGTTTTCTAATTCTTTAGCAGCAGTTTGTGAAGATGCACATAGCTGCAGTAGCATAGAGTTCATAATGAACTACATAAAACCACTCAGGGAAGTGGAGGAGTAATTAGGCAGGGACTTTGTGCTAAGCTCCATGTGTGCTGATTTAAAGTTAGCACAAATCGCATAAATTTGCATCAACTTCTGCTTCAGTACACAGATGTAATTACAGTAAAAGGACCTAGGCACAGCATGGATTCTCCAAATTATAACGGACAGGAGGCAGTAAGGATGTCATTTCAGTGTCTCTAAGCAAAGTTGCTGTTACAGTTCCTGCAGAAAGGAAAAGTCTTACTCTTTTTTCCCAATGTTTTTTCTCAATTTAGAAAATGCATCAAATGCCCTGAAGGAAAACAAAGATTTTTTATCTTAGAGTCTTCAGTAAAAGATAAAGATTGTGACGTTCTTGATACTTGGGATTTTAGAAAAGCCTTGTAGTAAAAATAGTGTTGATAGTGACCTGAGTGGAGTATTTTTATACTTCAGTACATCAATACAAGTAATATGTACTTTTTATAATAAAAATGATAAATTTTGGATGCTTTTACTTCTCCTGGAAGTGTTTCACTGAAAAAGGTGAAAGAGAAGGAGACTCTTTAGGTGAGAATTCATAACCAGCTTTCCCATCTCCCAAAGGTTCGTTTGAACTCGGAAGAGTGTGCTGATGTGTTGAAGCGCTGGGTGGATCACCTGTGCTCGCCACAAATCAACCAGAAGTCCAAAGCCATCCTTGTCCTCTTGTCGCTTGGGTGCTTTACAAAAGTTGCAGAGATGTTGCACAGGTAAAAGTGAAACGGAACAGTCTGTAGTTTGTCTTCTCCCAGACTGTTTTTTTTAATGCTTTTATGACTCAGAATTCATGGGGGAGGGAGGGACCCTGCAGTTTGATTTCTGAAATTTATTTCTATTATACCATGTTTTTTGGAATTCACTTTAACCCCTGCATTTCTTTATGCTGGAACTGAGGGTTTTGTTGCAGTTTCCTCAAATACACTGGTATTTCAGGTACAGAGGAGGACATGGAGATGATCCAAGGGCTAGAGCTCCTTTGCTATGAGGACAGGCTGAGAGAATTGGGGTTGTTCAGCCTGGAGAAGAGAAAGCTGCGGGGAGACCTTAGAGCAGCTTCTAGTACTGAAAGGGCCTCCAGGAAAGCTGGGGAGGGACTTTTTGCAAGGACTTGGAGCGATGGGAATGGCTTTAAATTGAAAGGCAGAAGATTTAGATTGGACATTAGGAAGAAATTCTTCATAATGAGGCCCTGTCCCAGGTTGCCCAGAGCAGTGGTAGATGCCCCATCTCTGGAGGGGTTCAGGAGCAACCTGATCTGGGGTGAGGTGTCCCTGCCCATGGCAGAGGCAGAGTAGATCTGGGTTATCTTTAAGGTCCCTTCCATCCCAAACCATTCTGTGATTCTGTGATTTTCTTCTACTGCAGGCTTTAGGATTGCTGGCACCCAATGACTGAGCAGTAACAATTTACAGTTGCTATGATTATTTTTGACTAAGTTGAGCCTTTCAAAGGTTTTGTGTCTAACGTCAGTTTCTTAAGCATGAGGAGGAATGGGAGATGTGAGAAGTGTGGGGAGAGGGCTGGCTGTCACTGTTCAACCCTGGTGATGGTCAGAAGCCTTGCTCACCCCTCAGCGCAGAAGTCATTTGCTGCTCCAAACCTAGTTGCAAAGTTTTAGAAAGCCTGTGTACAAGTCTTTTGATGCGATGTCCTTGCATACTTTTCTGTCCTAACAAACTCTGTTCTTTTTTCCCATTTCACAGTATGAGGTACTTCGATAGAGCGGCTTTGTTTGTTGAAGCTTGTCTACAGTATGGAGTGCTTGAAGTTAATGACGATACAAATATCCTTTTTCTGAAACCCTGCTTTTCATCTAGGTGCTCATATGCAGTGTGTGTGAGCCAGCGTTAGGTGAATGAGTCTACACAGCGGTAGGAGTTGCCCCATCCCTGGAGGCCAGGTTGGATGGGGCTTGGAGCAACCTGATCCAGTGGGAGGTGTCCCTGCCCATGGCAGGAGGTGGAACTGGATGGGTTTTAAGGTGCCTTCCAACCCAAACCATTCTATGATTGTAAGTCATGTAGGTAACTCCAGATCCAATTAATGAACAAATCTCATAATACAACCTTACAGCCTTACAGTTTCTTAATTCCTTATGTGAGTTGTGACATGATATTATGGTAGGTACTTGCATGCATCTGAAATGTGTCTGGTTTAGGATATAGCACTCTGATAAATGCTAAGATGAATTCAATAGTAGAATTTAAAGCAACTTTTTTGTCATTATTTGTGCTGAATAATATTGGGTCAGCACAATGGGCAGCAACATTCAACATCTTAAGCTTGAGAGAGCAAACGAGTGAGAAGAAAAAAAGATTCTGAGTGTTTTCCTTATTAATTAGTTTTCCTTAATGCTTCATTCACATAAACTGATCCACGCTGTGTATGCTGATTACGCCAGAAGCCTGAAGCTCCTGGGCTTTAGGCAGGGAGCTCTTCTCTTTGCCTCAAAAGCTGGAGAAGCTGGTAAAGAGTTACTGGTGGAGCTCAAGCAGCCTAAAGAGGAAGTGACGCAGGAGTGAAAACGTGATGTTTGTGAGGAGCTTTGGGATTTCTTTCTCTTTTCTGACTTTTTTCAACTGTAGCAGAAATGCAGTTTTGAAACATGGTGGAAGAATTCCGTACCTGTGTTCCATTTTCTTCTAAACAAACCTTTCACGTTCTTCATTGCTGTTGTATTTATATGTATAAACAATTCAATCTGTACTATAAAAATATGAATATATTTAAAGAATAAATATAGATCATAAACCACACAGTTCTTTCCTGGAACAGCGTGTTTCCTCCGTCCATTTTTCTGTTTGAAATCACTGTATTGTCATTTCAGTAACTGTCTGGAGTGGAATCTTGAGTAGGTTTACATACAAAAGTCTCCTAACATTCCCAAAATGCATGCAATGTCCATTTTGTTGATGAAGGTATTGTTTTATTCCATTTTATTCTTATGTGCACTCCCTGCACACCTTCGGGACTGAATTCTGCCTTGTGTTGACTGGTTTGTGGGACCAAAGGATGGGAGAAGGTCCTACCTCAAAACCGACAGGGTAGGCTTCTGGAGAACATCTCAGAGACCCCTAACACTCTCTCCACAGTTTTGTTTGTAGTTTTAACGTGTAATTTTAACAATAGGTAGAAAAAACGTTGTGCGAAGCCAAAGTGTCGGCTTTTCAATTAGATATTTTTAGTGCGTGTGGCCCAGATCTAAGGATGCCACCACATCTTTTCTCATTTTTGTGCCACTATTTCAGTATTGAAGTGTTTGTTTTCATTGTTTTTTAGTTCAGCTCTTAAATTTTCTATTTATTACTGATTGACTGAGATATTTTACAGCTGAGGAGTGAGTGCTGATGTTAAATTGCCCTTCCAAGCTGAAAATTGTGGGGTGTGAAAATCAGTCTGGACTTAAAAATAGAATTATTCCTTTCACCAAGTTGTAGGAGCTTCGTGTGAATCGGATCAGGTCAAAGGTCTCTCATTTCAAGGTAATTCATGGCTTGTCTACTTAAAGGGCATTGAATTCTTATATTTGAGTATTGGTGAATGTATTCTGCATTCTTTCCTAGAGGACCACCCTTGGCACTTCTCTTTAACTCTCTAAATCTCTTGATTCAACTCTAAATTGCATTTCTGATATGATTTGAAGGTTCTGTTTTTTCTATAATGATGTTTTCATACAAATTGAAAATGTGATTTTCATTGCTGTAAATGGAAATGTTAATGTTTTAACTACAATGTATCGTATTTCTTCTCTCCACATCTTACATCCACCACAGAATGATTTGTTCAATGTATTACAAATAACACTTAGAGCTTCTTTTGCTTGGGGAAAGTAAGTGTGCAGTAAAACTTGCCTTAATCTTTACCTGGTTAGCATCGTAGTTGGGCAAAATTAGCTGTTGTTGAATATGGACTGAATTCTGGCTCACATTGCCTACTGCAACACTCCTCACCTTCTGCTCTTCGTGTTCAAGTGCTCATGGACGAGGTTGCTCCAGAACTGGTGTAAGCACACACAAACTTGTTCTTTGACAGATCACATGGAAATGTTTGTCATTGAATCTCTGGATAAAATCTGCTTTAATATACACTGGGATTTAAATATCTGATGTTTTTCAAAAAAAAACACGTTGCAAAGGCCTTTTTATGGTGAACGTTTCTGTATAATTTCAAGTGTGAAGGTTGCAGAATACTGTGTGGAATTCTCTATTGAAATCTTTGTGCTGAAAATAGGGTATAACAGTGGTTGAAATGTTTATTTAGATAATAATGCAGTCACACTATGATAATAAAACCAAACTTTTAGAATCTCTGCATGTCTTTCTTTAATACAAAAGTGTCGTCTGTTGCACTGGGATTGAATGCTGGTTGTGCCTGATGTCCTTGGCTCTCAATTGGATAGGTGTGGATTTGATGGGGGGTCTGCTTGGTGGGTAAGGAATTGGCTGGGTGGTTGCAATGAGGGACTTGTGGTCATTGCCTCCATGTCCAAGTGTAGACCAGTGACAAGTGGTGTTCCTCAGGGGTTGGTGTTGGGACCAGTGTTGTTTAACATCTTAATTGCAGACATGGACAGTGGGATTGCTGAGAGAGGGGTCTCTGTCACTGCTCTGCTCTGATAAGACCTCACCTGGAGCCTGGTGTTCAGTTCTGAAGTCCTCGGCACATGAAGGACGTGGAGCTACTGGAGCGAGTCCAGAGGAGTCCACAGAGGTGGCTGGAGAGCTGGAGGATCTTCCATATGAGTACAGACTGGGAGAGTTGGGGTTGCTCAGCCTGGAGAAGAGAAGGCTGAGAGGAGACCTTAGAGCAGATTCCAAGTACTGAAAGGGGCTGCAGGAAAGCTGGGGAGGGGCTCCTGATCAGGGAGCGCAGGCACAGGACAAGGAGTCAATTTCATAGATCACACAGCCAAAATGTATTTTGCCCACCCCTGTTGATTCAAGGAGAGAAGAGAGGCCTTCATAATATCTGTGATTAATATTCTTTGAAGCAGACTGGTAGAGTTGGGCAAACAGGTTTTCTGTGAAACCGTTGTCCAAATGTTCTCTGCAAATCTGAAATTTGGCTCCCATGAAGGATGGGCAGATGTTGGCACTGTGTGCAGTTAAACTCTGCTGTATTGTGGTGGTGTCCTTTGAGCAAAAGGCAAGCTCTAACTTTTTGAAAATGCCTGGCTTCTGACCAGTACGTATTGTGTGTAGTGAACAAAGAGACCCATGAAGGACATGCCAGCGATCTAAATGGAAGACACTAATTTACTTGCTGCAAATGATAACAATAACAAACAGCGGAGAGAGGCTGGGAATGCAGAGATCCAACCTGTTTCAAAGAACTACCACTACCAGACAGCCTTCTGTAACAGAGACCATTTACCTTTTTGGAGCTCTTTGTTCTTGTGCTGTCTGCTCTGTCACCAATTAAGCTGTAATGAGTTGGGAATGGAACGATCAGACCACTGAAATGTGAAATACTGGAAAGGGTAGAGTGCGATCTGTTGGTACAAGGTCGTAGGTGCACGTTGTGAGGGATTGCAGCTGGAACCTCATCTGCTCTAAAAGAATAACAAGAGAGAACTTGTAAGTAGATTGGAACTAGAGCACCTAGATTTTTTAAAAATTCTTCGAATATTTTAGGTTTATTTGTGTTTATTTTTTTATGTTTTAATGGATTTTGTTTAATTTAATTTATTTTCTTTGCTTGATTTGAGATGACTTCCAACTTGGACACAATAATTCTGGAAGAAAAGGAAAAAAAAATTTTACACAGAGAAGGAAAACAACTAACAGTCAAAATGCAATTCTAGCAGGTAAGTGGTGCCCCCCTATGCCTGCTGGAGGAAAGGAAGGTGGAGTTTGAAAACCTGATAGAATCAGTTGCATGATTATTTATATCCATGGTATTCATTGAAACAGTTGATCCCCTTTCACAGGGTGAACTTCCCCCTTCACTTGGCAGTTTCCTCCTCCTGCTCAGTCCCTGCAGCAGCAGAAGGATGAATCGCTCAGAAGGGATCATGGGAGTGCTGTACCTTGACTCATGGTTGCTTGTGCACAACTCCTCCGTAGCACACACCACAACTGAGGAGTTTGCAGGGCTTGTTTGCTCGCGTTTTAGTTCCTGACACCCCAAAATTTTATTTCCACAATGTAAGTAAATCGTTTTGCAAGTTATCAGGATTGGGGGTTTTGGTTTTTTGAATGTTACACAAACAGGAGTAGCCAAGTTGCCCCCTCTACTCCGCTCTTGTGAGACCACAGCTGGAGTCCTAAGTTCAGTTTTGGAATCCCCAGCATCATGAGGAGATGGAGCTGTTGGAACGGGTCCAGAGGAGGTCATGGAGATGATCCAAGGGCTGAAGCCCCTGTGCTACAAGGCCAGGTGGAGAGAGTTGGGGGATGTTCAGCCTGGAGAAAAGAAGGATCCAGAGAAACCTTGTTGTGGCCTTCCAGTACTGCAAGGGGCTCCAGGTAAGCAGGAGAAGGGCTTTTATTGCAAAGTAATGGAGTGACAGAACAAGAGAAGCAGCTTTAAATTGGCAGGAGGAAGATTTAAACTGGACATTAGGAAGAAATTCCTTATGGTGAGGGTGGTGAGACGCTGGCTCAGGTTGCCCAGGTGGCTGCCCCATCCCTGGAGGTGTTCCAGGCCAGGCTGGATGAGGTTTGGAGCCCCTGATCCAGTGGGAGGTGTCCCTGCCCATGGCAGGGGTGGGACTGGATGGGCTTTGAGATCTCTTCCAACCCAAACCACTCTGTGATTCTATGAAAATATTGTACAAATGGGTTCATTCTTCCTGCATTTGGGAAAAGAAGGCAGACCTAGCTGTTTTTCCCAAGTGGAACAACATGGAGTGTTTTCTTTCTCCCTTTCCTCTAGAAAAACAATTCTTCAGTACTTATCAAGCCACAGAGACTTTTCTTTCTGAAGATTTCTTCCAGTTCCAGTCTGTGGTTTACCTCAGCGTCTGCTTTCTTTTTCCACTCTCCAAAGTTAAACCTGGTTTTGATTAAAAGCAAGCTGAAAGGCAGATTAATGCACTGCAAGTAAAAGCAGCCCTGCTGATAGAAAAAATGAGCGGGAAGGTAATTTGTTAGTGATTCCCTGGTCCTGGATGGGATGTTTACTGGTAGCAGCTTTTGCTCCCAGTAGGACTAAGCCAACATCTAGGGGGGTTTATTGTTATTTTATGCCACAACTATCCCCTTAAAAACCAAGATGCACACTTTGCATGGAGCTGAATTAATCTGTTTGTCCTTTCTGACTGTTTGGCAGGCAAATTCCTCAGCTACTATGTTCTTTACAAAGTACATTTTTCTTTTTCCCATCTCACCACATTTTCATTTTTTAATGGTCTTCTAGAATGTTGGGGTTTCTGTGAAATTCCAGTGCTTTGCGATAACATCTTATGTGACTTCAGTGTTCAAACCTAAGAGGTAGTGCAAAATCAGACTGTTACAAATTCCAATCCCAAGCAGCTAAAATTTAAATCAAAGAAATCATTATGAAGTTAAATAATAACAGAAAAGGCAGAGAATGAAAAAAACAGAAGAACCCCACACCGAGTGTGTAGAGAGTGAAAGTCAATGAATGATCAAGCCTTCAAACTAGGAGGACAGGCTGGGAGAATTGGGGTTGTTCAGCCTGGAGAAGAGAAGGCTCTGGGGAGACCTTAGAGCAGCTTCCAGTGCTGAAAGGGGCTCTGGTAAAGCTGGGGAGGGACTATGGATCAGGGAGGGCAGGGAGAGGACAAGGGGGAAAAGTTTGAATTGAAAGAGGAGAGATTGAGAGGAAATCTTGGGAAGACACGTTTTGCTGTGAAGGCAGGGAAGCCCTGGCCCAGGCTGCTCAGAGCAGTGGTGGCTGTCCCATCCCTGGAGGTGTTCAAGGCCAGGTTGGATGGGGCTTGGAGCAACCTGATCCAGTGGAAGGTGTCCCTGCCCATGAGGGGGTGGAACTGGATGGGCTTTGAGGTCCCTTCTGACCCAAACCATTCTGTGACATAAAAGAGAAGATTGGACTCTGTGGGAGATGAGAGCTGTGAGCAGGTTCTGTATACAGAGTGAGATGGAAGGGTTTTTAATAAGCTGAAGAAGTCAGAGCTCATAGTTCCCTGTGTGAAGCCAACATAAAGGTCAGGCAGTCAGTGTAGGATCTCCAAGGTGGTGGCTGTCTGACAGGAGCCCAAGCCAGCAGAGCATCCTGCTCCCTGAGCACCGGGCTCACTGTGTCTACATGAGAAAATCAAAGCAGAAAAGCAGCTTCTCTGCTTCTCACGTCTTCGTATTTCATTTATTATTTAGATATTCTTTCTTTCTTTTGCCCCTTACTGCATTCTGTAAGGCTTCCCTTCTCAGCCTGAGTTTTCCCTACTCCTAAAACTCCTGCCCCATCCCCATGGGTTTTAAAGAAGTCACCCGACAGCCTTATTGACGCGTTATTGCGTTAAAGAGATGTTAATTCGTTGGGAAGAGTCCCCGGCTTCTGCAGGAGAGGGCAGCAGAGATCAGCGAATGGAGAAGCTGGGACCAGCCCTTGCAGCGTGAACCAAAGGGTTGAGCTTTTTCTTTCCTTACACCCAGTCCTGACCGAGTGGCAGCTCCAAGGCACCAGCCCAGCAGGAGCAATCCCAGTTCTGGATTTTAGTGTCAAATAGCCAAATAGGCTCTTTGGAAAAGGAAGGAGGACATTGATGGGATGCAGCTTTCCTACAAGGCTGATAGAATTAGGGGTTGGGGCTGTTGTTAAGCATAAGGCCACGTCTCGCTTGAAATCTGGTTTGATTTGGCAAGGAAGAAATGCTTGAAAAGCATTAATAAGCACAATTTAAAGCATTATTTTGCAGCTAATGCCAGCAGGGTAGGGTTTTCTGTAAAACTCGGTGGCTGGCTGTGGCTGTGTCTTGTTAGTTTTATTTCTGCATTGGAATGATTGCTTCTTAATTACAGAAACATTTGGTTGGAAAAAACCTTTGAGATCATCAGCTCCAACCATACCTGTACACTATAAACCGTGTCCCTTAGCACCTCGTCTGCCCATCTTTTAAAGACCTCCAGGGGATGGGGGCTCCATCATCTCCCTTGGCAGCCTCTGCCAAAGCCCAAGAACCCTTTCAGTGAAGAATTTTTTCGTAACATCCAATCCAAACCTACCCTGGTGCAACTTGAGGACATTTCCTTTCATCCTGTCCCTTGTTACTTGAGAGAAGAGATCAGCACCCACTTCACTGCAACCTCTTCTCAGGAAATTGTAGACAGCGAAAAGGTCTCCCTACAACATCCTTTTCTCCAGACTGAACAGCCCCTGGTCCCACTTATTTACTGAAAAAGGGAGTTTTTCTTTCTAGAAAATACTGAGAGCGGGTCTGCTGCACACAGAGCTGACAGCAAGTGTGTCCTGTCTCCAGGTGACAAAACTAAACTCTTGCTGCAGGTGTTTTGAGGATCAGAGTGTGCTTGTGCCAATAATCCACAAAAAAACCCTTTCTGGCAGCATTCCTGCATGCCACCAGAAGCCATATGCTGCTTTTGTGTACAAGTGTGTGTTTGTAGGAAGAAGAAAGGAGCAGAGAAAATTTGTTGCAGGAAGGGTTCTCTGTGATGATTTTCAGACGTGTAAATACCTCAGTGCTTGCTGGGATGGATGTTTCTGGGGATCAGCAAGTTGGTGTCTATAAATATTCGTACGATTTTAGCATTTTTAAGTAAACTGAAAAATACTGGGAACACAGTGACCAGAGGCACCAGTGTGTTCTCTACCACTGATATGTGGAAATAATATTTTACTATTGCTTTTAAAGCTTCATAACTCTTGCATCATGTATGGAACATTCCTATTGGCTTCTTGGCATCCCTTTTCAAGGGAAACAAAAATGAATTATTTCTCTTTCAACATACAGTCTTGTTACAGTGCTTCAAGCCCTGCATGAGTTAATTCTGAGCCCAGAGCAGCTTTAGTTCAGCAGGAAGTAATTTCTGGACACTGAGGGGCTGGAGCGCATCCAGAGAAGGGAACGGAGCTGGGGAAGGGGCTGGAGAACAGGGCTTCTGGGAGCAACTGAGGGCCCTGGGGCTGTTTAGCCTAGAGAAGAGGAGGTTGAGGGGAGACTTCTTTGTCTCTGCAACTCCTGAGAGGAGGCTGGGGCAAGGTGGTTGCTGGTCTCTTCTCCCAAGTGACAAGTGATAGGCTGAGGGGACGTGGCCTCATGTTGTGCCATGGGAGGTTTAGATTGGTTATTAAAAAACACATCTTTACCATCAGAGTGGTGAAGCTGTGGCAGAGGCTGCCCAGGGTAGTGGTGGAGTCTCCGTCTCTGGAGGGGTTCAAAAAGTGTGTAGATGTGGTGTTTCAGGATGTGGTTTAGTAGGCACAGTGGGGTTGGCTTAATGGTTGAGCTGGATGACCTTAGATGTTTTTTCCCACCTTAATGATTCTATGATTTGATGATTTTCAGCTGGAAAGCCAACACCAAAACAGCTGTTCATAACTGCTGATGAGAGACCATAGTGGTGCTGATCCTTGAGGCCCAGCTCCACAAAGGACCTGGTCTTGTTTGAAGCATGTGTGTATTCATATGCAGCTTTAGGTGGATGACTATTGTTTGTACTCTGACTCAGTAGCTAAAGTGCTTAGAAAGAGACAGCTGATGGGAATGGTTGTATTTTGCATCTACAAGATGAGTAATCTCCAAGAGATCTTTTCAAACTCACTGTGATGCATCTTCAGGATCTGACTCAGCAGACCTTTTCTGAGGTCAATTGTACACCAGCTGAGGATCTGCCTAGAGATCCCTCCCTAAATTCATTCATGCTCAGTTATTCAAAAGAATTAAATCATACTGCATATATTTAAAAAAATCATATTTGCTTTGAAAACTTGTAGAAAAGTGTTGGATTCTTTTCTGCTACTTTGGCAGGTGGTGTTTCAGCTCTGGGTGTAATCATTCAGAACAAAAATGGATTCTGTATGAGAGAGAGAGAAAATACACATAATATCCATAGAGTCTTGATAGTCTGAGCAATTAAACTGATTTTTGACATCTCTGGGTGGCAGGCAAGGATAAAAGTGTTCATATTTGTAATACATAAATTCTTCGGGTAGAAAAGCCAGCTTGTCTTTCGAGATGGCATGTGATTCTGCATCTGCATCATGGTTGCTAGTTAGGCAGGAGGTCATCTCTTCGCTGCCCTCTCCAGACTTGGAGTCTTATTTAAAATTAGAGCTTCTGCTTGAGGGTGGTTGCTCCAGGCATAGGGTTGCCCCACCAGAGTCTCTCAGCTTCCAGCACAGGGTGGACTTGTGCTCTGCTGGCATATTGTGTGGGCACAGCAGGATGTTTTCATGCCTCGAGGTTTGTGCTGTTATCTCCTCCAATTGCATAGTTTAATCACAGCTCACTCCTGTTCTTTCGAAGTACAAAGGGCTTTTTCTAGGCAATCCACACAGTGATATTCAGCATTTCTGGTGCCTTTGTGTAACAGAGTTATTCCATTTCTTTCAAAAACCCCTGCTGAAATGCTGCATGTGAGGTTATTTTTTCCAAATGCCTTGCTGATCTCCTTCCCACTTCGCTGTGCTTTCATGAAGGCATCATTTTACCGCTGTCTGTCTGAGCGCTGAACGCAGATTTTTATTGTGATCAGATTTCAGTTTCTGAAAATAATGCCTGAACTTCCCAGCAGTAGCAATTCCTGCATTAGAGGCTTTCATCAAGCAATCTTTTGTAATAGCAGGCAAGTTACCTACCAGGAGCAGAAAAATCCAGACGTGGGGACACTACAAATATTTCCCTTGCTGCTAATTGATAGAAAGGGATTACTCTGATATGTCCTTAGTCATATGTTCTCTTGACATTTCTAGACATAAATAGTAACTTAGAATCATACAATGGTTTCATTTGGAAAAGACCTTTAAGACCATATAGTCCACTCATCAACCCAGCCCTGCTAAGCCCACCACTACACCACATCCCCAAGTACAAAATCTACTTGTCTTTTAAACCCCTCCAAGGATGGGGACTCAGCCACCTCTCTGGGAAGCCTCTGCCAGTGCATGACAACCCTTTCAGTAAAGAAATTGCTCCTAAGATCCAACCTAAATCTCCCCTGTTACAGCTTGAGGCCATCTCCCCTTGTCCTGTCACTGGCTGCTGGGGAGAAGAGATCAGCACCCACCTCACTACAACCTCCAACTTGATCTGACATTCTGCAAAGGGGATCAATAAGAGATGAATTCACATATTTACTCTTGCTCTCAACCTCTGCATGGTCTCCTAGGATGATGCTAAGAATCAGGCAGCTCTTACTGCCCTCTTCTACAGAGCACAATATGAATTGCATGTTGCAAGGATTTGCTTTAGACCATGCTATCAAGTGAAATGCATGAACTGAAATTGAATGGAAACACTGCAGAACCATTAGTGTTGAAGGATTTGATTGTTTGGTTTGGTGGTCTGGTTTCTGTGAAGTAGAATGTGTCATCTCTTCTTGCTGGCAAAGCAGCACCTTTTATTAGATATCATATTTTCACATTATGTACCCAGCAGAATCCTTTTATCATGACTGTCTGCCAAATTAAACTTTAATATTCAAGGAAAATTGTAACAACTGTTCTAGGTCAGTTGGATGCGATGCTAACAGGGATCACCGGAGGAACCCTCCCAGTGCAGCACTTGGTTCCTACTCACAGCACAGCACAGTACATCTTAGAGCACAACATCTGGACGGCCAGACTAACTCACCTAGGTGAAACACAACAGTGTGCGAGTCCAAGTAAGGTAAAGTTGAGTGAATATTGATAAATGATTTACCGCAGGAAGTTTTCTGACTGGGGCTGTTGACTGCACAATCTCAAAACCAACGCCCCAGCTTTCCAGCAGGAGCAGGAGGAAGCAGACATTTGCATTCCACACCTTGCTCAGCCCCTGAGCTACAGTGTGGGTGAGTCACTTGCTTTTATACCCTGTGCTGCCCCGTCTGTAAAGTGAATGGGATTTTTTTTTTTTTTGTCTTCCTGTAGCAAATTCTCTGAGATCTGTAGGCTGAAATATGCTGCATAAGAGACTGGGAGTTTGCAGGGGCTGAATGGTGAATTCAACACTGGAAAGACAAAGTAGATGGAAAACCCTAAACTGCTTTTATGACAACCAATTATATGATACTACAATAACATGAGATGATAAAATACTGCATGGGCAACGAAGGTGGCGTGGCACTGGCCCAAGCTGCCCAGGGCAGTTGTGGCTGGGGCCTTGAGCAGGTTGGATGGGCCTTTGAGCAACCTGATCTAGTGGGGGGTGTCCCTGCCCATGGCAGAAGGTGGAACCGGAGGGCTTTGAGGTCCCTTCCAACCCAACCCATTCTATGGTCATGTTTACTGAACCTTTACCATATGCTCTTGTGAACATGATGTTTACCATTATTGATTCAGAAACAGGCTGCTAAGCAGAAACCTAGATGATACTTAAAACTTTCCAAGGTGAAGACTTTAAGTTTCCATAACAAACCAGAAAGAGAAGAAAGCAACATCATCAGCATCTGAATAGACCAGCTTTTTCTGATCCGTCAGTGGTAGAGAAGTATTTTTACTGAAACACTCAAAGCTGCTCAGACAGATTTGCCAAAGCAGGATAGATCTTCTGAGAAGACTGGTCAGGCTCTTCCAAACAGTCATAGAGAAGGTTGGCTTCCTGAAAAACAGGATCATTTCACTGAAAAATAAGCAACAGAGTGTACCTTAGGGCAAGGTAAATTAAGTTGTTGGAAGAACTTGTATGTCAAATCCTCTCTTTGCATGCCGAAATCTGTAACTCTTCCAGGTTGTCTGGCTCAACTTTGATGACAACACACACAAAAGTGACCTAAATGGACTGTGTAGTAAAAGCTGCAACAGAATTCTGCAGTAAAATCCTACAGATAGACAGGCCAGTAGGCCTGGAGGGGTTTTGGTGCACATGATTTTGAAGCTTGCTGAATGCTGTCGTGGTGCTTTGCTGATCAGATATCATCTACCCTTCTCAAGCTCTTAATGCTTTTGTTGAAGTACAGACAGTTAACTTGCATTCTTCATCATTAATGCTTGTGGACACAAGTGCACAACAGGTTAGCGATCCTTATTTTAATATTGATGAAAAGCAAAGGTTGTGTTTAGTAGAACACTTTATCCAGTAAAACCCCTTCTCCTAAACTGGGTCTGGTTCCCTCTGTTAAACTCCATTTTTTTTTCAGTTGTATGTGAAATTGTATTTGTACAAACTAAGTGCGAGTTATTCCAGTCACCATGGCTGATATTTATAGATTAGAGTTTATAAGGGGTTGCTGCTGCTGACACTTCATCTCTGGCAGCATTTTGACCCAAATTTGAAATCCTTTAAACAAAACTAAACCATGAATTCCTTTAGATTCCCTTTGAACCCTCTTCAGACCCAGGCCTAAGCTAGAGAATCTGGTCATGCATTTTGATTTTTTTTTCCTAAAAAGGTAACAAATTAGAATCTTAATTTTAAAAAAATAAAGGGGAAAAAAGAAGCCATGCTTCTATATTTTCCCTCGTAAATCCATTCAGATACACAGCAGTATCACAAATTAACAGCACAAAAATGATGAATTAGTCCTCCATGAGGTATTTGGTAATCTCGTTTCTGGTATCTGAAGTCAATGAAACTTTGCTCTGTGTTGGTGCGAAAGAAATCAGAAGAGCTGCCATTTACTAAACCTTCACTCCGGAATTTCACAATCATATGAGGAAACAGAAATGCTCTGTCTTCTCAGGGATGTCCCTAATGTACCAAGAAGTTTCCCATTCACAGCGGTACCTGCAATATTGAGGATCGCTGCATACTCTCAACAGATATTTGACTTACAGTCTTGTTTTATCCTTCATCTTCTATGTTTAGCTAGGACAGAAGCTTCAGGACCTCTGGGCTGCTTCTGGTCCACAGCATCCAGAGAGTTTTGTAGAGGTCAATTTGATCTAAAAGGGGGTCTTCCATTCCAGTTTGCTTAAGTCCTGCATATTTCTTAACATCTCTGAAAGTAAGTTATTAGCTTTTATGTGATGTACTGGAAATCAGTCATAACTTCTGATCAGTCCATGAGCCCATGTTTCTGTTGAAAGGTGTTTATTTGGTCCTGTGGCCCAGGTGAAGGAGTCATTGTTCCTGTAACCAGACTCCACCAGGAGCTGGTCAGAAGGTGAAGGCAGAATAAAAGGTTTCATTTTCACTAGAAAATGCAATTTGTTTGGACTTGCATTTTCACAGCAATGGAATCAGATACAACAAAAGCACATCTTGCAGCTAAGATTTGCCTGACTTCCGTCCTAGCTGTGGGACTGAGGACAGCAGAGTCAAACCAGGAACCCAGAGGTCACACATACCTGTGAACACCAAGTGAGTAGCTCGCCATAAAGCTATTAAATCTTTGGAATGATTTGCTTTCACATTATGTTTCTTTAGGGAAAAAAAATCACAGATAACCTTTTGTTTTTCCAATCTACTGCAGAATGAATTCTTGTTGATTTGTCCCTCCTAATTTGAGCCCCATCCCTGACCTTGCTCTCCCCACTCCCGTATCCTTCATCAGCCTCTCTGTAGCTGGGATGGGGGCTCAGGCTTAAACTCTGTCACATCTTTGCTGACTCAGTATCTCACAAAAGACCTTTGCGACACCTTCTTATGATCATGCAATAAGGTAACTGGGCAGACTTTAGGCCAGGACTGGGACATGAAGTTACGGTGGGTAGCTCAAGGCATTGGTCAATCCTATTCTCATCCTCTCTAGAAAAGGTTTCTCTGAAGTGGTTAATTCATACGCTAAATTGGATGAAACCAAAAAGCAAGCTCTAGCTTTAAGGTATACACAGTGTATGCTTAATAAAAGGAAGCTTTCAAGAGAGGAATGTGTGAGTTAATGCAATCCTCGAGCAAGAGTAGCTCATGCTTCAACAAGTTACGTGCATTTTTGTGTCTGTGGCTGATAACTTGCTCCTACTTGTCAATGCTAATTACCTCCTGCCAAATGAATGTTTGGCTCTTAGTGGTCAAGAGATTCAACACGTACATGAACAGCTCTGCAGCTGTCAGTTGGTTTTCCCCCACATGCATGGGTTGGTGTCCACATGTTTAATTAACAGGTCAGTTGGTGCACAAGGTCAAGATGGATGGTGTAGATGTGACAGAATAAAGCCCTATCAGACTGAGAACAAGACACATTTCAAATAGCAATGGCAGCCAAAGCCATCAGAACATCCTTAAAAAACTTAAGAGGCTCCAGAAAAGCTGTGGAGGGGCTCTTAATCAGATAGGGCAGGGATAGGACAAGATGGAATGGTTTTAATCTGAAAGAGGGGAAATTGAGACGAGATCTTGGGAAGAAATGTTTTGCTGTGCGGGTGGTGAGGCCCTAGCCCAGGTTTCCCAGAGCAGTGGCGGCCGCGCCATTCCTGGAAGTGTTCAAGGCCAGGTTGGATGGGGCTTGGAGCAACCTGAACCAGTGGGAGGTGTCCCTGCCCATGGCAGGGCGTGAGACTGGATGGGCTTTGAGGTCCCTTCCAACTCAAACCATCTTGTGACCCTATGACTCTATAAAATAAGATATTTCTGGGATGTAAAGTGAAGGGAACTCTTTTGGTTGGACCCATCTTGGAAGACAGAAGACAGGCAGTCTTCCTAGTGTTTTTGCTTTGTAATTTTTAATGTGGGCTGTTACCTGGCACAGTTGCTCTGCTACTGCCTATTAAATGGAGTCCATTGGGTATGTTAGGAAAAAAGAGGAGCTGATTTAGAGCACCAGGTGGAGCTTTGGCAGCCTAGTCATTGTCTAGACTCAGGAGCTTTCCTAGGGGCTTCGGATGCCTTCACCATCTCAGAATATCTGATCAGGGTTCGCTTTCCATGAGCTATCATCTGTGAGTTCTCAGCCCAGGTTGTAGACCTTGCTGTCTGCTCTGCACAAGGGATGGCAGAGAATGGTTTTACTCTTTGCTTCACTTTCCATTGTGCAAAGATCCAACAAAAGACTGAAACTGCACTCCAGTTTCAACAGTGAATACTGAAAATAGTTTGCTCTGAAGTAGCAGTTTGCAGCCCCAAAGTGTTAGGCATGCAGTTATTGGTGTTTTGGTAGGACCTTTCACCCACTCCAGTTTCAGCATCTGTTGAGCCATTTGGCTGATCAAAGCCAAGAACTCTCAGTGTTCTATAATCCCATCTCATAGAGTCATAGAGTGGTTTGAGTTGGAAGGGACCTTAAAGCCCATCCAGTCCTACCCCCTTCACTGGATCAGGAGCTCCAAGCTTCATCCACCTGGTCTTGAACACCTCCATGGATGGGGCAGCCACAACTTTCCTGGGCGACCTCAGCCAGGGCCTCCCCACCCTCATGGTGAAGAAATTCTTCCTAATGTCTCCTCATGTTGGTACCTGTTAAAGTATGTGCCTATCATCGATCCTGGGTGGCTGGAAGTAATTTGACTCTGTTGATAAGTCCCTGGGGATTTCTTTTTTTCTTTATTTATTTAATTATTTTTATTTTAGAGTGTAGCTTAATAGATTGCACATAAATACCAGTGTTTGTTGGTGGGAATGTAGTAGGCAGGAATTTTATTTGCTTGTCGATATTGACCTCTCTTGTGGCTTTAGAAATAGCGTATATGTATCCAAAATAGGATTTGTTTTTTTTAACACCTCCCAGTCATTAGACTTTATGGCTATTGATTAAAAAATTCCTTCAGGAGAAGAGAAAGTTCCTTGAGGAGGAGGAAAAAAATTCCTTGAGGAGGAGATATTTTTAGTATAAAACATCACAAGGTGATGGTATAATTTGATGCTCTGTTCTGTACCTAGAGGATACAGACTCTTATATTAAAAATGTTTACATGTAAAAGGTAAATGAATTACTTTGGTTTCTAGCACTTGAAGAAAGATTATTGACAAATCTAATGTAATAGCTGGGTTTATGGTGATTCTAGCTGCAAAGTTTGACCAGTCTGGAACAGAAACTGATGCTTTAAAAGTGTTTTTCGTATCAAATGCTGTCATTGAATTTTCAAGTCTGTACTCGAGTGAGTGGTCTCTATATTCACTGTCCCATTACTACACATGAGAGCACTTGTGTGTTTGAAGGCTGCAAGACTGGACCCAGAGTAAATACTGGATTTACTGGAATAATATTCTGAGTACTTTGCAATGTTATTAGGCATGCTCTATATCATATTTCTAATTTATTGGAAATGTTTTGTGTTCCTAACTTAGTTTTCTTTCATTATAGTGTTTGATGTATCCTCACTGCAGCTTGTAACAGCCTGGTATGTAACAGGTATTTTCTACTCATTTTGAGCATTTTCAGGTTAAGTAACTGTAGGTTAGAACATAGTCCTTTTTTTAAAGAAAATCAACCCAAACACCAAACCTTTTCAATTTCTTTCATCATAAAGGAAAGGTTGACATTTCAAGATAAAATCTTTGTGGTTTAGCCTGAGCCATGAAATGAATTCTGATATGTTTACGTCTGTATTTCCAGAAAGTCATTTTGAAGACCCTCATGGCAAAATCTGGGGGGGAAATGGGCTTATTTCAAATGACATTTTGCTGGAATTGAGACACATCTGCAAGAATGTTCTGGATAATTTGGTTTTGTACTTTCTTTCTTGCCCAGGTTTTGAAACTTAAGTACCCAGCATTTGGCTGGAACTCCTGCCTGCTCCTGAGATGACACATCTTCCAAAGCTGTGGACAGTATCACTAAGGCTCACCTTTTCCATCGCTGACTCATGACCACCGTGTCAGCTGAGAGGTAAAAGTGACCTGGTCTTTATTGCCTCTACAATTCCTAGTTCTCCCAAAATGGTGAATATTGATCCAGGCTCTTGACTATTCTGTGCTGAGATATTGTCCACTGTTCTCAAAGATGAATTGTCGTGCAGCCAGGAACACAAGCCTCACAGAGCTATAGGGAAAGGGACAGTTAGGCTTGTGCTAAGGAGCCTTTTGGGGATGCTCGCTTGGTCCCTGCCACTGTTGTTGTGTCTGGTGGAGTCAAGTCTCTTAGGACCTTTCTAAAAAATGCAACTATTACACTTAGCTGGGTGATTTTGGCAAAAAAGGCTTGAATACAGCACAAAGATCTCCATGCTATGCAGCCCATCATTACCCAAGGACCTAATTTCTGCAGATGTATCTCCTAAATGCTGTGCTTGCTGTCAGCAGTCCAGCTAGAATATCTTAGTAGTGCATATAGCATATATATTTATATTTTCTAATAGCGTATTAGCATGACTTGCTGCTTAGTTCCCTCCAAAATTATTCCAGAAGAAAATTTTCCCTCCTGGGAACAGTTAAACATTGGAATAATCTCCCCAGGGAAGTGGTGGGTTCCTCTACAGTGGGCACTTTTAAGGCTCACCTTGACAGGGTGCTGGGCCACCTCATTTAAACTATAGATCACCTGAAAGGTTGGACCAGATGATTCCTGAAGTCCCTTCCAACCTGACATTCTGTAGTTCTGTGATTAAAAAGCTCATTCTCTACAGGTCTGTTTTAAGACACGTCACTTACCTATTTACTTCTTTAATAATATTTAAATTGCTATCTAAAGGACATCAGTTCTTGGAGCTGCTTAAAAACTGGCATTTCATGGGTGCAAACACATGTTCCTCACCAGCATTTTGCATGTATCCATGTGATTAATGAGCTTAGGAGATTTCTGCTCTTAACTGGACTGAACCTGAGCTGACATATATTTCAAACAGCTTTCTGCAGGGAAAGAGGAGCCTGGTGTGGGGGAGAAAGCACAGAATCAGGCCCTTTCCCTTTATCTGACTTACAGAAGCCCCCAGAGATTTATGTTTTTTTGACTGCGATGGTAAAAGCAAATTCACTGCTCATGCAGGCTGAGATCTTATCAGGCAAACCTTGGTACAAAGCACATTTCACATGCATGCCTCTAAAACTCGAAACCAGAGGCTTATAGGGATCTTGCCAATGATGTTTAGAACTGTAGTAAAGTTGATGCTTGATTAGAATGGTCTTGTTTTTAAGGTAAAGGTTTGGATCTGTTTTTACACAGTAATGTCTTGAAAATAGAGGGAAAACATTGCTTAGGGTGACTCATAAAAGTGCTTTAAAAATGGTATTAAGATTTAAGGCATAATGTAGCTCCTATAAATCCACTCTGCATTCTTTCACTGGGAATGACTGAGTTTATAAAAACTAAGGATTGTAAATCAAGAACCTAAATAAGGGTGGGTTTTTTGCCATGTAAATATAGATTATACATTAGCTGAGCTCTGACTTGACTGGTTCCATGGGGGGCACACAAAGCAGGCATTTATTTTCCTGAGCAACATGTTTGCCTTATAAAACCTGTTAAGCAAAAATAGAGTTTTGAGTTCCTCTGAGGAGAAACTTTTTACCTAGTGGATCGGGAGGGGGAATTGTTTACTCTCTCGCTTGGCCCTGCTTTTCTGCCTCCCTCTTTATCCATCCCTTGTCTAGGATTGTGTGTGTGTGTGATTTTGAGGGGGTGGCATTGCTTCTGAAATCGCTCCAGAAGCTCTTTAGACACAAACAGCACCTAGAAGGGTAACCTCCCCACACAGGAGAGGAAGCACACGTGTACCCACACGTTTACACCCTTTTGCATGTTCACAGCAAGTGTTTCCCTGTTCCTGAAGTTCTTTCAGACAGCAATCCACACCAGGCTGTCTTTTAACCCATTAAAACATCCTTAGGAAATACCAACAAGCGTGTTATCACCAGTAGAGCTGACTGTTCGCATCTTTGGCCTCAACTGGATCTGTTTTCACCCCGTCCCCTTGTCTCCTCACTGTAACTCAGACAGAGCAATTGTGCCCGGTGAATATTCCCCTGCCCTGCCAGCCGCTTATCTGAGCAGAGAGCAGCCCTGGCGCTCGCACAGCAGCCAGCTTACTTAACCTTATCTGCTTTGTGCTGCTATATTTAAACAAGGAGGGCTCTTTGTCACTGAACTAATATAAAACATAACTTGACGAGGTGCCTGACTTGTAAAGAAAGGGCATCTATCACTTTTATGTGGCATTTCAAAGAAGAAGGCTTTTAATAAAGCTGAAAGACAAAGAAGGGAGTCTGTCTTAATGTACAACCAGCCGGCTAATGATTAACTTCTCTTAATGCTCAGTTTATGGTAGGAGGAAAACAACAGTGTGATGGCATTGTTCATTGTTGTGTTAAGGAGTTTGCTAAAATGACACAACCCCTGTAGGCAGTTGATATAGAATAACATGTGATTCACTTCAAAAGTATACATGCAAGCAATACACAGAAGCATTTAAAGCCAGAGGATGATGAGGGCAGAAGCAAGCTCCACCCTGTGAGAGAGAGCAGTAGATGCAGACCACAACATATCACATCACAGTATCATAGAAAGATTTGGGGTGGAAGGGGCCAACAGGATGTCTTTCACTTGCCAGTGTGTTGCCAATTAGTTAGAATCATAGAAGCATAGAATGGTTTAAGCTGGAAGGGACCTTAAAGATCATCTAATGCCAACCCNGAAAGGCCTTTGTAGAAAGTCCCTCCCCACCTTTCTTGTAACCCTTTCAGGTACTGGAAGCTGCTCTAAGGTCTCCTTGGAGCCTTCTCTTATCCAGGCTGACCAACCCCAACTCTCTCAGCCTATCAAGTTGAAAGACTCTATGCTGGTTTCTCATGAGGATTCTCATTATATGTGTTTTCAACTGAAATTATTTAAAAGCAAGGTGCTTGTGATAAAAAGTATTTCTTGTTAACTTCTCACAGTTTACAATAGCAGCCATGCTCAACGTACACCTTATAACCGAGTCATGATCCTGAAAATTCAGCCTACAACCTCCTTTCAAAACAAAATGTGTGCCCCTGGGTGGAGATCCCTTTGTGGTGACTTGGGTGGGTGTTTCTGTGGGAGGAGGGAGCTGAGCACCTCCCAAGAGCTCTTTGGATCAAAAAGGTATTGCACGATTCACCCCACAGGGAAGCTTGGGTTAAGTGCCATGGTTTTCCCAGGAGGGAGTTCCAGCAATGCACAGTCCCTGCTGCCTTCTGAAATCCCAGCTTGATCCTAGCCTGCTTATGTTTTGGCCTGAACTTCTGAAGAGGTGTGTGAACTTTGATGAACCCAGCCTGCACTCAGGACATGGGGCTCTGATTATTAAACACTTTTTCAATGTCTGTAACGACTTTCACCCAAAGACCTTTGGACACTTGAGTGCAATCGTGATTAACTGCGCTCTCCGCACTCTGTCCCAGTAGAAAACACCTGGGAAAGCCGTGTCAGCTCTGAATATACATTTCCAGCATGAGGACATGTTGGAGAGGGACCTGGACCAGAATCTTGTTTAAAATAGATCAGAGGGTTTAGCAGTTCTGCCTTCCAGCTCAACATTTTGACTGACCCTTTTCTGCAGCATGATTTAAATCATGCCATGGAGCAACCACTGCCAAACTCTAGAAAAACACACATGCCACGTGTGTGTGTGTATATATATATTTTTATATATATATATAAAGTACAACCAAATCTATTTGGTGATTAAACAGTGATATGAAGGACAGTCCCTGATTTAAAGTCCTAGTGTGTGATTTTAGGACCTGGGTTCTAGCATTCTCTTTGCCCATTACAGGAAATTTGGGGAGACTGGGGAGAAAAGAGTTCTACCTCTCTATTTCATATGTATTAATGCTTTATTAAACTGTTACTGTGCTTGAGACAAAGAAACTTCCCAACTGCAGCATATTATGCACCATCATTGCAGAAAAATACATAAGAGTTTGGTCTACGCCAGTGTTTGCATGGCAGTGGCCAAGTAGGTGTCATGGATAACTTGTGTTCAATTACATCCATTGACTGAGAGAAGATAAGGCTCTGAGGAGACCTTATAGCAACCTTCCAGTATTTAAAGGGGCCTGGAGAGGAGCTATTCATTGGGGGGTGCAGGGATAGGATGAGGGGCAATGGTTTTCAGTGTGAAGAGGGGAGATCAAATGGAATCTTAGGAAAAAATGTTTTCCTGTGAGGGTGGGGAGGCCCTGATGCAGGTTGACCAGGTAGTGGTGGCTGCCCCATCCCTGGAGGTGTTCAAGGCCAGGCTGGATGGGGCTTGGAGTGACTTGATGCAGTGGGAGGTGTCCCTGCCCATGGTAGGGGGTGGAACTGGATGGGCTTCGAGGTCCCTTCCAGCCCAAACCATGCTATGATTCTACGACTTATGTGGGCACATCTCAGTAGAGAGCCTGTAATGGGTGCAGAGTCTGTGTTAGCAACCCTGCCTGGCTCTGGAGACTGCAGCTAAGTTTGTTGTGTGTGTAACTGGATTTCATGTCTTTGAATATATTTGAAGACAACTGCCAATGCTCAACCTTGCACGTCTTCTACCTCCTTTCAGCCTTCAGGACATAGCTGAACATATAACCAGAGAGTTGCACAGCCAAAGCCTTCTGCCAGCTTTCTTACATGGCTGGGATTTTATAGCAATATCATGCTGAGGGCTGACTAACAATTCATAAAATCCCAGAAATTAGAGGCGGGAAAGACTGTGAGGTCACCAACTCTCTTTTCCTGCCAGGGTGGGTTATGCCGCAGGTGTTTCTGCTCTAGGACCCAGAGCAGTGCTCTGCCAGTGGTGGCTGTTGTTAATTCCTGAATTCGAGAGCCTAAGACTGAATTGTGGTGGTTCTGACCCACCACCTCATGGCGGTGAGAGTCCCAATAGCTCAGTTCTTCCCAGACTTGGGCCATCATGGTTTGAAACATGATCTCCTGTGATCTTTTGTCCAGAACTAAAGAGGAAAATAAAGCACATGGGTGAGCTGATTTATTTATGCAGGACATGGTTTCTATGACTGGTGAGTATTGGACAGCCGGCTGTACACAGTGAACATGGCCTTGCCCTGGGTGTTTTGGGAGGAATCCTCCTGGCTACAGGGCAGCTCATTTGCGGTTAATTGTGCCCTTTCCCTCCTTAATAGCTTAGGCCTCTGCAAATCATAGGGATCTTTTATTATGATATTTTTTGCAAAGGATGTTTCAAGCTATTCATTAATAGCTGAGTATTACAAAGTTTTGCTTGAACTTGTAGAAGTGCTTTTTTTTTTTTTCAAGTAAGAATGACATTCTTTAGCTATTTTATGAGACTCTTAATGTATCTGACACAAAGAAAACAGAATTAAAGCAAATAGTAGCTCAGTTTATACCACAATATGAAATCCTGTTTGCTCTCCAACTGCACATCAAATGTTGACATTAACTAGCGGATATACCACCACCACATCAGGGTTTCATTCTTGGAACATGAGATCAGGCTGATTCTGTACTAAAGAATCCATGCCCAGTGAAGTGCTCAGGTCATAAAGGCCATAAAGTACTAAGAAGCCTGGGCAGCCACTGCCACCCCCACCAAGGCTTCCTCAGCTCACAGCTCTCGCTTCGAGATTTGCATTGTATTCTTTGCAGGTAGCCAACGTGATCATGTTTAGAGTTCCATGACTTCAGTTTCCACTCAACATCAGTTTTGAATGAGCTCTTTTCTAGATACTGCAAGTATCAGTTCTTTTACTACTGCTTCTCTTTCATGAAATCCTGCCACCCCCTCAGCCTGTTTTAATACACAGCAGAAGCCTTGCCTTTTTAATGCTTTCTTCTCTGTTGGAATCCCTCAACTTCCAGGAATGACCCTAATGCTGGGTCCAGCATGCTGTGTGCCTGCTTGTCCTTCACTGCTGTACAGGAGATAGACGTGGCACATGCTGTCCTTGCCTGATCTTCACAAGATATTAGGACATAAACAACTGTGTTAATAGAACACAGTCAGTGTTTCCCCTGAGCTGATGCTCTTGGCTCTAGAGCAAAGACTAGGTGAGGAAAGTACTGACCAAATGCAGGTTTCAGCTCTAGACAGGGACAGGAACAGCAAAGTTAATTGCGCCTTTGGTTAGCACTTTTAAATACATCCAGTTGGATAGAGTGGAACCACTTCTTATCACCTTGTCCTTGTCCTTCTCCTCCTTCTCCTCTGAACCAGCTCCTTGCAGGATCAGGGTCTGAGGAAAGACTAGATGAAAATAGGTAAGGGAGTAAATATCTAATATGAAGAAAAAGGAGAGGTATATCCTCTTCCCTAGGATTATGTTTAAAGCTGAAAAGAAAGTTCTGGGTTGAAAGGTTGGGGAGAAATTATTTTTGTTTCAGATGGAGCTCCTCTTGGAGGGAAGTGTTGACATGAGAGAGCTTTGGGGTTAAGGATGTTTCTCTGCTCAAGTAAGTGGTAGCTGAGAAATTACTTTAAATAATTTCAGTAAAAATAGCGAGCAGGGAAACTAATTTCCTTTCAAATTGATGTCATAGGAAAGCGAAGTCTCAGTTTACTGCTCAGATAAAAGGAAAAGGTAAATGCTTTGCATTAAATTCCTTGTATAGTCCATAGTTTTACAGGCATCTTTGAAATTCATCATGTCAATGCACTGGTTTTAGGTACAAGCTCACCTTGTGTGACCTCCCACATAACACAGGCCTTTGAATCTGCCCCTGGAATTTCAGCTTTGGGCAGCTCTCTCTGTTTGAGCTATAGCACATCTCTTAGATATCCATCTAGCCTTGACTGGGAGACTGCAAATAAAGGAAATCCATCACATCCTTAGGTAGCTGTGTTTAAATCACTGAGATAAGACATTACATCTAAGGCTTCCCTTGAAGACAAGACAGCAACAAGAGTTTGTCGAAGAGGCCAGCACTCGTGGGAGGGGAAGAAGCTGTGAATCCAGCCCTGAGTTTCATAAAGCTCAGAAATGGGCAAAAGGCAAAGTGTTGCTCTAGTCCTAATGCAGCTAAGTGTAACGCTCTGCAGAGGACTGAATGTGACATGTATCCTTCACTAAGTCAAAGGGCTTTAAAAGGTCAGTGGGCTTTGATTTATTAACTCTTTGGGTTTTAAGGCCAACATTGGTTGAGCGACTTGGCAGGAATGCTATAGAGAGAATAAATTAACTCTTTTGGGAAAAGGGAGGTGATGCTACCTGTGAATATATTTCTATATCATTTTGTACTGCCTGATTACAGATCATCTTTTTCTGTCGCAAAAATAATTTTGAAAGTATTTCACTTATGTTTTGGCATCTGGGGAGCCAAATTTGATGTCTGTACCAACAACTTTAGTGAAATTTAAGCCCAAATAAAACTCAAAGTTGTCTGAGGTGGCATCACATGGAATATTTCCATTTCATGCTAATGACCTCTAAGTGATATTAGACCTCTAAGTGACGTTACTCTTTAGTCAGCCCAGATTGCAGCTTAGTTTTTCTCTCTATCTGTATTTGTCAATAACTATAGCTATGGTTTCTCAACTCTGAGCATGAAATTCCAGCTGGAATGGTTTCAATAGCATTAGACAATATAATACCTACATTACTTAAGTGGTAGAGTTTGAACACAGATGGTGACTGGAACCATCCAAGTGCTCAATATCTTTTTTTTTTTAGTATAGATCTTTTAATGCATTTTTAACATATTAAGGAGTTCTCTTTCTGTGTTTTACCAATCCCTGTGATCTCTCTATCTTTACTCCAAGTCTATAATGTTCTTACATTTTTTTGCTTCATTCCTTTTGTCTCCCGCTTTCCTTAATACAGAACTCCTGCCCCCAGCACCATCAATCAAACTGTAAATCCCAGATGAAACCAATCAGTGGCAGTGGCTCCTGGGTGCAGGTGAAGCTGGCAGCAGCCCACAGCTGATGTCCATCAGGGCTCTGTTTTGCTGCAGTTCGCCGAGAAGGGTTTCTGTAAGGTACACGCTCATTATATGATCCAAGACCTGAGTGACTAGCTCAGCAGTAACAATGTGGATATTGTCTGAGTTGACATGTAAAAATACCCTTTTCAATGATATCACTGTGTTCAGACACCTAATTTCACTTTGTATTCAAACAACTGTATGCAGTTCTGAGCTCCTCACTACAAGGAGGACATTGAGGGGCTAGAGTGCCTCCAGAGAACGGTCTGGAGGCAGTGGTTGAGGGACCTGGGGCTGTTCAGTCTGAAGAAGAGGAGGCTGAGAGGAGACCACATTGCTCTCTGCAGCTCCCAGAAAGGTGGTTGTAGTGAGGTGGTTGTTGGTCTCTTCTCCCAAATGTCAAGCTGGGATGAGAGAAAATGACCTCAAGTTGCACTAGGAGAGGATTAGCTTGGATATCAGGAAAAAATTCTTTGCCATCAGAGTGGTGAAGCCCTGGCAGAGGCTGCCCAGGGCAATGGTGGAGTCTCCATCCCTGGTGGGGCGCAAATCAACGAGCATGCAGAAGTGGCACTTCAAGATATGGTTTAGTAGGCACAGTTGTGCTGGGCTGATAAGTTGGACTTGATGGTTTTACAGGTCTTTTCCAACCTTAATGATAACTGCAATTATAGGTTTCTGACATTAACTGATACATTTCCCACCCATTTTTTTTTCCATGTCTCTTATTTGTTGTTCCATCAGTGAGATCTGTGGAGTTTAAAGCAGAAGATTTAAACCATCTGGTTTACAGTTAAGTCAGTTCCACTTTCTTCTATTAGATTTGTTTTTCCCTAGGTCAGCCTTCCCACTGAGAGTTCTTTAGTTTCTTTGTCTTCTGTGCTTTTTCCAATTACAAACATCCAGAAAGGATTTTGCAGTATTTAATATGACTGAGGTAACCTCTGCGTTGTAATGTTCCATGTGTTTCTCTGTTCACCTAAACCACTTTGGCATTACCTTTTTTTTCATAGTATGGAAAGAGCTATTCCATATTTTTAGTTCATCTTAGGAGAGAATGACCCGTATTGTTCATAAATAACTCTACAGACACCTGAAAACTCCTCTGATTAATTTAACTAGACCAGTATAATGAACGTGAAAAATATGAAAGAGCCCTTCTTAGATTCAGGAAAACCTCTTTCAAGGTTAATGAGATTCCCTCTGCTTATCCTCAGAAAACCATCCAAATAAGCATTCTAGTGGGGTTTTTTTTCACTCATGGAAGTTTCTTGAGAAAGTGGGTCAGCATCAGGTCAAGAACCTTTGGTTACAAATGCTACCTTTCTTTGCTTGGCTACATCATCACATGGCCTTGCATAACATTTGGTACAGCTTTGTGTCATCAATTGTTAGAAATGAGGTAACATGTTTATGGATGAAGGTGTCAAATGGGTGATGCAGTAGCTCAAAATTTTGTACAGTGCATTATTTGTCCCTGCACATCCAAAATTTCATTAACAATGAAACAGAAGAACTTTGATAAGCAAGCAGAATGTGCTGAATTTGATTTAGGGAAATTATTTCAAGAACAGTTGACCTATACTTTGTGAGTAAAAGTACATTTGAATCAGCTTCTAAAGAAGAGACTAGGACAGTTGTCATAAAAACACTTATATGCCTGAGGTAAGAAAACAGAAGAAAGATGAACACTGTTTTGGTACATATGGTACAAAGCCCAAGGTATCTAGGGAGAAAAGATGAATAAAAGAGAGTGGAAAGTAGTGTCATTCATTAATCTATCAATGTACATCAAGTATTTAAAGTTTTCTTAAAAGAAAATATATAGGGTGTTATCTGAGGGTACAAAAAGTACTAAAAAAACATGAGAAATTTGACGTTTCAGGCACATAATGTAATTAAGTAAATAAATTCAGACATTGTTTCAATAATATGGACTAGACCTGCTGGCAACCTTCCTACACCAACGTAGCATAAGCGAAAGAATTTTATCTGCTGAGACTTCCTCATATGCAACTCTTCAGATACTTCTGGTTTTACCACTACAGTAATGAAAAACTTATGTTTTTCATTACTGTAGTGGTAAAAACAGAAGTATCTATAAAAGATGTAGGGAATTTAGTACTCCTATGCACAACAGACCAGTACATTAAAAGTCATGACTCTTAGGTCTTACTACTACTTAGAATTAACCAAAATGGAAGCAAAGGAAATATAATTATTGAACAGAATAGCTGGAATGTGCTCTACAGCGCACATGGTTACAAAGATATACACTTCAAGGGATCTATTGTATTGAAAATACAAAGAATATCCTTTTTTTAGCAGGCAATGAGGGGAAAAAATTGTGTGGATTACTGTGCTAAGGAAACTTTCCTCTTCAAGGTCAGGAGCATGCTGGTAGACCTCTATGGTTACCAGTCCTGTTTTCTGTGCAAAACTTTTCTGTGCAAAAATTGTTTGAACTTCACAGTGGAGTTGGGATTTATTGTAGTAGCCATGAGTTATTACAAAGTTGGGATTCTATACCAAAACTTTCTGCATAGTTAAGGCAAAGAGAAGAGGTAGACACCAGATAGCATCTCTTCCTACCTATTTGTAGATGGCTTTCTGATGAGGAGGTGGGTCCTAAAGTCCTCATTAATCTCTCGTCATGCATGAGAAGCAGCGGACCTACCATGTTGTTAGGCAGTGCTTTGAAAATATGAGGTAAAATGTTTATTTTCCAAAAGCAATTAGGTGCTAGTGAGGTCCTGCCAGTTTTGGGCACTGCTTCTAAAGGAACTGGCTACGATCTGGCATTTGCTGGCCTATCCAGTGAATGACGATAGTGAAAAATAGAAGCATTGAATTTGGAAGACAGCATCCAAATAACTCCCTGTGGTTTCTAAACCAATAACTTGAAAAAAAATTGCACCGTTCTATAATAAAACTAACAGAGCAAAGTAGATTAATACTGTCCAGAGCAGTAGCGGCTGCCCCATCGCTGGAGGTGTTCCAGGCCAGGTTGGATGGGGCTTGGAGCAACCGGATCCTGTGGGAGGTGTCTCTGCCCATGGCAGGGGTGGGGCTAGATGGGCTTTGAGGTCCCTTCCAAGCCAACCCATTCTAGGATTCTGTGAATATAACCCTCTCACTTCCAGGTCCCTTTCAGTCTTAAGTCCAACTTAGTTATTAGTTCATGTTAAGATTTCAGAAGAAAATTGTGTAGTCTCCATCTTCATTTGGCCAGATGATTTTTGGGTCTGTTTTCCTATGTCTTCCTTTGACCGTTTGCTGTAGTTTGATTGCTTCACAGGATATCAATAATTATTGCAGAAGGAAAACAAAATTCAATCTAAGTTTTTCCAAAAAGTTATGGGAAGTATGTACTCAGCCCAGCAAACCTGACCAGCTCCAAGTAAGTTATGCAGTCTGTGACCACAAAGATGTTTTAGGAAATTTTCTTTCATTTCTCTCCATTTTATGCATCACGAGGTGCTTCATTATGATGCCATGTGTAATGCTGGAGTGACCTGCTCCTACTTTACAAGTGCAATTACCTAAAGACAAGCTGGGTTTTGTGCAGCTTTCTGCTGGGATCTTGAGGAGACGGCAGGTGGTAAAGAAGCCAGTGCCAACTATGACCACGCTGCCCTTCTGGAAAGTTAAGTCAAGGTGAAAAATGCAACCACATCTCTGGGTCACCTTTCCCCTCTAAGCCTCCCACTCTGGAGGGAAGCCTTGTTGTTCAAAGGCTCGCATTGTACCCGTGGCCTTTCTAAACAGCATGAAGCACACTCTGGTTCAGTGTGGGTGGGCAGTTAAAGCAAAGGTAAACAACCAGCATTGCCAAGTGATATTTTTTTAAGCAGTAGGCAAGATGCATTTCAAAAGGAATAACCACAAAGATATGGGAAACACCTGCAAGCCTTTGTTGGATGGGACTCTCTACAGTGGGACCCAAGGGGAGGGCAGAGACCATCTGTAACTTCTCTGCAAGCAGTTGCAACAACATCTGCAAGGCAGGGATGAAGACTCACCTATTGATTTGGCATGTTTTGTTTGTGAAAAGGAGCATTGAACCACAAGATATTCACTATAACTGTGAACACAGATTGCCTTCCTATCATTGCTGGGTGATGCTGGGGTACAGTAAGGACCAAAGGGGGTTGATGTCACCTCCAGAACATCCCAGGATGGCACACTTACACCAGTGACACAGCACCAGTTCTTTTTGTAGTGGGTTTTAAGACCTCAGCCTCAAGATTTACTTAACAACATCCCCCCAGGTACAGCTGAGATTCACAGCTGTCAGACTAGCTTCACATTTTCATCATACACACCTCACCTTGGCTCATTTCATTTGGTGTCTTAAAAATAACATCACCTTGTTGGGGGGGGAGACAAACATCTCAATAGGAACAGGTATGGTTGGACTTGATGATCTTGGAGGACTTTTCCAACCTTAATGATTATATGATTCTTTGAAGTAACTGTATATGACAAATTTATAATCATTCCTATATTAAGGCAAGAAAGGAATATTTGATGAGCTACACAGTACTTGGTAGACTGCATAATTCAACAAAAGGATATATTTCAGAAAGACATCTACTTGTTTAAAAATTTTAAGTGATGGGGAAGACATGCATGAGGTATTCTTGCTGTGATTGACTGCTACTGGGTAAAAGTTGTCACCTTTTTTTCCAGCTTGACTTCATGTAGATTCAGCTTCCAAGCTGTCAATTTTAGCATGGCTCTCTCTGACAGGTTTTAAAAACATCCTCTAATATCCAAATTTTTATCTATTTCACTTTAAATTAGGGTCTAAATAATGGCAGGTCACCTTTGGAAGTTTAAATAAATCTTGTTTCCAAAATTATTCCAAATTTTCTAGAGATCATGTTATGATTTATTGGTCTTTTGACCTGTCTCCAGTGTTTCGATTCAGAAGTATATACAGTTCTTCCAGATTAGGTCTTTTAATTTCTTATTCCCTCTACATTTCTTTATAAACCTGCTCTTAGGTTATAGCGTTTTTGACATCTTCCCAGCTGATGAACTGCTGGGAGGAGCAGCATGTGTGGTGAGGCAGGGCGGCTTCTGCTGAAACCGTGGCAGTAATACAGTTTGGAGCCACAGAGGTCTTGGACCACATAGTGTGTTTTGTTTTGTGCCTTTTCCTAACTGTAGCTGCAGGCACTTGCAATTATTTGCACCATATTTTAATTAACATGCATGGCCTGTCCCTTCCCCCTAATCTGAGAAAACTGGAGGTCATGTAGATTGGTACGGGAGTAATTCTAAGGGCAAACTGCAGACTGACAGAGATAGGGGTAGAGTTGGGTTATATTTGCCTACAGAAACACTACATTGATATGCCGCCCTGTGAAGTAAAAGGTTCTAGGGTATAAAAAAAATACATCACTGCCCTGTACTGGTTGAAACTAATCTGGATCTTTATAAGCTTAAACAAACACCCCGAGGAGAGGCTCTTGTTGGATGAGACCCAGCATGGGGCTCTTGTCAAAAATGTGCTGTACGGATTTTGCCATCGTGAGACACTGATGTGTTTCCTCGGTCTACTTAGACTCAGATCCATTTACTTTGGTCCTTAAATAACCTATTGCTGCTCTTTAGGATGTTTCTCAGTCCTGTAGAAGTGGAAGGCAGCTGTGGTTCAGGCTCACATACTGTGAGGGAGATTTTTCAACATTCTCATTATAGGATCTTTTCAGAGAGAATGACCCAGAAAACATAAGGCTTTACCCTTGTTAAGCTCTCAGGGACAGGCAGTAGAAAACTCATCCTTTCAAAGCTGAACTGGATAGGTTCAATGTAGAAATAATTGCAAGGTAATAAATAGGGCACCCTAAGATGTGGTTTTGACAAGTTTGCTTTGCACAGAAGCCCACGCTAACACACATACCATAGAGCTGCTGCTGTTTTACATCTGTTTGCTCAGAAAAAATATCTTCGCTTTTTAGTGAAATAATATGAAAATCATGGAATTGAAAAGATGAAAGACACTATCAGAGGCTGAGAGTACACTTACAAACCCTAGTATTTTGATAGATTTAAAAAATGAACTATCTAACCATTCAAAGTTTTCATCTATGGATTGCTTTCATAGTCAAAACTCACATATTGTTCTACATCATTGTAAGAAAGAGGAGAGAAGGCATGGTCTGTCTCTCTGTCTCCCAGTCTACAACACGGGTCCAAGCCACATATTGTGATTTGTTCAACAATTTTCTCTGAGTTTTTCAGAGAGTTTTTCTTCTCGTAATTTGCTCTCTCAGGTAGGTTTCACTCTTCTGTTATATTGCAGAATAAAGGTGCAGTTCTCTTCAACTATGCCCAGGAAAACCCTACTGAATTTGCAGTGCAGAGATAAATATCTCAGATGGCAGAAGCTGAAAGAGGGGAGATTGAGGTGACATCTTAGGCAGAAACATTTTCCTGTGAGGGTGGTGAGGGACCAGCCCAGGTTGCCCAGAGCAGTGGTGGTTGCCCCATCACTAGAGATGTTCAAGGCCAGGTTGGATGGGGCTTGGAGCCCCTGACCCTGTGGGAGGTGTCCCTGCCCATGGCGGGGGTGGAACCAGATGGGCTTTAAGGTCCCTTCCAAGCCAAAGCATTCCATGATTCTATGATGTGAATTTAATGTCCCAGCAGCAATGGATCCCTTCTCACTTGTGCTCCTGGGATGATGTGGTTATCAGTCCATGCTGTACATCACAACAAAGGCAAACCAGGAAAGAATAATTCTAAAAGCACGATGAGAAGAAAATAAGAAGCTTGACCATTTCTTTGTCTCTTTACATATGGCCAATTGTTCTCAAGTTGTAATCAGTGACACACACAGATCCACTCTGCCAGGGAGAAGAAAGATTTATAGGTGCTTTTTTTAGGGAGCACTCATGTGTTATTAACATAATCCTGAAAGCTTAGTGGATACTCTCCTGCTTTCAGTGCAGTGGACTTAACCTTGCTTTAGAAGAGTGCAGAAAATGGCACATTTGTGCTCATTGCACTCTTGATAAGCAGAGAAGCTACTTAAGATATTTTCAAAACTCTTTTGGTCTGACAGGTAAGTGATAAATCTTTTGGATTAGTGGCCCATTAAAACAAGATGCCCCCGCAGGCTCAGGTTCTGCTCCTTCCCTACTGCAAGTTACAGCATGATCCAAGGATGTGAGCGCCAAAGGCGTCTTTTCCATTTCGCTGGGTGTCACAGTGAAGTGCTGGAATACCAAACAGAACACATCCTGCTGCTGTCAAGAGCCCGCCATGCAAGCACTTAAAACTTTAAACTATAAAATAAAAGATCATTTCTGAATCTTCACACAGAAATGGACGTTTTATGTGCATCAAGTGGACAAAATGATTCTGTTCTGTGACTGGAGCTAAAATACAAAATAAACAGTAACGATGAAAGCAGCACTGAGGTGAAATAGCCAAGTAACTGCACCCTGTATTCTAAATCCTGTATGGTGGAGGCCTAGTCTTCCAATACCCTGTGTCTAAGGCTCATTGGAAGTCATGCATGGAGACCACTTGCCTTTTTCCCTACCCACAACACTTCTCTTCTTTCACGGATGACAGGCCAATAGCATCCCAGGACATCCTGAGCTACTGCCAGCAGCATTTCTCCTTTGTGGATCAAATAGCAGGAATTGGAATGAACCTTCCTCACATTCTCTTTCAAGATCTCCTCCAGGCAAAACTTTGAGGTTTGCATAACTCTGAAAAGTAATCTGACTTTACTTTGGCCTTGAAAAAGAAGCCTATTATTTGTGCCAAGCGAAAATGTATTTCTTCTTAATAGCATTTTTCTTGTTAATATGGCATTTCTATCTTCCTTTTTTTTTTCTTTTCTTTTCTTGCTGTGATTTCCCCCTCTCTTAAGGCCAGTTTGACATATACAGTTTCAGACATGCTGAGACAAGAATAAGATATTTGCAGGAGTTTGTCAGATAGCATGGATTTAATATGGGCAAACAAAACATTTCAGTTAGTGATCTGGGTGTGTTGTTGAAAAACGAAGATGGTATAAATAAATGGAAAAATCAATTTTCCTTTGTTTCTTGAAGTAGTCCCAGAAGCCTCCATGAGGACAATCCAAAAAAGAAAATAAGAACGTCACTTTGCAATCAACAGATAGTGATGTGGTTTTAAGGCAATTGCCAGAATAGAGGAAAGCAGCTATCATCTTCACTTTTGATCAAAGCAAAGGATTTCATAGAATCATGGAATGGTTTGGATTGGAAGGGACCAAAGAACCCACCCAGTCCCACCCCCTGCCATGGGCAGGGACATATCCCACAGGATCAGGGTCTCCAAGCCCCATCCAACCTGGCCTTGAACACCTCCAGGGATGGGGCAGCCACCACTGCTCGGGGAAGCCTGGGCCAGGGACTCCCCACCCTCACAGGAAAACATTTCTTCGTAAGATGTCACCTCAAACTCCCCTCTTTCATCTGAAAATTGTTCCCCCTCATTCTATCCCTGCCCTCCCTGATGCAGAGCCCCTCCACAGCTTTCTTGGCGCCCCTTACAACACTGGAAGCTGTTTTAAGATCTCCTTGCAGCTTTCTTTTCTCCAGGCTGAACAACCCCAACTCTCTCAGCCTGGCCTTGTATGGGAGGTGCTCCATTTTTGTGACACTTTTAATTTTCTAGTCTGCAAGATTATTTTCAGTTAGACACCAGATGAGCCACAGAGGTGTCAAGACATGATACCTTCTGCCATTAGGAGTTTGTGCTGGCGGGTAAGCAAGGCTTAGCTCAGGTCCTATGAGGTCCTTTGGGCCATTTCAGGAGCTGGCTTGCACCTAAGAAGATGGATATTTATTTACTCAAAAAACCACAAAGTTGCATGGAAATCTGAGAAGATAGCAGGAAATCCTGCTATGGCTACTTTTTGCAGCAGCTCTTCTGGGAGGTTCTTTTGAAATCCTTGAAGGCAGCAAGCCTGTGATAATCTCAAATTCCTGGTGATTTTCTGATGTTCTGCTGTGGTTTGAAATAGCACAGATATGCCAAGCCTTTAATAAGGGGCTCAGGCTCCCCTTATTCATGCATTCATCTTTTTTTTTTTGGCGGAGGAAAGAGAAAACAGTCTCACTGTACATGATGTATTTAAATCAAGCAGTGTCAGAGGGGCCATACAGAGAGGGGAGCTGCTAAGACAGGCTGGAAAGAGGTCAGTAGCCCATTCGTCACTAGTTAAATCTTTAACCATACAGAGGAATATCACCAAGGCACAACATGGGCAATGCACAGCTTTCATCGCACTTTTGTCAGCTCTGTGAGTGATGGAGTACAGGTTGTGAGTCCTTGATGCTAGATATGGGAATGCCCCATGGAGCTGAAGTTAATAATAAAGGGAGGACCAAGGGAGCACGGTTTTGAACAAAAGAGGGAGGTGGAAGTGATTTATTGGGAGAGCTGAATTTCTCATTACTATGTAACAGGGAAGAAGCTTTTAAACCACCAGAAGTTTTCAGGCTTCCTGTGGCTGGAGATGAGCACTCTACATGAAGATGTGTAGGTAGAGAACATCCCTCGCTTACATGGCACAGTTATTCTGCTTTGAAAAGCATCTACTCAATTCTGTGTGCTCTCTACAAGCATTTTCTCTCTACACCTTCCCATAAATTAAGAGACAGTAATCACCTGCTGCTTTCCTAAGTTTCCTCTAACTTTTTGATGCCATTATGCTTAATCCAGCCTTTACAGCAGGGTTAAGCCTGGCTGACTTTTTTAGTGCTGCTTCTATTTAATCTTTAATTTATTACATTTATTACATTTATTACAATATTACATTACATAAACATTTAATTTATGTGATGAGCTGTTATTTATTTAGAAGTCTGAACCAGATATACATAGTAAAATGGAGACATCACTGAAACAAAAAGAACCTCTGTTCATAGGAATAGGAAGTGATCTTTCTGTCGTCTCTAAAGAGATCGTATCAAATCATTCATGGGTAGAGAGGAAAGGGTTCACTTTGTGTTAAGATTGATTTTTAAAGAGAAAACAGAACCCAGGAGCAGATATTTGGTATCTTTTTTTGGTATTGCATCAGAAATACAAAGCATAATTCTCTATACTAACAGCTGATGTGATCTAGAAATCTCAGTACTATTTGATTTCATGAATTATCTTTTTTTAAATGAAAATGACTGTTTTAAGAAGAAAAATGTGCACCATTTATTGACCGCATAAGAAAAAAATCATCTGTCAGTTTTAACTCTCCAACACCCAACAACATGAACTGAATTAAAGATATCACTTAAAAATAATTTATCTTTATTTTCTTTCAACCTGACAAACCTTAGGGTGTGCTTCCGTATCTGTTTTTGAGAAGACGGTGGCAGAAGGTGGCACATCATCAACCCAGTCACAGGTCAATGCTGTCAGCTCTCATGGCTGAGCAGACTACAACACTCACCTGTGTAGCAGGTAAGTTAAAACAGATTTGGGAAGAACCCAACAGGACTTCTCGAGAACCTAATTTAAGTATAATGGTACAGAATGGTGATGATACAAATAAATGGTTCAGTGGGGTTAACATTGACTTCTGCTGGTGTGTAAGAACTTCCAGCTTAATGCTCTGATTTCACGGAATCATAGAATGGTTTGAGCTGGAAGGGACCTTAAAGCTCATCCAGTTCCACCCTCTGACAAGGGCAGGGACACCTCCCACTGGTTGCTCAAAGCCCAAACCAACCTGGCTTTGAACCATTTCTTAACTGGGCTTCCTCATCTGAATGGCTAAAAAACCCTCAGGCTAAACAAGGTCATTTTATGGGAGTTAAAAACACAATCCCAGTAAAGTGGGCTGGTTGTTCCATCTCTTCTAGACTGTGATTGCTGACTAAATGTATTGTTATTGTTCAGATTAAGGAGGTGTTATTTATATTAACAGTATATGAGTTGATTTGATTGGAAATATTGTTCATTGTGGTGCCTTCACATGACAATAAATGATAAAGGATTTACCAGTTAAGTGTATTAGCAACATTGGTGGCAGAGGTGGAACTTAAAATGGCAAAATAATATCCCTCTGTGCAGGCTTCTCAAAGGAAATAAATGACTGCATGAGCTTTGCTGCAATGATTGTGCTAGTTTGAAGTCGTTTGTCGGATGGGCTTTGCTGGTTTTTGCAGGGATTTCTTTTCCATCTTCCTCGCCAGTAAAATTATGGCAGCAAAGCATTTAGGTTTTAGGCAGGAGCTAAGCAACATCTTTCATCTGAATGATCTCAAAACTTTCTGTGTGTCTCAGTCCCACAAATGTCCTTTTCAACACCAATTTAGGAAAACCAGTTATGTGAGTGCATTAGATGGTCATTTGGTTTTTAGACATAGCTTTATAAAACAATAGCTTCATAGCATAAAGGGGGAAACCTTATTCCTCTGAATAATTCTTTGTGCCTTTCACATACTCAGTGTTTCTCAAATAGCCTGTTAACAATCTATTTCTTAAATAACCGTTCTTATTTGTGATTATTAGTTCTGGAAAACACCGAGAACTGTAGACTCCTTCATTCAAGTGCTGTGCAGTAGAAGTGGACCTCTAGAGATCCGCAAAAGGGCAGAACCATAGACTGGCTTGGGTTGGAGTGGACGTTTACAAGGTCTTCAGAAAATGAGATTGTGGGCTGATGATGATTTACTGACATGATTTAGTTTTGTCAAATAGAGAGGAAATAAGTTTTATGGAGTACCTATTGTTTATCTCAGTGGATCCACTTAGTTGGTCGACACTTTCACCGTTCTCTGTTCCCCTTATGCAGGCTTTGCATGTGGTGTGTGACTGATCATACATGAAACCAGACGTTGATGTTTCTTTGGATGCTTAGTTACTTTGAGTTTTCTTAGGAACGAATTTAAAGATGATGGAGCTTAGGGACTTCTTGTGTCACTCCTGATTTTTAAAGTCAGCTTTTCTGCTGCTTTGCTTTCATCATAACTATTTCCAGAAGGACAATATGGGGTTTAGAGGCTTCCAAAATCTGAATGGTAACATTATATCCTCTCACCATATGAAAATGAACATACGAATTGTGGAATACTGAAATGAAGTTCCTGGGGTAGTTTAGAGCATTTAACACACCCTTCATAATTCTATTTATAAACACAGAGAGTAAATGTCTCTGTTAAAACAGCTGCCTGACTGTGTGACTTTGAACACATAAAGCACTTCCCTCATAATGTTTGCATTTGAGGGAATAGTTCTTTTTCCTACACTTTGTCATGCACTAACTTGAAATGACTGATCTCTTGCACGATAGTCTGTGAGGCTGTGATACAGTTGGCAGGAGAGCGAAGGCATTCTTCAACTTTTAAATAACTAAGTTAAAATAACAGTGATTGAAAGTATGGCTATATTAAACTTGAAATAAATAACCCGACTTACATAAAGACAGCTAGGACTTTATAACTTGAATTCACCTACAAGTTCTATATAATTTCATCTGGTATCCTAAAAACGTTTCTAGAGAAAACATATTACCTATGATTGTTATTGGAGGGACAGAAGGGATATTTTGTCTTCAAAGTCACCTGTTAACTTCTTAAAACTGTAAAGAGTAACAGGACATCATATCTTTGGTCAAAGGCTTGGAACATCTCCTACATGAAGAGAAGCTGAGGGAGATGGGGTTGTTCAACCTGGAGAAGAGAAGACTCCGAGGAGGCCTTATTGAAGCCTTTCAATATTTAAAGGGGCCTAGTTAATATGAGAAAAAGCTTTTTAGCAGGGTTTGTAGCAACAGGATGAGGGGGGATAGTTTTAAACTAAAAGAGCAGATGTTCAGACTACATAATAGGAAGAAATTTTTCATGCTGAGGGTGGGGAGGCCCTGGCCCAGGTTGCCCAGAGCAGTGGTGGCTGCCCCATCCCTGGAGGTGTTCGAGGCCAGGTTGGATGGGGCTTGGAGCCCCTGATGCAGTGGAAGGCGTCCCTGCCCATGGCAGGGGGTGGGACTGGATGGGATTTGACAAAGTGAAATGATTCTGTTACTCTAGAAACACAGACTGCCTGAATGATACAGAGACAATTGCAACGCTGAGTTTATTTTATCATTCCAAGAAGCATGTGATATTTCCACTAAATGTCTGCCTGAATTCACACCTGATATAAATCAGCAAATCTCCACTGACTCCTTTCTTGTCATGGTGTAACTTTAGGAAGTGCCAGGGGTCCTTATCAAAAGGGTAAAACACAAAAGATCAGCCAGGCTTCTCAGACTCAGCTCACTCCCTTCAACTTTGATGGGCAGCACCATACACACTATGCAGGAATTTGGTGTGAATTTATCTTAAACAACTCAAAGTGTGGGTTTGGGTTTTTTTTTTTCCTTACTCCAGAAGTAGTATAGCCACGTCATAAATGCTAGAGAAAAAAAGTTATTTATCATTTAAATACTACATATTACTTAACACAAGTGCTATTCCAAACATGCTGCCTAAATTCATGGTCCTCATCTGAGCAGCTGAAGCAATGCCAGTTCTCTTGGGAGAAATGAAAGTCTTGGCTAACCCTACAGTGTCCTGTACCTCCCACTCCCACCCTTGGAGTGGGGTGAAAGTATTTAGGAAAGATTTATCGTGGCAGCAAGCCTAAGCCCCTGTATTTAATTCCAGACCTAGTTTCTATTTTGGTTTTTTTTTTTCCAAAAGGAAAGCACAGATGCAGGAATTCTGTACCCATGTCATTGACTGGTTCTGCTGAGGGTCCACCTGCTTTATCTGCTGCTGTTTGTGCTGTGACCTTAAAGGCTCTCCATCAAGTGATTTCTTCCAGAAGTCCTGACAGACTGGGGAAGTTCAACTTGACTAGAAGCTGGCTGGTGTTATCCCATCTACAAGAAGGGTCACAGGGAGGATCCAGGGAACAGGCCTGTCAGTCTGACCTCAGTGCTAGGGAAAGTCATGGAACAGGTGATCTTGAGTTCAGTTATACTGTGTTTAGTTCTGGGCCCCTCACCACAAGAAGGATGTTGAGGCTCTGGAATTAGTCCAGAGAAGAGCAACGAAGCTGGAGAAGGGGCTGGAGAACAGGCCTTATGAGGAATGGCTGAGAGAGCTGGGGTTGTTTAGCCTGGAGAAGAGGAGGCTGAGGGGAGACCTCATTGCTCTCTACAACTACCTGAAAGGAGGTTGTAGAGAGGAGGGAGCTGGGTTCTTCTCCTAAGTGACAGGGGGCAGGACGAGGGGGAATGGCCTCAAGCTCCACCAGGGGAGGTTCAGACTAGACATCAGAAGGAAATTTTTCATGGAAAGGGTCACTGGGCACTGGCAGAGGCTCTCCAGATATGTGGTTGAATTGCCATCCCTGAAGGTGTTTAAGGGATGGGTGGATGAAGTGCTCAGGGACATAGTTTAGTGGCAGATAGGAATGGTTGGACTAGATGATCCCAGAGGTCTTTTCCAACCTGGTGATTCTATGATTCTACAATATATTCAGGTGCTGTTAGATTCATATCTGAGTTCATTTCAGGTTGATTTTTCATTTTGTTTAAGGGAGTAGGATGCCAAATTCCCACCATACTGATGAGAAAAATACCCTTTTTCATTCAGAAAAGGTTCTTGTGCCTCAGATGAAGGATTTCACACTAGCTAAAACTTGCCCAGTGCAGAGGCAATTAACGCATTTGTAGGCAATAATTACTGATCAGATTCTGCTTTCACAGGTGAGCAGGATGAAAATAGGTGATAAAATACCTTTCATTAAATCAATGTTAGTAATGCCTTGACTTTGTGACTTTTGAGACGGAATGATGGATTCCTTTGAGTCTAGCACAAGCACCCCTTCTAGATGTAGAAATCTATACAGTAAAGTTCCATGGGCTCTATCTTGTAAATCATGTTGATTTCTGTCTCCTAAAATAAGCTTAATACTTAGCTGAAAAAACACCTCTGTTAGTAATATTCTTTGTAAAAAGCAACTGGGCTTACATATCTGCTCTATTCTTGGAGAAGAAATCTATAAAGATGGTCTGACTGATTTTCTTTCTGTAAATGTTATTTATTTCCTCTCTCCTTCATGTTTTAATGCAATTTCTGGAATCCCTAAAGACTCCATAGCTAACCGTACCAAGCAAATACAATTCCTTCCCTCAGTCCCTGAAGCTCAGTAACTATGTTTTTCCAAGCACCTGGAAGGCAAGAACAGGTGGTGTCATTTTTCTTCAGCACAATTTAATTTTTTGCAGTGTTATTAATAACTAGAGCTGTAGATTTTCATCCTTTTTCATCATTTTTTCTTTTAGAGCTTCCAAAAGGTCCCATGTTATGTAAAGTTTGAGGAGGTCTCATCTCTTCCATAAAGGCAACACTGGAGACACATAAAAGCATCTTCAGAAACTATAAGGTTGGCCTTGTAGCCAGATGGGATGCCAGATGACTGTCTTTTTAAGAGTTGTCATGGGTAAAAGAGGAGAAAGGAAGATGAGTAAATCTCGGCTTCAGACACATCTTCAACCTGACATGCATGAGACTTTGAAAAGTACGATTTACTGATCTTGGTGTAAGAACCTGCAGCTACTTCCATCATTTGACAAGAACAACGTATAGCTTAGGCCCTGTGAGTGGTTTTATTATACAGTCACCAGTTTCAGGAAACAGAACCTGTTTTGACTAACCATGATTGTCCCATGGTGACATCCAACCAAGTGGTCATTAAAACTCCTGATTGCTTGCCAGCTGCCATAGAAGTTCTTTGTCACACAGTAGGACTATGGGACTGTGTAATTAAGCAGGTGAGGGTTTGTTTTCTATGTTATTGTCCCTGTTTTGTTGCCTTTGGCAAGTGGTTTGCTGTTGACTGTACAGCTACAATCTGTAGTAGAACTTGATATGTTAAGTCTGTTTCATGTTTGCCTAATCTATACCATGATAAGTATTTGCAAGTACAGTATGTGCCAGGAGTTCATGTTTGCATAAAAGATATAAATTAATCTGAACTAGGCAAGCTCAAGGCTACCAAACAGACTTGGCTTAGTGACGGCCTGTTAATATAAAATGCAGAGCATGTTAATTGTTAAATATGTTGATGATTATTTCCAAGTTTCATCCAAATAAATCTATCTTTAGGGCAAAGGATTTAATTAATCTTCATCTTAAACGGAGATGATTCTGTTTTAATGTGTGATTATTCATAATCTTCCTCTCTCCCGTATTATCATTTGTCTGTACTCTTCCGGTCCTCTTAAGACAGTAAAAGCTGTATGAGGCATCATAACAGAACACATTGGCTCCTGCTCCTGCTTTGCTCTAGGCTGGTTGTATGATCTTAGTACTTTTCCTTACAACTGTACAAAGATGTCCCTTTTCTGTAATCCTCCTGAGCACTCATTCTCTAATTCTTGCTGTTTGGGAATCCATACGTCAAGAACACAAAGTTCATCACACTAAATACAGCAGAAATACAGTTAGAAATTCTGTGAATTTAACAAAACCATCACACCCATTTGAATATTTGGATGCCTTATAACTTGCTGCATCCAAGTTTAGGACATGTTCCTTGCTGCAAATCCACTGATGCAATGACAGGAACTTATTTCGTTGTAGGTACCTAGAGCCATTTCCTTTTTGGACCACAGATGTTAATAGCAAATGCAAAGAACTAAATCATGCCTTTCATTTGTTGTAAAAATAAAACACTCCTCCCTAGCTTTTAATAATCTGATACCCTGTGCTCTTTCCAAAGTCCTATAAGTGGTCTTCAAAAGACGTCGAATTGGTGAAATGTGGTGGGTTTGTTCAACATCTGGAAATACTCTTGTGGCTGTCTTCACTTTTTCTTGGGACAGTGAAAAACTAGGCTGCATGATTTCTTGCTATTCATACAAGGAGTACCAAGCAGCATCATTGTGAGTAAATAAAAGATTGAATTTTCTGTACTGAAGATTTATGTTTTGAAGTTTGGGTTTGAGCACTTCCTGAGGGTCTGTTGCTAATGCAGGATGTGAGGGGCTGTTTGTTTTGACTTTGTAGCTAGAGAAGGCAATCTAACACTTGTTAGGTAACCTTTATTGGAGCATCTCTGCTATGTTTATACTGAGTAGGACCCCTATTACATGCTCAGTTCCAGTTATTTCGTCTGTTAAAATGAGTTATTTCCACTGCATTCAAAAAGCACCTGTGTTTTTGGCCAGCAGGCACGGGATTTCAAGCTAACTACTAGGAACTGTTTCTAAAGCAAATTTTACACTGTTTACTGTTCCCCTCTCTTCTGTTCAGGAGCAAATTCATGGTGTGAATTCATGGTGTGAATGTGGGGTTGTCCTATGCAAGGACAGGAGTTGGGCTTGATGATCCTTGTTGATCCTTTCCAACTCATGACAGTCCATGATTCTGTGAAGTATTCCCAGTGCCTGTGATACCAATCCCCCCACAGAAAATCAAGGGAAGGAACATGGTGACTACTGTGATTTTATATTTAAAAAAACCTGCCCCGAAGCAGGTAAGAAAGCAGACATTTCAGACATTTAGTTTTCTATAATAAATTATGAAGATTTTATTTAATCAACCCTTTGTGTGTTCCCTTAATTATGGTGGGGTTTGGGGTTTTTTTTGCTGGCTTTGGCTACTTTATGGATCTTCCGTAATTGGCTTTAAAAAAGGGAGTGAGAAAGAAAAAGTAAGGAAGCTATTTTGGGCATTTTTAACAGTATAATCTCCTTGTTTGACAGTTACCAAGCACCACCTGGATTTACAGTGCACTGTTTCAGAGTGCGGTGATGAAATACCAGCTATAGAGAAGAACTAGGCCATCAGTATGCTCATAGCAGTGTGACTTGAAGAACTGGTTGGAAAAAAGCAAAGCACTTCCAATTCATTATGTGAAAAAAGGCAAACAAACAACCTTCCTATAGCTCAAGCCATGAAGGATCATCAGGCACAGTTTGCCCAGGGAGGTGGAGGAGTCACCATCCCCAGGGAGCAGATGGAGTACTTAAGGATATGGTTTAGTGGCAGATAGGAATGGTTGGACTTGATAATCTCAGAGGTTTTTTTCCAACCTGGTGATTCTATAATTCTATAGCAAATGTCCAGGGGTTTATGCAGACAGTGCTCAAAGAGACTGATTGTGTCTTTTAAAGTTGGGTTTTAAATTGGAGCAGGGGGCAGCATTTTTCAGCTAAACCAGTAAATACAGGATAAAAGTGATGATATTCTTTCTCTGCAGGTATTTCAGAGTGAGGGGGAATCATTTGAATAGATGTGCTGCGTTCACACAGCTTGCAGCCTGCAGTGTTGGCAGTGGCATTGCAGC
>WAAB01013134.1:77650-105749 GCA_013389865.1 Piaya cayana
CTGATACCCTGTGCTCTTTCCAAAGTCCTATAAGTGGTCTTCAAAAGACGTCGAATTGGTGAAATGTGGTGGGTTTGTTCAACATCTGGAAATACTCTTGTGGCTGTCTTCACTTTTTCTTGGGACAGTGAAAAACTAGGCTGCATGATTTCTTGCTATTCATACAAGGAGTACCAAGCAGCATCATTGTGAGTAAATAAAAGATTGAATTTTCTGTACTGAAGATTTATGTTTTGAAGTTTGGGTTTGAGCACTTCCTGAGGGTCTGTTGCTAATGCAGGATGTGAGGGGCTGTTTGTTTTGACTTTGTAGCTAGAGAAGGCAATCTAACACTTGTTAGGTAACCTTTATTGGAGCATCTCTGCTATGTTTATACTGAGTAGGACCCCTATTACATGCTCAGTTCCAGTTATTTCGTCTGTTAAAATGAGTTATTTCCACTGCATTCAAAAAGCACCTGTGTTTTTGGCCAGCAGGCACGGGATTTCAAGCTAACTACTAGGAACTGTTTCTAAAGCAAATTTTACACTGTTTACTGTTCCCCTCTCTTCTGTTCAGGAGCAAATTCATGGTGTGAATTCATGGTGTGAATGTGGGATTGTCCTATGCAAGGACAGGAGTTGGACTTGATGATCCTTGTTGATCCTTTCCAACTCATGACAGTCCATGATTCTGTGAAGCATTCCCAGTGCCTGTGATACCAATTCCCCCACAGAAAATCAAGGGGAGGAACATGGTGACTGCTGTGATTTTATATTTTAAAAACCTACCCCAAAGCAGGTAAGAAAGCGGACATTTCAGACATTTAATTTTCTATAATAAATTATGAAGATTTTATTTAATCAACCCTTTGTGTGTTCCCTTTAATTATGTTGGGGGTTTTTTTTGCTGGCTTTAGCTACTTTATGGATCTTCCGTAATTGGCTTTAAAAAAGGGAGTGAGAAAGAAAAAGTAAGGAAGCTATTTTGGGCATTTTTAACAGTATAATCTCCTTGTTTGACAGTTACCAAGCACCACCTGGATTTACAGTGCACTGTTTCAGAGTGCGGTGATGAAATACCAGCTATAGAGAAGAACTAGGCCATCAGTATGCTCATAGCAGTGTGACTTGAAGAACTGGTTGGAAAAAAGCAAAGCACTTCCAATTCATTATGTGAAAAAAGGCAAACAAACAACCTTCCTATAGCTCAAGCCATGAAGGATCATCAGGCACAGTTTGCCCAGGGAGGTGGAGGAGTCACCATCCCCAGGGAGCAGATGGAGTACTTAAGGATATGGTTTAGTGGCAGATAGGAATAGTTGGACTTGATAATCTCAGAGGTTTTTTTCCAACCTGGTGATTCTATAATTCTATAGCAAATGTCCAGGGGTTTATGCAGACGGAGCTCAAAGGGGCTGATTGTGTCTTTTAAAGTTGGGTTTTAAATGGGAGCGGGGGGCAGCATTTTTCAGCGAAACCAGTAAATACAGGATAAAAGTGATGATATTTTTTCTCTGCAGGTATTTCAGGGTGAGGGGGAATCATTTGAATAGATGTGCTGCGTTCACACAGCTTGCAGTCTGCAGTGTTGGCAGTGGCATTGCAGCGATGACTGGCATTGTCTGGAAGATCCTTCTCCCTCATATGCATCATTCATAGGAATATCAGCTCTGCCTGTCATGGATAAAAGGTTGGTTTAAACTCTGACTCTTTGTTAGATGCTGCTAGGACAAATTCAAGAGTGTAGTGTTTGATAATTATGTACTCTTGGATAAAGTACCAAAGTTAAATCAGTGCTCTAGAGGATACTGAAACACAGGAAAAATACCAGGGGGAAAAGGCAAGCTTCCAGAAGGACCTGACCTTCACAGCTGTGTGCGGAACCTCCTGCTGAGACAGGCTAGTGGACACATAGAAACAGGGCAATGACCCTTGGTTGATTTCACAACAACCATCAGACCCAGCCGATGTTCTTGTGCTATAGTTTAATTGGTGACCAGGAGATGGCAGTCTCCATGTTGCATGGCCAATATCTAAAATAACAGAGCCTTCCTGTGTATCTGCGAATAGCTACAATATTCCATCCTGAGCTTGTTTTTCTCCTGAAGGAGCTGCGATAAGCAGATGTGTTGGTGGTATGTGTTCATCCTAAAGTCCACTGGAGACCTTGCCATACTGTCAAACACAACAGGCTTCACTGGGGTCATGAGGAGTTTCTTCCAGTAATTCCTCCTGATGTGGAAGTAACGTCTCAGGATCTCATGACCTACACCGTGAACCTAACTCATATCGTTACTGAAAGAAGTTTGTTTGTAGAGATTTTCTGTGTATTTACTATTCCAAACAAAGGAAATTCTTTGCCATTTTCTTTCATTGCAACATTTTCTTGGAAGATTCCTTTGTATATTTTTACTTTCTTTTTGTTTGTGTTCTCTACAAGGAACAGAAGAGACTTCCAAACAATGTCTGAACCAGGGTTTTTCCTTCTCAATGTGACATGCTTGTGTTCAAAGCACTCTCATGTATGTATGTGCTTTTGGGACTGTACTGGTTAGCTAGAATTCTTCAGAACTGGCCACAGATTTGGGGCTCATGAGTTTTGGTGTGTCCAACATGATACAAATGGCTTGGGTTATTAGGTGATTCAGTAAATATTCATGTTCTTACCATTAACTTGACTAAAAACCTTCTGAAGTTAACTATTTCAATTTGAAAATTCTTAATAAATGTATCACTTGAAAAATCATAGAATCTTGGATTGGTTTGGGTTGGAAGGGACCTTAAAGATCATCCAGTTCNGCCTGGTCTCATAGCAGAGGGGCTCCAGCCCTCAGATAGTCTCCGTGGCCTCCTGTGGTCTTGTTCCAACAACTCCATGTCCTTCCTGTACCAAGGACTCCAGAACTGGCTGCAAGGCTCCAGGTGAGGTCTCACCAGAGTGCAATACAGGGACAGAATCACCTGACTGACTTACCCGTATAGCTTTGTCCTTTCCAGCTGCAATATGCTGTATTGTATGAAAAGCAGAGTGATTTATTAGTTATTTTGATGTGTTCTCACATCAGTTCCATATTTTTGTATTCTGGTGAGGGCTTACAGTGTAAAACTGACAGAAGCTTACCTAAACATTCAGGAAAAGAAACTGGCAATGGAGTTCCTGGTGATTGTTCTTGAGTATGATTATAGAAATACAGCATTCCATAGCAGTGCATGGGATATGCATCTGATAAAAAAGGGTTTTTTTCTGACGTTTTGGGCTCATCTCTGTGCAATACAGCACTGTGGAAGGGATTTGGATCCTTGAGCACAGGCGGGCACTGCAGGGTTTTGTAAAGCTTTCACTGCGGATGTAAATGTTCTCCCTGAATTCTTTTTGAAATGAAGATTTTTGGACAGAAATTAGATGAGCTAATCCTTATAAGTTATAACATACGCCATACTGGGTAGGATGTAACATATTAAAATTCTGGAAGCCCATTAAGGTCCGTGACATTTAGCCCAGTTCAATTTTTCGAAATGGGGTTTCTCTTTTATGAAATAACAGTCAATTCAGCTTTTCCAGCATTATGCTTGTGTGTAATGGAACCATCCATCAATGTGACTGATGATCGTCCAGGGCTTAACAGAGGAGGTTCTAGCAATTATAAATCCCGACTTGTGAGCAAAGTGCTTCAGGAGAGCCCAGCTCCAGCTTTGTGCCACATTAGAGATCCCTGCATGTAGAGAGATCATTTAACAGCCCAAAGGCAGAGACTTTGGTGCACAGATACCTGAGCTCACACGAGCCAGATAGCTCCTTTCGTCTGGCCTCTATGGCTCTGTGTCTCATGTGAGCATTACCTCAGGGCTCACTGCATGCTTCTCAACTTCAGAGCATGGATGAACCTCATTAATTCCTGGAAATAATATCAGCCAGAGAGCAGAGCTTGAAGAAAACCTTTTTTCTAGGTTCCAGAGACTGGATTCAGTCTGGATTTGAGACAGAAGTAGCAGGAGAATAGCAAGATTTGTATCCAGTCTAGAAAAATTTTTCTTGATCACTGGCTTAGTGCTGTGTGTAGGACCAGTATGATTATGACAGTGTAACAAGGATTTCTGTTTGAATTAATTCCATGCTAACTCCGCAATTAAAAGCATTCATCTGACAAAGAAAACAAGGAATTCTTACTGAAAAAAAGAGGTGACTATTGCTTGATATGTTTGGTTTTTAATTTAAAGACTTCTTAGGTGGTAAAATGGAAGGGAAATGTACACTGGAGAGATGATGGAGAAAAAGAATTCTGGAAGGAAACAGGTTTAAGGTGAAAAGTTGAATGTAAGTAGAAGGAACTTGACTATTCCGCTGTTTTTCTGTATTTATAGCTCCCTTACAGAATCACAGAATCACTGGGTTGGAAGAGACCCACTGGATCATCGAGTCCAACCACTCCCACAAAACACTAAACCATGTCCCTCAGGACCCCGTCCACCCATAACTTAAACACCTCCAGGGAAGGCGAATCAACCACCTTATGCTTGGTCTGGAGAGCAAGACTTGTGAAGAGTGGTTGAGAGAAATTGGGTTGTTTATCCTGGAGAAGAGGAGGATAGGGGGAGACCTCATCGCTCTCAACAACTCCCTGGAAGGAGGTTGTAATGAGATGAATGCTGGTCTCTTCTCGCCATTAACAAATGATAGGATGAGAGAAAATGGCCTCAAGTTGCACCAGAGGTGGGTTAGACTGGATATTAGGGAAAATTTCTTTACAGAAAGAGTGGAGTGGTGGAGCACTGGCAGAGGCTGTCTGGGGCAGCAGTGAAATCTCTGTCCCTGGAGGGTTTCAAAAACATGTAGATGTGTCACTTTGGGACATGATTTAGTAGGCATGGTGGGGCTGGTTTGATGAGCTTAGGTGGGACTGGATGAGCTTGGAGATCTTTTCCAACCTTAATGATTCTGTGATTCTATTTTATGATTCTAAGTAGAATTCAATTACCTGTGGATCCTTGAGCCTTCCCACAGGTGGTGTATCTGAATGTCTTCACTATAGCTGTTAAAGAGGACAAACCAAGAGTTAGAAATAGGTGAGAAGGTTTTTTGATGTAATGGATATTTTTTTCTTCTCCCCCAGTCTTGAAGTGCCACAACATCACGGTGAAACCTCTGAGGAAAGAGATGATTGCAAGAGAGGATGACTGCAAGTGTGTGCCAGAGAAATGGAAGAGAGCAAATGCTGGAGTCTACAAGTGTTCACAAAGATAAAAGCATAAGAACTTGCTATGATGGATCACAGACTCAGCATCCTGGCTTGTGACATTCGGTTTCAGGTACGATGTTACATGTTTTCCCTGATATTGCTGTCTAGCAAGTGAAGAGCATTGAGGAGTTTTAAGGTGTGTACAGCAGCACAGTAGAGTCAGACACAAGTGAAACCAGTCTCAACTCACCCGCTGATCCAGCTGGAGGAACACAGACTCACTTTCTGTCTCCTGACTGCACTGTGAAAAGGTTTAAACTCATTCATGTATAGCTTCAGATTTATCTAGTGGAATCCTCCATATTAACAGACGTGTTTATTATGGGTGCATCTTATTTAACTGAACTATTATAAATTCCTTATTTATATGACATAATTCAGGAATTCCAGCATGTGCTACTTTACTGAATTATCGCTTGCGCTGGAAATGGAACCAACTTACCACACTAGATAATCCTGACAGGTTCAGAGAGCAACCTTCAAGAGGGCCTAACCATGACCCACTTTGGCTGCTGAGGCACCTTCACAAAGTCCCTTGCCATCTCCCACCTGCTGTAAATGACACCAGAGATAGAGCTGATACAATAGGTTACTAGAAAACATAATTAGGGGGTCATTTTTCTTTGTTAAATTAATGTTAATCTATTACAGAGGTTCCATTCAAGGAACAGATGGTAAACACAAGGTAATACAGATATAGATTAAACCACATTGGCAACAGCTGACAAATTTACACACAACACAAAGCCAGTAGGCACCAAGTGTCCTTTATGCTTAAATCATGGAAAACAAAATCCTTTCACAGATTTGTTCTTAAATTTGTTCAGATGCAAAGTACTTGAATGATGCTACAGGGTAAATGGTTGCCAAGATCTCCAGGTATGAAACTTCAAAAATCTGCTCTCTGAAATGTTTTGAAGATTTTTTTTATTGTAATTTCTGTCTTTACTGAGTTATGATATCAAACAAACAAATTGCTGTTGTTAGATCATGAGAATGAAAGCTGGGATGTTTGGGCTTTGCCACTTCTAAGACCACTACAGTGATTTTTTGTTTATCTAAGAGAAAAAAAAAACCAAAACAAATGAATTGGCTTCCACATGATAAAGCACAAACTGCTGTGTGAAGCAACATATTCCCCACGTCTTCTAACCACAGCCTGAAGCTAAATCCTTTCTTCCTCATGCTGCCATTACCTGCTGAATAAGTAATTTCCTACCCCATACCGTGTTTTTCCTCTCCCCTCTTGCTTCTCCAGTTTGTAAAAGCCCTGCTTGATATTTCTTATACTCCATTTTTCTTCATTGGGTTTTTTTAAGATATGNTTATGATATCAAACAAACAAATTGCTGTGGTTAGATCATGAGAATGAAAGCTGGGATGTTTGGACTTTACCACTTCTAAGACCACTACAGTGATTTTTTGTTTATCTAAGAGAAAAAAAACCAAAACAAATGAATCGGCTTCCACATGATAAAGCACAAACTGCTGTGTGAAGCAACATATTCCCCACGTCTTCTAACCACAGCCTGAAGCTAAATCCTTTCTTCCTCATGCTGCCATTACCTGCTGAATAAGTAATTTCCTACCCCATACCGTGTTTTTCCTCTCCCCTCTTGCTTCTCCAGTTTGTAAAAGCCCTGCTTGATATTTCTTATACTCCATTTTTCTTCATTGGGTTTTTTTAAGATATGTAACATTGCACTGTTACAGATAATACTTTCCCTTCCTTAGCAGCCTCCAGCATATACGATATTGGCCAGCAGCTAGAATAAACACTATCCCTTCCTATCACGTCTGCATAAACATATTGGGTGCTACTGGATCCAAGCCACCTTTACTCTTTCTTAGGCATTTGAACAGCCTACAGCAAGATGCCTTGGAAACTTCAGAGTTTCCAGCATAACTGAAAGTGCACACTCCAGATATTTAACATATGAATAGATATTTGATAGGAATGGTCGGACTCGATGATCCTGTGCATCTTTTCCAACCTAGTGATTTTGTGATTCTGTGAAATGCTTTCTTTCACAATCTCTCTCTTATATATTCAACTTGGAAAGCAATTTCAACACCATTTATTTTATGTAGGATACACTTCAAAATGAAATAGAGCTACCATTTTCCTTGTTTACTATTTCCTGCCTCATCTTTGGTGTTGGTGCTCTTGGAAGGCTGATTGTTCTGTTTTTCCACTTGGCATGGACTCAGTAAGGTTAGTTTTTTTCATTCTCTCCAATGCTACAATGCTAAAAGGCCCCAAGGGAGTTAGGTGCTTGATTGGAAAGGCACCGGCAACAACAAAACACTTGATCAAAATCTTGGCCCTACTCCTCTTTGTTGTTTGGTAGAAATACATGTGATAGGAATTTCAAAGAAAGCTACAGGGCCGTAGGCACCAGCAGCCTACAGCTTCCTCACAAGGAGAAGAGGAGAGTAGGTGCTGAGCTCTTCTATATGGTGACCACTGACAGGACCGAAGGCAATGGCACGAAGAAGCCAGGGGAGGGTTAGATTGAACATTAAGGTTTTTTCCCCCAGAGGGTGGTGGAGCACTGGAACAGCTCCCTAGGGAGTTCATTTTATGCATTCAAGCTTTCCTGAAGAGATACTGCCATCAAGAGCAGAAGTATCATGACCATTGTTTGAGGTTGCTGTGTGCTGTTGCACCCAAGGAGTGAGCAGCACTGGGCAAAGGCTGCACCCTTTGACGCGTTCTCTGTTCCAGTAAGTTTTGTTGAGTTGACTCAGGAGCATGTGTGCAGTGGTTCTGTGGCAGGTCCACAAGTCCATGCAGAGACAAACTGCCTTCTCCAGTCAGCTCCCCAAATTAAAACCCGAGGCTGGCAGTACATCAAGTTCCAGATTTAAGCAAATGCCTAATGGCAGGTGTACAATGGAATTTAGGTCAGGGAGGCAAGAGAGATCAACAGCACAGAGCCACAGGCTCTAATTCTAACTAATCAACAGACCAGCCAGGGCTTTAGTCCTGGCAATTGGAGTGGCAAACTGAGAATAATTACATGTTTGGAAAAACATCCCCTTGGGCGTTCTCAGTCAGCCCAGATCACTAGAAATGATTGTGATAAAAAGCATAATGAAATAACCAGGTTGACTGGTAGCTGCTAGAATATCTATTGCAATAGTCATAACCCAGGCTCTGCAGAGAGATTTGGGGGAAAGAGTACGATACAATTTGTGGAATATTTCAAAGTGGAATCTTTTGATTTAAGCTAAAGTACAGTTAAGTTTCATCTAAGCAGTTGTGGTTTTCAAAAGTTGGACAGAATGTCCCTCTGATAGTTTGTTTTCTTTAAAATGGTGTTTTTCAGACACTGTTCTTTCTTTGAAAATGACTATATCTTGTGTGAAGTATGATCTATGATGAACAGGTGTCCCTTCTTCTGTAATCACCTCTGTCTGGAGTTTTTATCTTATCTGTAAAGGCAAGGACAAGCAGAGACCTGGAGCCAGCTCCAAATTATCAAGAGTTTTAACTGTTGCAAAGTTTCATAACATTATAATTAGAATATTAGAACAGAATATGCATAAGTTTTCTGGGAAAATTGATACATATGCATGTAAGTGGGAAATATATTCTGCAACTAGCTTTTGTCTCATTGCACATTCTTGATGGAGATCACTGCCTTGTGCTGCCCAGGCCTGGTAAAGGGTGCGTGCTTTCTAAAACAAGCCTTAGAGAGTTTGATTTGCTGGAATTTTCATTATCAAGTAGAAGATCAGTCAAGAACCGCTGTGTGGGAAATTGTCAAAAACTGGTGTGTGTTTAGCTATTTGGGAAACTAGACATTTTGAAGGAATTCTATATAAGAAAAAAACCAATCTGACACATTAGATTTATCAGAGCACTCAGAGAAATGTCTTTGTTTCCATGACTGATGTCAAACATGTAAAAGTGCTTTGGGAAATTGCTGTTTATTTGGGGCAGGTGTTCAGCGATACCTGTGCAGGGCCACAAGGGTGTCTGCAGAGATCCAAAGCACATAAATTCAAGGAAACACCCTCGAGGTTAAGAAGTAGGGTGTAATGTAAATTATTCATAGCTGGAAATTAGTAATTAGTAATGCAGTGACAGAGGAGACAGGAAGACTAGACAAAGTGCTCATTAAGAGGTTCTAGGTCATTTTTCAAGCAGGCTGCAAAGGGATAACTAGAGTCATCGGCCAAGGAAAAGCCCACAGCAGAGCCAATTAAGAAGGACTTATCTTTCAAGGAGTAGATTGTGAGTCAGAGTGTCTTATAGCCGTGTGAATAAAGTTGTGTTCTCTATGGACCCAGGCAGAGGCTAAAGGAAAAGATGGAGATGTTGCCCATACTTGCCCTGCCAAACTGCTGTTTGATGGACAGGGGGTCATCCGCTGTTTGAAAGATGTCCCTCAGCTAATGGGAGTCATCCAAGTCCATAGGGTCACTTGTGTAGGGTCAAGTGAAGCACAGAAATATACAGCACTGGGTTGCCACTGGTTGTTTTTCACTCTGAGCACTTTGGGGCTGGAGCCATGTGGCCTCTGAACTTCCACAGTGAGCAGTTGTCACTTATGGGGCCCACAGGCCCTCTGGGGACTGTAGATATCTGCTCCTGGAAAGGAAACAGAGCAAAAGGATTAACCTCAATAAAGGAACTGGAAAGGTATGAAGAGACAAAAATGTAATTTACAATAATAAATATGATAAAGAGAGCTGCACAAAAAAAAGCCAATCAACTTTAAAATTAATCTTGATATTTTAACATGCTTAGAGGAGTTTTGTGATTTAACTAACTCGCTACCATTTTTTCCTTGGGAACTGCTTCAGTAAATATTCTGAGGTTTGAAATATGAAAATCAGAAAAATGCGATGAGGCTAAAAATCTTCAATAAAACAAAAAATTACCTTTAAAGAAACAATTTTTTTGACCAAAGAATTTGTAACTTTTGGGGGTAAATTTGGGGGGAAAAAGTCCATCTTTGGAAAAATGGGTCTTAAAAATATTCTAATCTTGCATTTTAACCTGAAAATGAATGTTAATTAAAAAAATAACATATAGCCTATGCAAACTTGTTTAAGCTATTAATTAATTTCAGTTGGTTAGTTTCATGAGTTCAATCTATGCAACAGACTTAGAGCAGGATGGCTGGCAAGTATTTCCTAGGGGATGGAGACCACCATTTAAACCCTCCAACAAAAGATCCTAAAGGATCAGCAAACTGTATTTTCATTTGTTTTTCTTTTCTTTTTCAGTAGCAAATAAGCTTTCCCCTCTCAGATTTTAATCTGTGCATGTAATACTATCATGGATTTGACCCATGGTTGTTATTTTTTGTGCTGGGAGAAGCAGAAAACTGAAAAAGGGTTGGCAGAACAGTTCTTAGTGTTGAATGTAACAACTCTGTGTATTTGTTACCTGTGAATTCTCTGAGAGCTTACTCCATTTGTGCTTTATTTTTAAGAGGATGGGAAGACTACTCAGAGCTAGAAAGCATTGCAGTGTTATTGGTCTGCATTTATGTGTCAGAGAGATGGTGTTAACCATGAACTGGTTTGCATTGGAAGGGACCTTAAAGCCCATCCAGTTCCAATCCCCTTTCCATGGGCAGGGTCACCTCCCACCGCATTAGGTTTCTCCAAATCCCATCCAACCTGGCTTTAAACACCTCCAGGGATGGGGCAGCCACGACCATTGATGAGCAACACTTCCTTAGCATTAATCTTGATCCACCCCTGGAGAAGTGCAAGGCAAAGCACTTCACATGACAGCTAAGGGCATTTCTCTGCTATGGGACTTAATTAGAGGCTCGTACTGTAATTTGTGTTTATCTTGTAGAAAGGCAAGCCATAAGGATCCTTTTTAGCACTCTGTATATAGACTGTCCTCATGTTATACAGGAGAAAAGGAAATGTATACAAGGTTGAGGGCAACTATAGTGTACAAGGAAACTGTGATTAATCATGGCATATATCTAGGTCAAGAAAGATGGGGAGTGGAAAAATGAGGGAAAGAATATTTAGGAGACGCAAATAATTATTGAGTGACTTTTTGGCATGTGGGCGCTCTCAGGACAGAGTCAGTCAAATAGCTCATTTGAACCAAAGTTGGCCGTTTTTTGCTATACAACGACCATTTTTACAGGCCAGAGGGAGGAAATGAGGAGATTACACTTAAATCAACAGAACTGGAAAAACGTAATAATACAGAATTCTGACAAATACTGTTTTAAAAGATGTTCACTTATTTCAAAGCCTCTACCAAAGCTGCATATAAACTCATAAGCCACCAGACCTTTGAACACGAGGCTCTGGGGTTTTTTAACTCTCAAAAATATGCTGACACAGTTGGGTCAAATTTTTTTCCATTAAGTTTAATGGTAGATTCTGTGTGTACATCCATGCATGGCTTGAAATGAAAAACATCGAATTTGTGAAGTCCGACACCAGCCAGTGAATGAGATCAAGAAAATAAGAACTTAACATAGCAAAAAGCTCCTGTTTTTCTCCCATAAAAATGAGTGATCACGCTGTCAGGAGCAAATGTGATCCTATTCTAGTGGGTGCTTGAAGTACCGCATTGCACTTACTATAGCAAAGCAATGCTGTTAGCACAGATATACGGTTCCTGACTTTATTTTCTTTACTGTGTTTATTTTTTAAACAGAAAAGACAACTGGAGATAGCAAAAAAACCCCAAATAGATGAGGAGAAAAGAATTGCTTGTGATTAGGCACCTTGTCTTAGCCATTTTCTATTTTTGTCTGAATGATCACAAAATGCTGATGTGATTTTTAGTTAAGCTAAAGGTTTGTGGATACAAAGAGCTAGTATCCGGGTTCTTACCCAGTCATACCCTGTGCTTTGTGACCTCCTGAAAACATGCTGGCTGTCTAAATGACCTGTGTGGACAATCCCATTTGCTCTGACCTGAGACCTGCCTGATTAAGACATAAACCTGAGTTACAGCAAAACCTGGGTGACCACATTAGAGCCATCATATTTCCTTGGGTTTATATTAGTGTATCCACATTGTTTCCAAAGAAGATGGGACTTATGGCTGGCTAGGCCAGAAGAGAGGACAAACCAGGTCTGTCTGTATCAGTTTGTCTTGACTGACTTCTAACAGAACATATTGATAGAAGCTATTCTTGGTGCGACCAGTTCTACAGCCTTTGGTTTCTTCATGACCTTCTGTTAACTTAAAATTGCCTTTATCCTATTCAAAGAAGGAACACAATAGCAAGTTCTGTAGCAAGTATTTAAGACACACTTCTCTAAGGGCAGGTGTTTGTTTAGCTACTATAGTGCTAAAAATTAAATAAACTTTAAGCCCAGCTTTAAACCTGGGCATATAATTATGATATTCAAAGTCCTCAGTGAAGTGATCAAAATACCATTCAGTTGTGTAAATAATGGTCATGTGAAGTGCAAACGAGCCCTTGGGCAGTTAGCTTCCCTGTATCTCTACCGAATGGCATGTGGTCAGGGGAACCATTATCTACTTGGGCAACTCACACTTTGTTTAATCTGTTTGTTCCTGAATGCAGCTATGCTGGCAGCACTCCTCACAATCTCCTACTAGAACCATAGTAAAAAGTAGATACAATTCTCTGAGAATTCATAGCAATGCTAAAACCAAAGCAGGTATAGTTTGACAGGTTTGTTCCTGCTCTCACCATGATCACCTACATCCCCACCTTCAGAGGTGCCCATCACTGCCTCTGTGCAAATGCCTTGACATGAATGAGGTGACTGCATACACTTCAGGAACCACCAGCATGAGGTGGAGAGCTGATTTTAACCTCTACCATCTGCTCACAGAAACCGAGGTAATATGAAATTACACTGGAGAAGTTACTTCAACTACAAACCCAATAGCAGATAAGACAAGATGAAAGTTAATCCTCTACTAGGGAGAATTAAAACACTAGATGACATCAAGAAACTGCTCCAGGAAAATCCAGTGGGTGGGCCAACTGCTTAGCAGGGCCAAAATTAAGAACAAATATTTAAAAATAGCATCATCTGGAAATTACAATGATAAGGATAAAATAACTAAACCCAAACAATTTGCTCCAATGCTTTCATTTTATTGACTGTTCTCATCAGAACTGTAAAATGCAAATATGCACACATGTGTCTGCCACCTGCGGGACCCAGCAGCCCGCAGGCTGACCGTACGGGCAAGCACATTTTCACATTATGAATGATAAGAAAGCAATAGAGTGGCAGCAGTGGCTCCCAATATGCTCTGCCACGCAGGTGCTGTTTACAGATAAGCACCTTTTTGGAAGGAACACTTGAGGTCAAAATAATCCAGGGAGTTATTCGAGCAGAGAGGCAAACAATATTAAAATAAATATGAGCTCACTGTAACCCTTCCTGCTTGGGCCACTGTGTTTATGGCAGAGTTCCCAAACGGAGCAGTTTCTCTTTGTAGTCATGCAGTGCACCTGCCACTTTTACAGCACAAGCTCACACCTCTGTTTTCACACTGGCAATCAATCTGCATGCCCTCATTGTGGTCACAGGTTGCATAGCAAAGGACCAAGCCTCCAGATTTGCTCCCTAGTACTACTTTAATGAATTGCATCACAGAGAAGCCAATTGAAAAAGCACCTTGGACAAGAAAAAAAAATCAGGTTTGCTTAAAATACGGTAAAAACAATAAACCATAGAATCATAGAATGGTTTGAGTTGGAAGGGACCTCAAAGCTCATCCAGTTCCACCCCCCGCCAGGGGCAAGGACACCTCCCACTGGATCAGGGGCTCCAAGCCCCATCCAACCTGGCCTTGAACACCTCCAGGGATGGGGCAGCTATGACTTAACATGAAAGAAGGGAGATTTAGATGAGAATTTATGAAGAAATCCTTTACTGGTGGGGTGGCCCTGACTGAGGTTGTCCAGGGAAGTGGTGGCTGTTGTGTTGTCAGGCAGAAAGCATTCATGGCTCTTAGATCTTCTGAAATGCATCCACTTTCCCAGTTAGTTATTGAATTTCATTGTAGATTTTGCTTTCTGAACCCAGCCCAGGCCTGTAGCTGTGTTCACAAAGCTCTCTGAGCAAAGAGGCCTTGTAGGAAAGATTCGTTTACAAAAACTGTTGCTTGTTTTGTGAATCTGACAGGAAAATGGAAAGGGAAACCCTAACAATTTCATGCTTTCCTCATTATTTTTAAGGAGCTTCAATGTTTACTAATAGCTCTTTTCACTGTAACTGAGTGCAAAACCTGATATCAATAAGGAAATAACTTCTCTCCTAAAAATATAGGGGTAAGACCATGTCGGATATTTAAAAATACTTGTGATTCTATATGTGCCTGGGAAAGATGTACAATAAATGATAAGGAAGACCTTTGGGTCATCTTCTTACAGAAGCAAAAGTAGGATTGTGTGTGGCTGAGGGTCCCTTTTGGTAATCACATTTTATTGCCTAGTACCAGAGAACATTTCCTCATTTTCTGTTTGGAGGCAGTAGAGATAAGAAAAAACGCACTGTCAGCTTTTTTTAGTCATGCTCTATCCTTAAAGCTGCTATTTGATGCAGAGATGGAATAGTCTCATATTTATTCCTGATAATAGCTATCATTCATGGGGAATTATATTCCCCAGGGTATTTATCTACTACTCACATACACACATTTACATATATATTATTTAAAAACAGCTATGTGTGTAAAAATGACCATTTAAGACAGAGTGTTCAGCATCTCTAGTGGGCTTTCTAAGGGCTGCATGCCATGCTTAGGACAGACTGTGTGGTGCGCTGCTTCAGGGATTTATTTCAACTTGCACGGCAATCTAGCATGAAATTATGATTTTTCAGGGCTCAGTGGCTGTTCCTGGCAGGAAATGAGTTTTACGAATGCTAATGATATATGATTGGAGTCCACCACACAGCTCTTTTCCCTCCAGTGCAGAAGGGGGTTCATCAGTTCTGTGGCAGCATTGTGCATCTCCTCCTTGTTCCACACCACAGGTTTTGGAGTAAGTCCTGGTGCTTTCAGATGAGCTTTGGGAGCAGCAATTTATGGAGCCTTCTGGGACAGGAATTGTCCCCTCAGCCCAAAATCTTTCAGAGCAGCAGGGTTCCTGCTGCTTCCAGTGGGTTCCTCTTTGCAAGAACAAGGTCGATGAAGGTACTGAGAGGGAAGGAGGGAGCAGCCAACCTGAGCTTGTGGTCCTCTTTCATAGAATCACCACCACCAGGTTGGAAAAGACCCATCAGATCATCGAGTCCAACCATTCCTATCAAGCACTAAACCATGTCCCTCAGCGCCTCGTCCACCCGTCCCTTAAACATCTCCAGGGAAGGTGACTCCCTGGGCAGCCTCTACCAGTGCCCAATGACCCTTTCCAAAATGCCTTTGTAGAAAGGCATTATGATAGTGAGCAGGGCTGCTGGAATTCTCTTCACCTCCCCCCAGGAATGCCATCACAGAAAGACAGAAGCATGCAGGAGGGATCCTGTAGTAACACTGCATGTATGCAAGGTGCTGTGCTGCTCACCTGTGACCAGGAGAAGCCTGAGCAGTTAAGTCAAACCTTAGGAGAGTGGTTCACAAAATGCTGGGAGATCAGAAGCTGGGGCACCATAGTATTAGAAGGACAAGCATGCCAGGTAGCCTTCAGATCAGCCAGATGAAGGTGGTTCTGTGCTCCATCTTGCGCTCTTTGTTCTTTGGGGTTGATGTCCCAAAGGCAGTATATAACAATACCTCAACTTCCTTCCTGACTTTTAACAATATCTGAAAGCATTAAGTGAATCAAAGAAGCGTGGCACATCCCAGGTACCTCTGCCCAAAACCTCCCTCCTCCTCACCCTGCATGGCAGGTTATCACAGTGGTGGCATCCAGCCAGCATCCCACAGGGACACAGCACAGCTCAGCAGGCCCAGCTGAGCGTACAGATCTCCACTAGCACTGTAAGATGCCTGATACACTTTCTGACATGTCACAATTAATAATAATAAGTAGTCATGTAGATAATACTATGCCTTCTCTCTTATCATATGAAATAGAGGCTGCAGACAGCACCTAAATAACTCAACAGCCACTGTCAGGAGTCTGTGGCAAAACTGATATTAGTTCCCAATGTGGTACCTAGGAATCCCAGGCCAGTGCATGGAGGGAAGGGAAGTCTTCCCTCCCTGGTGCAAGCAGCCAGCAGAGCAGTCTCAGCCCTTTTTCTAAGTCCTCATGGAACCAACATGAAGGAATCCCTCAGCAGTAAAATAAGACAGAGAATTCTGGACGGTCATTCCCTGTTAATAAGTGCATCAAAAAGAAAAGGTTCTACACTCAGGGGCTCTGATAATCATCCCATCGGCTTTTATATGCACAGACTTCACAGGCTGTATTTCTGACTTGTGCCTCTGAGAGCAGCAGTGACAAAGACATAAAATTCTCATGGGGCAACTTATTTTTCTCTTGTTACGCACAAATCCTCCTTGACCATTAGACTCCAAAAGCTGGAATTTATCTTCTTGAAAACAACAGGGTTTAATGACTTTCTATCCAGGCTTTTGTATGTCACTGGAGTTTTGATAAATTTAACAGTTCCATGACAGTGAAGTATGAAGGGCACATTTCTCTGCCTGTTAAAGTCAGAGTTAAAAGAGAGCTATCATTGAAGGAAATGAGACAGGATTTGGTATTCCACTGCAAACGATTATTGAAAACATTTCTGGTTCTGAATCAAAACATTCTGGACCACTGTATAAAAACTATGTGTTTCCTTTGTCTGATACTGAATGTAATTGCAGCTAATTAGTGTTAGGCTGTTTACATACCCAGTCTAAGGATGAGAGACTGATGATATCTACTGGATGATACATATCCCAGCTGTTGGAATGGTGGAGTGTTTGAAAGGTTATTAAAAAAGAATGGAAGTCACAAAATACTTAGTTTAAAATGGTATTAAAATCTCACAGTCATTAAATTAAAACAGAACCAATCTAAGCCATAATTTTATCACGTTCTTTTTGCTATCTGTATGAAAACCTTAGAACACAGATGTTATCCTTTATTGTTATAAATGACACTTTTTGAATCAGCCCTGACTACTTAGTGGTTTACCTTTGAATTGCCATGCTTGTTTGTGAAGTTAAGAGTACTAAGTAAAGTTTAAGCCCCGTGTAATCAAAAGCATCAAATTATATAACCATGAAAATGGGACTTACAATGGAAATGGCAGCTGATGCTCAACTGAAATAGATATGTTGGACTAATGATTATTTACTTGGCTTTTAATTCTTCAAATGAGTCCTTTAGCCAGGACTTGCCAGCACTATAATTTTGAAAAAGGTAAAGGTCAAATATATTGTTTACACAAACGCATTCCTTGGTTATTGCATATAAATCTCAATTTAGCTTTAAGTGTAAGTAATAAACCTGAAAATATTTTAGGGATGATTAAATAAAAGTGAATTTCATTATTAAAACATGCTAAAACACACCTACAGAATAAATAACAAGCCCCTGAAGGAAATTTAAATATAGAGTAAAACGATTAATACATTCAGCTGAAGAATAATAGTTTTATAAAGAGCACACTCATGAATCAGGCCCCTATGCCTGTGATCAGTCCATGTGGGTGGGCCCTGCAGCTGGAAAACCCTTAGCTGGGTCTCTAGGTCTTGGTGTGGATCTAACAGTCCACACACCCGCATGGATGGATGTGGTTCAGAATCTTTGAATCCTCTGTAGTCGTTCACATCCCGGTTGGGAAATGCCAAAGAAGATCAAATACCGTTGACCTCAGTGCTTGTGAGGAGTTTCTGCCAAGTACAAGATAAATCTATAAACAATAAACTTGACTTTACTCACATTCTTAGTGACTTAATTAGCAAAACCAAGTAGTACTTATGCTTTGCAGCTGTTTTCTTATTTTCAACACATCCTATTTACCAAGTATTTAACTTGTCATTTCTTTTAATTCTACATTTTAGGAAGGAGTAGTGAGAAAGCTGGAAAGGTCAAAACAAGGATCTTGGAGGATAAACTGTTGTCCTTAAAAGCAGTTCCTACTGGAAGAAAATATGATGATTGAGAGGTCAGTGGTGCTAGGGTAAGCACAAGATAAGTCACAAGCTATTTGAAGTAATGTTTCCTTTGATCTGCCAGGCCTTTCCATGCATAAGGAAATCCAGTGGGGTGCTAAAGGCTCTGCTAAGCTTCCTAATGATATGCTAAGGGTGCTTAAGGTTGAGGTTAAAGAGGCCTTTCAGTGCAGCTTGACTTGTGAACTTTTGAAATACAGAACTGGCTTTCCTTTCAAAGCATCTGCTCACATTAGCAAATGTGTGGGCAACTGTAGGGATGAGCTTGGGCCAGGAAAGGCAGGTTAAAAAGAGAACCTTTAGATTAGCTCTGCTCTTAGCAGAGCTGCCTGGGGCAGTGATGTTGTAGGGTTCCCACAGGGCTTTATGAACAAAGTGTATTAAGGACAAGGGTGTTTAAAAAGCCTGGAGGAAAATAGGAAATAAGAGAGTTGAGTTGAACAAAATCTTTGACAAGTATTATCAGGCAGGTTGGCAGGCACAGACTTGGGAAGGCTCAAGCTCCTCTTTCTAACTTCTAATTTTTAGGTCAACCTTTCATATTACCATGGCATTCACTTGAAATCACAGCCAAAGTCAGGTAGGAGAGTAGAATCAACATTTGACTGAAGAGCCTGAAATTAAAGTTAGTCATGAAAGAATCAACCAGGGTTAAAAAAAAAAATAAAAGAGGGAGACATGCAATTTAAATTGGCACCACTGAGGTCTGAGGCAGTTGGGTTTTGCCTGGTGTTCAGTGCTCTGCTCCTGAACATGCCCTCAGAGCACACCTATCTCCTTCAAACCATTTGAGGTTCAGGAACAGTGACTTCTACCAATCTAGCACTGGAAGGTGACCAGTTAGTTAGGTGTGTTCTGCCTGCGCTCAATACATAAAACCACCACACTTAGTTTGGCAGCCAGAGCAAACTCTCTTCTTATAATCATAGAATAATTATCATAGATTCAGTGAGATTTAAAAGGCCTGTAAGATTACCCAGACCAACTGGCAGACCAGCACTACTGCATCTACTAAACCGTGTCCCAAAGAACCATGTCTACACAGTTTTTGAACCTCTCCAAGGATGGGAACTCCACCACTACCCTGGGCAGCCTCTGCCAGGGCTTCACCACTCTTTCAGTGAAGAAATTTTATCTAATATCCGGTCTAAACTTCTCCTGGCACAACTTGAGGCCATTTCCTCTCATCTTCTTCATACAAGTTAAGGCATAACTGTCAGATACTCTCAGTTGCCCAGGTACTATTCAGTCGTTCCACACAAAGTGAAATATCTTTAACATGAGAAATTTCCCCCTTCAGAAAACCATATATTTTAGTGGTTAGGGTTGGAGCACATCAGTGCGAGTAAGGGTTGAGTCACCTTAACCAGAGTTAAAACTATTCCTAGGGGTTTACGTTACAGGTAAGCACTTTAATCCATGGTCTATGGACAAGGACTAAAACACAAGTTTTGAAGAACTTTGGAATTTAGGTACCCTGGGTTTGTTATTGTTATTATTTAGTTGGTTTTGTGTTCTTTAGGGACTTGAGTCATTACATTCCTGAGGGAAGTGCTGGCATTTTCACTTGAAATGATGGTGTGTCCTCAACTGCCTATTTTTGCATCTGATTACACATGAAAGGAAGCATTTTTTTCTTCTGTAAAAAGAGGCAAGTTTTGGCAAACCTACCTGGGACTGACAGGAAGGGAATCTTATGAAGCCCAGCATGTCTTAAGGCTGGGATAGGCATTAGCCTTCTCAATGATGTTAAGGCTCAATTTCTGTGCAGAAGCAGGGATGTAGGTGCTTTGGAAACTTCACTGGCAGAACCCAAATACCTAGAAAAGTTAGACAATTGAAAATCTTAACTTGAGTTTTGAGGGTCCAGACTTTGGATGTGTAAATCAAAGTCCCTGCTGTGAATTTGGTAAAGGCACTTATTTGAAATTCGACAAATCCAGATTCAGACTTTATTCCACCAACATTTTGAGCATATGGCATTCAGAATAAGTACTTGGTAGTTTTAGCAAAGATAGAAATATTCGTCTTTTTTGTTCACTGCTTAGGGAAACCCTTCCTAAAGAGCAAGCCTTTCTCTATAAAGTGACACCTCTTAAAACCACAGTGAAGGGTAAATATCCTTTCCTTTTTAGGCTGGTAGCTTTGCCTTTTGCAGGTATAGTCTACTGGATAAAATAGAGGAGAAGAAGTTTTGAGAGAGCCCCAAAAGCATTTAAAAAAAGATGCGAAAGAGCAGTTCTTATTTAGGGTGCGCTCACCTCACAGAGAGCAGGTTTCTAAGGGCTAGCTCCACGTAAACAGTCGCAGAGGCTAACTAGGGCAGCTAAGTCCAAAGGTGAGATCATGGAAACCACTAATCATTTATTGCTTCACCTCAGAGGCCTCTCAGCTACACGCGGCTGTCACTTGCTGGCTTTAAAGTTTCCCCTGGTTTTAAGCCCTTCTGCAAACCCAGAATTGCCTCAGCCCTGACCCTGCCAAGCAGCCTGGCATGTCATCTGCTCCACCACATCCCCAAAGGTATACTCTCCCCACCTCATCCCGTGAGGCCTCCAGGAAGGAAACATTCTCAGATTATGTCTAGCATGTGCTGATACATTAGTCTGTTTATAAAGAACTGTGGTGGCTGCCACTCTCTTTCAAAAATTAATTGGGGGAAAAGGTCAGATTGTTAAAATATAGAGTGTTAGAGGTCTTCTGCTCATGGTAGATGAGACTTTGACCATATCTTCTAGTTCTAAGCCATGCTGGAGATCACTCTGGGTTGTAGCTCTTCTCCATCAACCCTGCTGAAGCTATGTGAGTGTCAGATTGTGCTTATCTTTGAGTGGTTTTGAAGGGAGTGGAAAGCAGAGACTGGGATATACAAAATCATGACATTATAAGTAGACAGGAGTGGTGATTTGAATTCTCTAATGCCTAACACTGATGTTCTAATGTCAAGGAGACTCAGTGCATAAAGACCTTGAAGGCTGAGGGGAAACCACACAGCTCTCTACAGTTCCTTTAAAGGAGGTGGTGGCGAGGCAAGTTCTGGTCTCTATTCCCAACTAACAAGGGAGAGGACAAGAGCAACTACACACAGATTATTGCATTACTATAACATAGTGTGTGAGGTGTAACAACTATGGGCTTAGCATGCAGAAAACTGAACAAAGAAGGGGAGCTCAGAGAGGTTTATACTGGTGAGGATAAGTGGTTTTGTGGTCAGATGGGAGGATAGAATGCCAGGCAGATGCTGGCACCTAACACCAGATGAGGATCTGAATCACCCTGGACCAATCACATGAACTCTTTGTGCCTCATGGAAATCAAAATGAGCCAGGCAGAACATTGCTGGAAACCAACACTGCATCTAAGAGATATTTTCCAAGATAGGTTGTGAACACCAAGACTCCTCTGGAAAGCACCTAACAGTGCATTTAGCACAAAGACATGCTTCCAGAAACCTCCAAAGAAAGAGAGTTCCTGCAAAAGCAGTCCAGTTGTGAAAAGCTTAAGGGCTGCCCCCACAAAACTATCTCCAGTAACTTTAAGCTTCCAAATTCCCATGAGACTGACCCCTTGGAGATACTGGAAATCAAGTGGCCATTTTCTGAGCTTCTCTGTATTTTGTTAAGCCCTGGACTATAGTGGAGGTCAGAAGAGGAAAGAAAATCACAGAACCATAGAATCATTTGTTTGGAAAACATTTCTGAGATCATCAAGTCCAGCCACACCTGTCCACTATTAAACCATATCCCTGAGCACCTTGCCTGCCCATCTTTTAAACATCTCCTGGGATGATGACTCCACCACCTCCCTGGGCAGCCTCTGCCAGTGCTTGAGAACCCTTTAGGTGAATAAATTTTTCCTAATATTTTATCTTATTTTATCTGAACCTGCCCTGGCACAACTTGAGGCCATTTCCTCTTATCCTATCACATGTTACTTGGGAGAGGAGACCAGCACCCACCTTATTACAACCTCCTTTCAGGCATTTGTAGAGAGGGATGAGGTCTCCCCTCAGCCTCCTTTTTTCCATGCTAAACAGCCCTGGGTCCCTCAGCTGCTCCTCATGAGACTTGTTCTCCAGCCCCTTCACCAATTTTGTTGCCCTTCTCTGGACACAAATCCTATGGGTGAACATTTAATTCTATGCTAGGCAATGACCAGTCAAGTTCCATGCAGCAAGATTTTTTCTTGTACTTTCAGATACATAAAAATACATATCATGTATGAGATTAGAAATGATTTCACTGAGTTCTGGCAATAATAATAGTACTATGATGTAAGTCTGGGAAGAGTCAAAATTGAATGATTCATAGCTTCGAGCAATATCGATCTTCCCCTTTCACAGTTGGCCACTGATCCAGTGTAGTAGCTTAATTCTTTGAAGTAGTTGCATTGGTTGTTTTAAGTGCTACATGTTTTCATGCTCATAACTAGTACAGATTTTCAGTTTATTTGCACTGGGATGTTTTGGGGAGTATGTAAATCCAGGCTGTGTAATGTGCCACAACTCTTGTGCAACCACTGTGTCTTTCTTATAAAGCTTCTTCCCCCTGAAATCCTCTGCCTATACATTTAGGGATAATTTCTTGCTGTAACCTGTAAAATATCTGCCCAATCTGTTTGAAATCTGGGTCTTTGGGAGCATTTTTTTTTAAAATGTGACCCTATTTCTCTACTCCATCCATCTGTTCTTTTGCAAATCAGTGCTGGTTTGTAGCACTGGGTCAATAGGGTGGAGAAAACGATGGAACACTCTGAGCCAAACAGCTGTTGCACAAAACACAGAGCTGCAGGGCCAGGCTGGTGAGCAGTGGTGGGGGTCAAAGGTAATCCTTCTTGTAGGAAGGCCACCACTGGAACACAGATGGGGAGACCTCTTCCTGAGGCCAAAGGATGCACTTTCCAAGGACAAACAGGAGCTGGTAGTGTGTAGGACCAATGCAGCAAACAGGACAAAGGGGCTGTGGCTACAAAGGAAAATGGCACTTCCCAAAGGAGCAAACAGGAAAAGAACTAGGTGAAAAAGCCCTTGAAATAATGAAAGACATCAATGGAAAGTGATGGAAAATGGGAGGTCATGTGCACGTGGCCGTTGACAGGTGAAAGCTGATTTCCTTTTGGGTTTATGTTCAGTAACAAATGTGGCAGGAAGTTCCAGCCAAACACAAAAATCCCAGAAACCACCCCAGGAGTACTGAGAGGTGTGGGCAGGCTGATCTGTGACAGAAACAAAGGCAATATTTGTAGGCTTTGAAAGGGCAACTGTTGACATTGTGACAAGAAACGTAACATGATCCTTTGATTTGAACCACGGATGGTCTGACAGATTTCAGAGAGACAAGACTGAATTGGACTATTTTTGGTGTTGACATTGGTGACAAGAAACGTAACACGATCCTTTGATTTGAACCATAGGTGGTCTGACAGATTTCAGAGCAGACAAGACTGATTTGGACTATTTTTGGTGTATGGGGTCTCCTTGGTGAAAAAAAATCTGGTTCATGGCAGAGGGGAGTTGAGGGGATCCTTCCACCCCACCTGGGGGTTGCAGAGGCAGGTAAGGACTGATCCAGTCCCACCAGAATTAGCTGGCTGCATCCTAGTATCCTAGCATGAGGATAGCTCAGAGCCGCAAGAGCAATGTTGAATATCACCAGGCCAAAACTGAAAATAAAGCAACTTAACCACAACCCACTTTGAAGGATGGTAAGATTAAGCATGGTCAGCCTCCAGTGTGCTTTCCTCACCCTAACACCCTTTTCCTGAAAGTAGAACTGCCAAATCAGAGAAATCTGGAGTAGTTTGTGTTAGAAGGGACCTTAAAGCCTATCCAGTTCCAAATCCTCTGCCTTAGGCAGGGACACCTCCCACTGGATCAGTGACTCCAAGGCCCATTCAACCTGGCCCTGAACCCCTCTAGGAATGGGGCAGCCACTACTTCTCTGGTCAACCTGGGCCAGGTTCTCCCCATCCTCACAGGAGAATGTTTCTTCCTAGGATCTCATCTCAATCTCCCTTCTTTTCACTTTAAACCAGTTCCTTGTCCTATCCCTGCAGTCCCTGATCGAGCCCCTCCCCGGCTTTTGTGGAGCAACTTTCAGTGCTGGAAGCTGCTCTAAGACCTCCCTGCAACCTTCTCTTTTCCAGGCTGAACAACGCCAACTCACTCAGCCTGTCTTCATACAGGAGCTGCTCGAGCCCGCGGGTCACCTCTGTGGCCTCCTCTGGACCTGCCTTAACAGATCCGCATCCTCCTTCTGCCGAGGCAGGTACAAAAATGAACTGGGAGTGCTGGCAGCTGAAAGCCAGCTGCATGGCTTAATTCTTGAACTACACCATGATCAGTCTCATACAGTAGCAGTGTCTAGCACTGAGGGAAAGAGCAAACCTGTTTGAATTGCCGAGGGTGACATACAGTTATGTTTAAACACTGGCTGGGTGTTTCCCATCGTTGTTACATGTTTGCAGTCTTCAGCTTCAGGGCTACAATCTTCTAGTTTATATTTCTGCCTGTCAGACATAATCCAAAGTGTGTGCCCTAGCTTCATATGCCAGAGAGGGACAGGAATAAATACAGAAATGGAAAGTTCCCAAACACATTTGTCATAAGGTCAAATATGTGGAGAGAAGATTGATCCATTTAATAATTAACAGCAGATTTTTGCAGTAGGAAAACTCATCTTGTTTGTTTTAAGTCATTGTTACAAAGTGTGATTATATTCTGCTGAATTTATGAGGGAAATCCTAAAAGCTCTACTTGGTTTTCCATGCTAGATGACTTAATTTTGTTATCCAATAATTTGTGATGGAATGAAGAATTTGGTATGGTTTATACGAAAGTTTATGTCTTCATTATAAATAAGCACTGTTCATACAATCATAGAATAGCTAGGTTGGAAAAAAGCTTTGAGATTATTGAGTCCAGCTGTCCCTGTCCACTACTGAACCACATCTCCGAGCACTACCAGACTACATCTACCAGACTTTTAAACACCGCCAGGGATGGAGACTCCACCACCTCCCTGGGCAACCTCTTCATTTTGGGCCATCAAGTCTTGAAAGCTAAAGCCAGAAGCATGTGTTTTAAGATGCACTTTCAAAGCTAGGAAAGATCAAGAATGATGAATGTTAAGACAATCTTTTTGGAAAGGATGTAAATCTTCATGCTTCCAGGACATAAGATAACCTCTAATTAAAGGGGGCTTGCAAGATTTTTTTCCTGCCAGAAAGTTATTTTATAATTGCCTTCTTTAAGGTTTCCTGCCCTTTTCTCGGAAGCAGCTGGTATGCTTCTGCAGGAACAGTATGATAAAATCAATAAAGCCTCAATCCAGCCGTATGTCTCTGTGACTGTCTTTTTTATGGGAGCTTTTCACCCACCCGAGAGCCAGGTTCAGCTTGCTTTCTTTGTAGAGTAAGGACTGCTAAATCCCAAGGGTGAAGAAATTACTTGCTTTCTTTTGCAATGTCTTCACTTGTGACAGGAGAAACAAACTCCAAATCCCTCAGCTCATGTGTTGACATGAAGGGAGGAAGGTAAAATCACTTTTTTGGTGGCTTAGTGATGAAAAGCAGTTGCTTGTCTTGTTGATACAGACACACAATGCACTGCGAAGTGTCCTTATAGGGTGAGTTAAGTAGTTTATGCTTGTGAGGGCTCCTGGTTAAAAGAAATCTAACTCTAGCCATCATCTTAGATTGGCACAGTCTTAGGTTGGCTTCACTCGACTTTAAGCTGACTGAAAGCCGGTGCAATCGATCACATCTGATGTGTCTAATGTCTCAGCAGAAAGCAGGATTTTTGATGGCTAGCTGATAACGCAGTCTAAGATAACGACATAATGTCCCCTTGTAGAACTATATGGAGTCAGCTAGGAAAGGGAATATTTTGAAGCAGTGATAAAACTATGGATCTACACCTCCTGTAGTTCAGGCTCTGAGACAAATAAAGCAAGACTTCACTGGACATGAGTGATTTCTTGTTCGTTCTCTAGGCAATCCAGCAGTTGAACACTTTACTGAGGTGTATTTGCCATCCCCCACGCCCCTCCTTCTTCCATCATTGTCAAAGCATAAGTTATAGTGTCTGGTTCTTCCTTGTTTGAACATGCATGAGTTAAAACGAAAATTTTCATGCTTCAGATCCCTAAGATTTCTAGAGTTTGCCCTGATCATTAGTTACTAGCTGTAAATAAAGCCTAGTCTAACTATTACAGCACTAATTACAGTTCCCTTAAGTAAATGGCTCTAAACTATAATTACTTATAGATTATATGTTGATAATTACACAAGAAATTGTATTATAATATCCAGTACCGGAAGGGAGCTACAAGAAAGCTGGGGAGGGACTGGTTACAAAGGCATGTAGTGATAGGACTGGGGGCAATGGGCATAAACTGGAGAGGGGCAGATTTAGACTAGACATAAAGAGGAATTTCTTCACAATGAGAGTGGTGAGGCCCTAGCCCAGGTTGCCCAGGGAAGTTGTGGCTGCCCCATCCCTGGAGGTGTTCAAGGCCAGGTGGGATGGAACTTGGGCAGCCTGATCTAATGGGAGGTGTCCCTGCCCATGGCAGGGGTGGAACTGGATGGGCTTTAAGATCCCTTCCAACCCAAACTATTCTATGATTCTAATGCCTTTGCATTTGTTTATAATGAAAACGCAAGGCATTTCAGAGGATAATTCTACTGAAAAAGACTCTATTGCCAATGGTCTTGCAGATGTGCACTGCACCATTTTTATGAATACAATACATGTTGTTCAGGGCTGTGGCACGTCTTGCCAGAGATAAACATGTGCTGCAGAGACAATGATGTCTTGGCTTTGCAGTGTACACCCCGGTATTGCTCTGTAAATAATGCTGACACTTCATGGGAGAAAGGGATCCCTAGCTACCTCCAGGGACTCCCATGGAAGTAGCCCATGACAACGCTCGTCTACTGAGCAGCAAGAGGTAGATTAACCAGGAGTGGAAATTTGGAACAAGTTCAGACTTTGGGATATTTAGCAGACTGGGGCTAGAGCAGAAGATTTCTTATCATCCTCTGTAAATCCACAGTCCCTTCCTGTACACAATCAGATAGTTTTTATAAGACAAAATATACAAGCAGAATAAACCCTCTTATTCCTGCTTATGTGAATATAATTTTATTTGACACTCTTTGAATTGGATTTTGTTATTTATCTCTCGAATCTGGCAGTTTAGCTGGATGACATGAACTTCCAGCTGAAATGATTTACTCCCCAATTACTTTAACAGGCAGAATTTCAAGCAATTAAGAGAATTAATAATATATTTTTATACTGTTAAAAATACATCTGTGAAGAGCTTTCAAAAAGGCAGCAAGAGAGTCTAAGATTCACAGAATCACATAGAATCACTAGGTTGGAAAAGTCCCACTGGATCATTGAGTCCAACCATTCCTATCAAACACTAAACCATGGCCCTCAGCACCTCATCCACCCATCTCTTAAACACCTCCAGGGATGGTGACTGAACCACCTCCCTAGGCAGCCTGTTCCAGTGCCCAGTGATGCTTTCTGTGAAAAATTTTTTCCTAATGTCAAGCCTGACCCTCCCGTGTTGGAGCTTGAGGCCATTCCCTCTTGTCCTGTCCCCTGTCACTTGGGAGAAGAACCCAGCATCCTCCTCTCTACAACCTCCCCTCAGGTAGATAGAGAGAGCAATGAGGTCTCCCCTCAGCCTCCTCTTCTCCAGGCTAAACAACCCCAGCTCTCTCAGCTGTTCCACATAAGGCCTGTTCTCCAGCCCCTTCACCAGCTTTGTTGCTCTTCTCTGGACTCGCTCCAGAGCCTCAACATCCTTCTTGTG
>WAAB01013134.1:106070-137952 GCA_013389865.1 Piaya cayana
TCCTGCACCTGGATTGGGGCAATTCCAAGCATAAACACAGGCTAGGCGGAGAATTGTCTGAGAATAGCCCTGAAGAGAAGGACTTGGCTGGTGAATGAGAAACTCAGCATGAGCTGGCAAGGTGCACTCGCCACCCAGAAACCAACCATGTCCTGGGCTGCATCCAAAGCAGTGGGTCCAGCAAGGAAAGGGAGGGGATTCTGCCCCTCTGCTCTGCTCTGGTGAAACCTCACCTGAAGTCCTGCATCTAGTTCAGGAGTCCCCAGCATGGGAAGGACATGGAGCTGTTAGAGTAAGTCCAGAGGAGGCCACGGATATGATCCAAGGGCTGGAGCACCTCTGCTATGAGGCCAGGCTGAAAGTGTTGGTGTTGTTCAGCCTGGAGAACGGAAGGGTTGAGACCTTAGAGCAGCTTCCAGTACTGGAAAGGGTTCCAGAAAAGCTGTGGAGGGGCTCTTGACCAGGGAGGGCAGAGATAGGATGAGGGGGGGAATGGTTTTAAGGTGAAAGAGGGGAGATTAAGATGAGATCTTAAGGTTGAAGAGCTGCTTAGAATTAAAATACACTTTGCATATGCATAGAAGATGGGTGGAAAAGGGCCTGGTTTTGTGGAAGGAGACACAATTACATGAGGGTGAGGCACATTTGAAAGGCTAAATCCGTAAGCCAGGATCAGTAATGAGCGTATGCTACACAATTCTGGTGTAAGAAGAGCTTCAATTAAAGAGCAAATTAAAAAGTTTGAAAAGAGTGCCTTAAAATTACTACAATGTGTCAGTATTATGAGGAGGACTTTAACGGAGGAGACGATTACTGGTATTCTCCCATTCTTGCATATTGAGAACCATTACAATTCTCTGTCTACATGGGCCCCGTTGGGTTTTTTAGTAAGACCAAATTCTTGATTCCAGACATTATGTTTTTCTCTGCTCGTGGCTCATAAGAGTTCTTGTTACTTCCTAATTTTCATGATTATATAAGAGGAATTAAAAGGGCAGTGTGGACCTCAGGCCTAGATTTTGGAGGCATAGCTGTGACTTTACTCACATTCATTTAAAGCAAATACCTGGGCTCTGTGGGATTCTGAAAATGTCTGCATTTTGCTTCTAACTACACAGCAGATGTGACATTGAAACCAATTTCACAGAGGCACAGCTCTCAGTTTTGATGGAGTTTCTACAGGCTCACTGTCAAATGAAGTGAATAAATACACTTAAGCTTGAAAATTTAGCTACAAAGGAATTCACAGAAAGCAAATCTCTCCTTGAAAATGAAGTATAAAAACAGATTAAAATACACACACAGAGATCTAAAAAAAGCAGAAAGAAAGAGAGGCTGTTTTGTTACATAGTCAAAATTCCCTTTACAATCATGACAGTTATTAATTAGTATTAATCCTGCAATTACAATAGCCATCCTTTTCCTTTCATGCTAGAACTGAACTGAGGATGCTGTGGAGCTGTAAGGCTGGTCTTCTCTTGTCAGACCTGAGCTCAGTCCCCGGGGCCATGAGGAAAAACATCCCTTGCAAACTGAGTGAGGGAGGGGCACGGCAAGAGCTGAAATGTGTGACCCCAGGGTTTGTTGTGGGGAAGTTTTAGCCATCAGCACTGGGACAGAATCCGAATGAGGCCAGAACCAGATTCTCTAAAGACATCAAACAAGCTCTCTTTCAAAAATCCAGCTGCTTCAGTGCATAAAACCCCTCAGAAATCAGGGAGGTGCTCTCATTCACGTCACTTAGTTTCCTGCGGATCCCTCTTCTCCAGAGATTTGCACATTTAAAAGATTAATATCCCAATATGACAAAAATGAGAACAAACTCAGCATTGAACAGGACTAAGAGAAAAGGAAATAGCTGATTTAATTAGGTTTTAAATGGATGATTCAGACCAACATAAATCTCAATGAAAGGACAAAAATAATTACAGGTAACTAATGCCAAACTACCTAAAGTGAAGGAATTCAGTTAGCCTTGAGCACAGTACATAATATACCCTGTTGTGCTTTCTGTAGATAATATGTAGCATCTACTTATTTAGATTATGGAGTTTCTTGTACCTTGTAATTATTTTTAATGGTGACATTTCTTTTGCCATCAGGGAAACAGTGCTGAGAGCTTAACCAAGTGAATCACACTGAAACTTAGAGCATTTCAGTTTTGTTATTCCTGGAGCTAAAATGGTGTGAGTGAAAACCAAATGGTATCAGTCATGAATATGCTAGGAATATGATATTTTAAAGCCTGCCCACACCAGGGTTTAGGCACAAGCTGAGCAGAATGCAAAAAATCAAAACTTGCAAATCAGTCATTCCTGAGTTTTATATATCTCACTAAATATGATCCAAAAATAGTTTGGAGTGACATTTCCAAGCTTCAGAATTGCATAAATGAAATGCCCTGCAGCACAATTGGGCTGACTTGAATTACAGAGTAAAATAAATACGCGCTGGGGTGTGTTTCTTGTTGCTGTTATTTTACTTTTCCTTTCACCTTTATAAAGTTGCATTAGAGCTTATAATACTTGATAAGTGAAAATAAGACATGTCAGTTAAGAGAGTGGAGTGATTTAATTCTATGATTCTATGATTTCTAACATGTCCATGGAAATGTTCTTGCATGTCCCAGTTCCTTTCCCCATCTCAAATATTTAAGCAAGGAGAGGACGTACCTGAGCGAGGCACGCAAGAGCTTTTTTATATTAATTTAAGCCGACTTTTACAAGCAGAGTCTCAATTTCTAGATATAAGTTCTTTGCCTGCTCTTTAGTAAAGGTTACTTACAGTCATTTGGGAAACTGCGCCCAAGTCTTCACTGTACATGACACTCAGAGTTCTTTTTTATTGACTCAGGATACCTCTTGCCAAAGTCAAAATATTGGAAGTGAGGGTGCTGGCATGGGGAGAAATGTGTAAAGAATAAAATTACTTTGGGTGGAAATGAAAGAAGTGAAACAAAATAAACTTTTCCCTTTTTATGGTCACGTTTACTTCACAGACATTAATCACAGAACCAAAGTTCACAGTCATGGGAAAATGCAGGTTTTTTTTCAGTGCTTCCAACACTTTTATTAGTGATAGGAGTCTTGTGATTCAACCATACACTCAAAATGTAGACAACAGAAAGAGGTTTATCTCAGCACCTCTTATTTCTCAGACCCTTACGTACTCAAAGTTGTTTCCTTTCCCTCCATGATCTTCCACTTTTTATGTTCCCCTCTTTATTTTCCCTTTTGCCTCCTTTTCTGTATTTGTGTTGGTTATCTGAAGGCACAAATTATTTGAGGACTTTAATTATTATAGGATTATTTTTGTTCAACAGTACATTTAAAAGTTATATATATGAAAATACTATAAATTTGTGCCCCCTAGTTCTAGCTAAGCAGGAAAATGTGAAAATCCTCAGGAGATTGCTTTCAACAGCTGTCCCTCCTTTCTCAAGTAGACAAACAAGAGGAATGTCAAGAAACAGATTAGTCATCCCACCTCCCTCCCCATTTTTATGCTGTTTTCTGAGTTCTGGACTTGTTAAGGTTTGAAAAGCCCTGTAAGCTCATCCAATCCATCCAACAGCCCAACCTCACCATGCTAAACCCTGTCCCCAAGTGCCACACGTACACGCTTTTTGAACTCCTGCAGGCATAGAGACTCCACCACTGCCCTGGGCAACCTCTGCCGGGGCTTTACCACTCTTTCAGTAAAGAAATGTTTCCTAATATCCAATCTAAACCTCCCTCTCAGTCTCTTCTTTTTTCCTTCCTAGGGATCAGAATTGATTCCCTGAGACTTTAATGGGTGGGGGCTGGTTAATGCTACCTCAGTACACTAACATCAGAGCAATATCATTGCTATTTATGTACAGTGAAGAGCTGCATGTTGCAAGGGCCATAGTGCAATAAAATAGGATTAATATTAATAAGATGAAGGATGATCTGTGTCTTCCAAGACTGTAATTCACATCCTTATAATTGTAGCTTTAGGATTTTGATAGATAATAAAGACAAAGTATAATGACTTACGTGAAGACCCCTTTGTTCAAGTCAGTGAGACCAAATAGTCCAAGTAAGAATGAAAACTACATTAGAATGAGAAATCCTTTGTCATAAAAGACAGGGGGAAAGAGGAAATACACTTTCTTTAAATAAAAGCATCATGGAAATGAAAAAAATAGTTAAAATTACATGATTTTCTGGAAGAAAAAGCAAGCAATTTTTCTTGTTTGTTTGCTTGGATATTCTGACTTTTAAAATGAGAGCTAATTGTGTCATTTTACATTTTCACATTGATTTATTCTCTGTGTCTCAAGCAAATGGTTCTCATCCTGCACTGGCTATTCCTGCAGTGGAAGGGTTCATTCTTACAGAGACACAGTTGTGTGTAGGGCTTGGGTATTTTTAGCTAAAGGAACGATAAAAAGTAAACTGAATATGTGATGAATAAATGAAAGTGAAGAAAGGTCTTTTGTTCTTCAGACTAATCTTTACATTAAATCTTTTTGCACGAAGCGGATGTAGCATTGGTTACAGCTCTGTCAGAATATCCTCACATTTTTGTGGAAGAGCCAAAGAATATACAGTTTATAGAAACCTCGAGAACTGCTGCAGGTGAGATGACAGATACAGCAAGAACTTCCTACCCCAAGCCCTCCCTCCACTTCACAGCCAAACCAAGCAATGCACAACATGAAGTAAAAAATAAAACAAAGCAAAACCACAGATGTATTCACAGCTGCACTTTGCATTCAAGACGATTGCATGGCAAGAGTTGCTGGCTACCCAATGTGAAAACTAGCCCCACAGTAAGTGGAAACACGATTTCACTCACTACATCAAGTGCAATCGAAGCTTTCATACTGTAGTAACAAAACCATTTATTATCAGTACAAAAACATGTACACAGAATTAAAACTTTGTTTAGAAAAAGAAGACATTTATCCTAAATGACAAATTTAGACTCATAAATCACATTGCACTAGAGGAGTTAGGCTCCTGATTTCCACTAGGCTCACTTTAGGTGTCAGTCAGGTCAACTTCAACTTCTGTTTTTCTCCTTGGGGTGAAATTATAGTGACTTTTTCTCCCCTGTGAAACCAGTAATTTTTTTTTAATGCTACATGGAAATTTTCTACCTTGGAGATCTCTCATGTCTCACCAAGTTTTGTGATGATAGGGCAAAGGTTTCAATAATTATTGGGTAAATAGATGGTTGAAGAGACATACAGACACGGGACTATAAAACCTGGTTTTAGGGAACTGGGTTAAATGTCCTTAAGCAAACACTCACCCAGAGACTGGAATCAAATATCATCTCTCCCTGCTGAGTGGCTTTTTGCCTGTAGCAAGTATTTTGTTTGTCAGGCGTGAAGGTGGAATCTACAAACAGCATAGTTTATGTTGCATTCATGGCAGAGTTACTCAATTCTCACTCCAAGGCATAAAAAGAAATTGTGCCTCTTGATTTTAGTCTCAGTGTAAAATTCTGGTGTAGGCAGCAGGTCTGCATCCCACCTGAAAAGTACTACCAAGACTTCCTGCAAGAAGCCAAGACACAGAGCTAGGAAAGAGCTCTATGATGGACAGTGAATTAGGTGAGAACCTAATTCACGAATCACATGAACTTGGTTTTTTTGTCCAACTACTGCAGAGTTAAAGCATGGTTAAACAAGACCACATGAGCAGCCTAGTTAAGTTGCTTCCCTGCCTCCAATGAGAAATGAGCTTTAGGAACTGCAATCTTTAAATTTAACAATATGAATGTTTTCTCACAAGAAGAATATGACTTTGTGTTTCAATGACATGGGGTAAAGGATTGGCAATAATAATTAGTTTTATAGAAAGAATGATATTGTAAACAGCTAAAAGGGACTTGGAAACACTCAATTTTAGCCTGTCTCATGCATTCTTTAATATATCCAAGAGGCACCATTTGTCTTGCCAAGCAAAGCCTCTTTCACATACCACAACTTTTTCCTCTAGATCACCTTAATCAGCTTATAGTTGGGAGCTGGCCATAGAGCCACTGGGCAGAGCTGATTTGTTTAGCAGCAAGACATGGAATTTACTTGTTTTCTTGGCACAACTTCCTTCTACAGGAATATCAGTCTCAGGTAAGTAAGCAGCAGATGATGCTTTCAGAATGTTTCTGGTTTTTATTCTTCCATTTCAGATGAGTTTTGTCATGTAAAAATTGGTAGTTGTTCCTGAAAGTTTCATTATTTCATGGAGAGGTGCTGCCCAACGGTATCATCACTAACAGAAATACATTTTTAGTGCTTTCCAAGGTGGCACAAAAAATCACTTTTCACCCACAATTTGCAGACTATGTCAGGTGAAGATTTCAGTAGAGGGAGCGGTCTAGCACCGAGATGACCCGGTGACTGAAAATCATTGAATGGTTTGGGTTGGAAGGGACCTCAAATATCATCCAGTTCCATACCCTTGCCATGGGGGCGTGTGTATGTGTGTTACACCTTATGAATAACTTTCTTATACTGTAAGTGTTTCAAAGGCTTCAGTTCACTTAATATGCCCATCCAGAAGATGTATTTAATCCAAACTTAAGCAAGCAGATCCTGTGAAGGGACAACTGGTATGCCTATTTTACAGAATGGGTTGCACAGGACAATCTAGGCAACAAGACAGTCTCCTCTGAGAGCTGCGATATAAAAGACCTCTTGTCTCATTGTCATTTTATGTGCCTGTTGGCTTAATTTTTCTCTGGTTGGTATAAAAGACCACCCACCACGTGGCACATGGCCACTATTTTTGTGGAAACTATGATAATGTCGATGTATTGTGGTTCTGTCACTGGCTTCACAGCAGGAATAGAGAACTGTCTTGTTCTCATTGAGCTTGATCTACTGAGGATGGTGGGAACTGTTGACTTCAGCAGGTTTTGGAAAAAGCCTCTAAGAAAAATACAGGATGATGGTGAAGAACAAGTTTACAGAACCACTGACTTGCAACACAGGTTGAAGGTTTTTGCTAAACCAAACAACCATTTTAAATTAAGCTAGAAAAATAGGAAAAATTAAATGCTTGCCATATGGTGAAAATATGTTAAGCTTCAAAGAAGGAGAAATAATTAAACACAACTATGAAAAGTTTTTGTAGGTTTGAATAGCATGCCAGTTTCAATATTATAAAAAGTATATATATAATCCTATTAAAGCTCATTTGAAAAAAGAAAAAAAGATAAAAGAGCTCTTTGAATAATGCAAACTCTTAGGTCACATTTTTCACCTGTATATTTATTTTCATTTTAATCAAGACTGCTATAAACAGAAAACCGGGCAAGAATTTGTGTAGCCTTCAATGTGTGTCAGCTATTTCTATTTCTTCTATTCTTCAGTTATTTCTTCAATTCCTTCAATGTCAACAGGAACGAGACTTTGAAGAAAAAGGAATGAAGAGCGAAAAACAAATAACTATACATAAACAGTGGGCTGCTCTATAATCAAAAGGAATACTAAAACCAAAGCTGCATCAAGGGCCTCATGAAGAAAATTTCCTTGTGTGGAAGCTCACCGCTGTGCTTCACTAAGCAGGACCTGAAGGAAGCGACTGCTCAGATGTTTTTCTCATGAGGTTATAAGCACTCTGGTTTCTATAAATATGAGCCGTGTTGGCGCTACCCCTTGTGCTTCTCTGGCCCTGAAGGTGGAACAGACTTTCTGGGTAAAAAGAGGCAGCTTTAGGCTACCCTTGATCCCTGTTCCTTTGCCTGGGCACGGAGAACTCATGCTGGTAGCTAAGGAGCCTGGCAAGCAGAAACGCCCAAATGCACGAAGGTTCCAGCTGCAGATGATACCCAGGAGCCCACAGCAACTGCTGCCCAGTATACACTCCCAGCTCCCAGTCTGGGGCCATCCCAGCATCCCAGGTCATACTGAGGCTGGATCTAATTCTTTCACTGTAGCTTGGAATCAGAAAACATCACACTAGCACATGCCGGCTATACTTGCCTGACTTTTCCACATCAGCACTATGAAGAACAGTAGTAGCTAAACAAAGGCAATAAAAAGAGAAAACTTGAGCCTCTCACTCCCTTTCCAGCTCTACTTATCTCACAAAGATAGCTGCTAATAGACATCAAGGAGCTTTATCCTCTAGTATATATATATAAATATTACTAGTGGCTTACAAAGTGCAGTCATACACACTGAACACCCACGTTCCCACCCGTACAATCCCCTCTCTAAAATCTCTCTGTAAGAAGGGGTTCGTCTCTTTGAGTGCAGGGCCTTTTTGGACTTGCATTCACATTCTTTTTGTAAAACCCAAACTGAATGCTAACAGATTCCCCTTCTTCCATGGTTACTCCTTTTATTTATTTTCATGGGGTGATGCAGGGAGACCTCTAATAGAACCCCATTGCCCTAATGTATCTGACTAAGATACAAACACGACATGTTTATCAGTTCTGTCCAAACACTTTGCAAACTAATTACTCGTTTGCATTGCAAGAGCCACCTTTCCTTTACATTATGTGCAGAAATGAAGAGTATGACTGCTTTCCGAACTGCTAGATGGGCTACTGCCTGCTGAATTTCAAAGACCTCCCTTTTTCTTAGAATCCTTCAAGTTGGAAAAGACCTTTAAGATCATCCAAACACAAACCTCACACTTTCAAGTTTGCCACCAGGCCATATCCCTAAGTGCCATGCTTTTTAGAACCTCCAGGAGTGGAGAATCCACCACTTCTCTGGCAACCTCTTCCAATGAAGAAATTTTTCCTAATATCCAATCTAAACCTCTCTTGGCACACTGTTTTTGAACATTCATCCCATAATAAATATGATGAATAGACCACAAGATGCAGCTGTCTCTTCCTTGCTTATTTCTAGCAACTCTCGTCAGTAATTCCATTACAAAGGCCACGTTCCTGCCCCTATTTTTTCTTGGGTTTGGATCTGCGTTGATTTATGTTAAGACATTTGCACAGATGCACATCCTCTTTACAGAGGCCAACAAACTTGGGCCAGCTCATCCTGAGCTGGGGAAAACCTGCCCTTTGCAGTTGTACCCACACGTTCTTCTCGAGGAGCCTCTTGGAGAACATTTGGTGCTCTTTGGATTAAAGTGACTGCAGAATTGTAACATGTTATCATTTATTATTGCTGCTAAATAACAGCGCTGACGGTTAAGAAGATCCTCCAGGAAAGACCATCTGTGCCTCTCTCCCTCAGCATGCACCAAACAAAGTGCTGCACTGTTTTTTCCCGGGAGCACAAAAAGTCAAGTTCCTAAAAGTTCAGTCAAAATTTTGGCTTTACAAAAGGAATTTTCAAACGTGTCTCTCGAATATTCATTTGGGTGGTCTCCCTCCCACAGGACATGCAGCGTGAGCTGGTTTGTTTACAAGAATATGTGCAAGCACAAAGCTTGTGTACACACTGTTGTTTTGGGGTTGTTTTTTCTTTGATGGGGAAAAATGAACTGTAACTGGAAATGCCTTTCCTTGTGAAAAGAGATCAATTTACTAAAGAAGTCATTACCTCATACTGCTTAGGAGTCCAGTAAAGAGAACAGCAACTTGACTTATTGTTCTCTTTGAATAAATACAAGGTCAATACAGTTCCCTCTTTGACAATATGAGGCCCACACATTTACAGTATAAACTGCACCAACTTCAGTAGGAGAAACAGAAATAAATGTGGAAGAGAGTATAAACTTATAAAACTGAATTAAGTATGATCATTTGCTAGTGCTGCCTACAACAAAACACCTCCCTGGAGGTGTTCAAGGCCAGGTTGAATGGGCCTTGGCCAGCCTGCTCCAGTGGGAGGTGTCCCTGCCCATGGCAGGGGGCTGGAACTGGCTTATCTTAAAGGTCTTTTCCAACCCAAACTGTTCTATGATTCTATGATTCTAAATGCCATTGCAAAAACATTGCTCTACAACAATGACCAGATGAGTCTTAAGCATCTAAACATTGAGCTGAAGGGTTTTGCTGTTGGGGCACTATTGACAGGAAAGTATAGAGCTTTTCACACTTGCTGTTCAAGCAGTCTGGATTGCTGTAAAAATTAGAAATTGGTCCACAACTTTTAACATTTTCAAAAAAAGCTTGCATGCTATTATAACCTTACATCAATCTCACTGTTTAAACTGTTGCTGATATCTGTCTTCATGCACAACCAATTGCTCTGATTTAGAATGGAGCATTTTGCAAAAGGACTAATGCTTTTGTCTGTGTTTAGTATGTCATTTTAAACAGAGAGGGGAAAGCCCGAATATCCACATGCAACAACGTAAACTCAGTCAAGAACTGTTGGATAAACTAAAATATTAGCTGGGTGTTGCAACCACAGTCCTCTGTGTTTCATACCATTAGGTTTTCTTATTCAAAGAAATCTTATAAGTGGAAATTCTCCATAGGCATTGCATTGAATCCTGTTTTCCAGAGTGGTTAAAAATTATTCCTGTTTTATATTGTCCTTTGCGGTTAATAACAAGGAGCTGTATTCATAGTATCACAGACTGGTTTAGGTTGGAAGGGACCTCAAAGCCCATCCAATTCCACGCCCTCCCATGGGCAGGGATACTTCCCACTGGATTAGGGGCTCCAACCCCTATCCAGACTGGCCTTGAACACCTCCAGAGGTAGGGCAGCCACCACTGCTCTGGGCAACCTGGGCCAGGGCCTCTCCACCCTCTCAGGGAAACATTTCTGCCTATAATCTCCTGTCTATCTCCCCTCTTACAACTTCAGACTATTCCCCCTCATCCTGTCCCTGCACTCCCTGATAAGTAGCTTTTCCCCAGCATTCCTGTAGGCTCCCTTTCACTACTGTGTGCCTGATCTACTTCCCATTTTGGTTCACCAGCTGTTTGGAATAAGAAAAGAACACTATGAATTCCTAGAGAAAGTATGTGAATCACTGAGCTAACTGTATGAAACAATCTTTCAGGGAATTGGCAGATTAGAGGAAAGAAAACAGCCAAAAATTACCATGGACAGCCAAAAATGATGGCAATTAGTGGCAAAAATTAAATAAAGCTAAGTAAGACAAAGGAAATGTGCTGACATTCTGGGCTACTACTGTTATTTCCCACAGATTCCACTGTTGGTATGAAACTCCTGCATTATGAGTGCCCTCCCCAGTAACCTCAATAATACAGACAGTAAACACTGAAATCTATTGTTTCTGTGAGGAGCTCTCCTCAGAGCTCTCAGAGCTCTTCTCAAGGAGGTACTTCTAAGAAGTACCACCACAGTCTTGTTCTGCTCATGAAGTCCTTCCTTTTAGCCACAGTGAGAGAGAACATACTGGGTTAACCTGACATCTAACCTGTTACAGTAGCTCTTATGTTAACTTAAGTCCTCTTTACCCTATAACAATCATCTCAACTGCCTGCATAAAGAAATGACATTATAATAATTTGACATAACATATATGTCTTAACTGAAATGTTGCAGATGTAAATATGGGGCATGAAAGATGGAACTCCAGAATTTCCTGTCCGGTGTTCTTCATGAAGAAATGATCACAGACTCAGCTGCAAAAATGTGTTATGCGGTGATGGCTGTAACTGCCAGACACAGGAATACAGTGCAGAAAATGAACCATCATCAGTTTCAGTCCCCTAATATTCTAAGAACTCTGTGATATAATTCCTTTTATAAACTATTCAGGCTGCATTACAGTTGAATTTCTTGGCCTCCATTCTTCCTGGAAGGCTGTTCCAGAGCATCACTGCTCTGCTGATTAGAAACCTTTTAATTTCCAAGTGGAATTTCATATGACAAGTTTATACCATTCAGGAGAAGTGTTACACTTGTTTTCTACACATATATCCTAGCACAAATACCAACAAGGGAAAAGAGCAATTCCCATTAAAAACAATAATAGCACCAAGGCGCTCCTGGCCAAGCAGTTTCCTTCAATTTTAGATGCAGATCCCTCTGCTACCTTTAATTCTTTGTAATAAGCTGCTACTGAGGGAACTCAATCTGCTCTGATCTGGTTTATATCCACAAATGCATATTAACCTCTTCCCAACTAATGAATCACTGGGCCTGTCAGAACTATAATGAACAGATTTCCTTATGAGGGTGTTGATAATCTAAAAGCGCTCGCTTGTTTTTCCTTCCTAGAGTTACGCTGTAAGTGTAAGCACATCTCCAGGGAGTTTATCTGCAGAGGTTGAACCCGAGACCTCTGGAGCTGAGAAGCCTGAGCGTTTCCATGTGCAGCTGAAGGAGCAGCTGGATTAGCTCAAAGGAAAAGTGAAAGCGTGCTCACATGCTTCTGTAGATAGGACCTGCTGGAGAGAGTCATCCCAAGACATTGCTGCTGGGCCATGGTGGTGTACCTTCTATTTTGTGTTTGATTCAACTCAGCCACATTTTGAGGGACAAGGACTGTACCTTCCTTGCACAGTACATAGCCCCACAGGGTGGTGATCTCGGCCAAAACCTTTGATCACTACAAAACCATCAATGTAACGGTGCTTGCACCTCATTTGCTTGGATTTAAAACCCACACCTTTGTTGTAGGAACCTTTGATGTTCCTACAAGTCTAGTAAGGATGGATTGAAGTCTCCACGTTCCTCCAAGCAAAGGACAGTGCAGAATAGGTCATTGTCAGCCATTGTCCATAAATAACTAGGAGTAAATGACTTTTAATTACAGTTCCTAACATTTGCAAAACATTTACTGGGCTATTTACTACAGGTTATTTCAAATAAAATCCTAGACTATACAATATTTTCAGACCAATGGAGGAAAAGAGAATAATTATAGTTCACTCAGCATGAGTTTCAATAATACATTATATTTAATTCCATTTCAGTAATGATTAAATGCAGGCAGTTTTGGAGGTAATAAACATTTCAGTACCACTTTGGCACTGTATTACTGGGCAGGAGAATAACAACCTAGAGAAACTAAGAAAACTTTTCTGTTGTCGGAGTCCTATCTCACAGCAATCACATTTGTTCCCTCCCCTGCTGTCAAATCCCATTTTCTTCCATTTGTACTTCATTTGTGTCCACAACACTATCAGCCCACCAAACCCACTCTCCTTTGGTTTACTCTCTTGTTGATGGTTTCCAGACTCCATCATACATGACATTCCTAGAATCGCAGAATGGTTTGGGCTGAAAACGACCATTCAGCTTAAAACCCTCTGCCATGGCCAGGGACACCTCCCATGGGATCAGGGGCTCCAAGACCCATCCAGCCTGGCCTTTAACACCTCCAGGGATGGGGCAGCCACCACTGCTCTGGCAACCTAGCCAGGGCCTCCTGCCCTCACAGGAAAATATTTCTCCCTAAGATTTCATCTCAATCTTCCCCCTTCCAACTGAAAACTATTCCCCTTTGTCCTATCCCTACACTCCCTGATCCAGACCCCTCTTCAGATTTCCTGAAGCCCCTTTCAGCACTGGAAGCTGCTCTGAGTTCTCCCTGCAGCCTTCTCTTCTCCAGGCAGAACAACCTCAACTCTCTCAGCCTGTCTTCATATGGGACGTGCTCAAGTGCTTGGATCATCTTGGTGGCCCTTTTGTATAGGGTGGTGTTCTCTTCACTGGTGCATAAAAGCAGCAGGCCACTTCACAGCCTTACCCCAACCGAGGAAGCTACAAGTCTACTTGTCTCTGATCTTGATACAAAAAGAAATTGTCCCTCCAGTAATAGTAATTGCAGGAGACTTCTCACCTCCATCTAGAGAGAGAATTTCTAGGCTGATCCTAAGAGAAGATTAGTATCTTTCGTTAGCTAAACTAAGGGAATGAGAATAGGCAAGTGCTACCTATTACATTTCAACATAAAGCAGGACCCACTTAACCATAAGGGAAAGGCTACAGCTCCATTGTTAACAGGGGTGTTCTCACCGATATGCTTTGAACACTCTGGGTGCATTAAAGAGAAGATGTCTCGCATGTGCAATTACTCAACACATCTTTAAAACTGCAAACACTTGTTCACATGTGGTGAAAATTAGAGCTGTGAGCACTTGGGAAAAAAAAATTCCCACCTGGCAGGCGTGCTATTTTTTACTTTAGAGTTTTATAGGCACACTCAGGGCTTGTTGGTCCAGTGAGAGCTGAACCAAAGTCAATGGAGGAAACTGTGAGGGAATTAAAAAAGAAAATGCAGAGAAATGTGCTATTTTTGCCCCAAGTTCAACAAGTTTTTGACTTTCCCAGTCTGGTCCTCCCTCATAAAAAATAGAAACCCATGCATCTCTAGGTCTAAGTATAAATATTGACAGCTCCTTGGCTTCCTCCTCTACTGGCCTGGAATGGTGACGAGTTCGCAAGCTTTTCCATCCTCTGCTACAGGTGGGTTTGCTCAGCAGCATTCAGCAGGTCTGAGCGGCTCTAGGAAAATTCAAGAAGGATCCAAGAACTCCCTGAGAATTCACTTCTTCTGTGTCACATAAGGGAGAAATACTGGTTGTGAACTGCAATAGTCACATAGAGTTAATGTCCACTTCATACAAGCACCACAATTTGTGAGTACCAAGCAGCACCTAGAGCTCACATTCAGAATATTACCTCCACAGGACAAAAAAATTAACAAATCAACAAAAAGCTTAAGCAAGACCACGGTCTTATAAGAGATCTTCCACATCATCTTTAAACACTCCAAGAACAAGAGTAATCATAGAATCAGTAAGGTTGGAAAAGATCTCATTAAATTCCCACCATCAGCCCAACCTCACCGCACCTACCAAGCTATGTCCCAAAGTGCTATATCTACATGCTTTTTGAATCCATCCAGCGACAGACTCCACCACTGCCCTGGGCAACCTCTGCCAGGGCTTCACCACTCTTTCAGTAAAGACATTATTCCTGATATCCAAACTACACCTCCCCTGGCACAACTTGAGGACATTTCCTCTCATCCTATCACTGTTACTTGGGAGAAGATACCAGCACCCATCTCACCGCAACTTCCTTACTGGGAGCTGCAGAGTGTTGAGGTCTCCCCTTAGACTCCTCCAGATTAAACAGCCCCAGGGCCCTCAGGTGTTCCTCATACAACTTTTTCTCCAGACCCTTCACCAGCTTCATTGCCCTCCTCTGGACACGCTCCAGCCCCTCAGTGTCCTTTTTGTACTGAGGGACGCAAAATCGAATGGAGGATTCAAGGTGTGGCAATCTGCTTGGACACTATGCCATGCCTGATACCTATCACTACAGCTTCTCTGAATTTCACCACCATGTTCCCCACTGTCCCCATTCTAAAGAATATGTATCTCCCTGTTTGGTGTCACATGTTAATATTCTATATTCTGCATGTTTCTAATGCTATCTTGTCTTGACTTAAGTGTTGAGAGTAAGAAAAACACACCAAACAGCATGGAAAAAAACAAATGGCCATTTGGCTGTTCCAATTGCCTTTTTTTCCAAGTCAGGTCTAGAAACATGGGCATAGCTGTCCTCACAGACACCTAAAAGAACACACATAGAACAGAAAACCACCTTTATTCCATCAGAGGGACAGAGCTTTCTTTCACTGACTATTTGAACTGGAAAAAAATTGGGACTGGAGACAGAGTTATTTAAATAGTATGAAAATGAAGACTTCAACTTTCCTGCAGCAAAGTAAGAAGTAAAACCATCCATGATGAAATCATAGACTTGACCCCTTCTTCTAGCTTTTGTTCAATATCCATTGCCTTAAACAAATGGTCCATTTCTAGTGTTAGCAGTCAGGTGGTTTCTGTAGACAGGCATTAGCCAGGTAGAGACACCGAGCTCGGTTTTGGCAGATGCACCCATGTTGGAGAAGCACAGATTATGGTGTGAACTTTTTCCCCGTGTCTCTTCCATATAGACACCTTGACAAACTCAGTGCACCCTGCTCAGCTGGATTTACTCCCACATACAAAATGACACTTCAAGAAGTCTCTTAAGCTTTCTGAAGACTTTGTGAGGAAGTAAAATGCTCTATGGAGCTTAGTGGAGATGGAGACAGGTGTTTTGAGCCAAAAAGCATGGAAAGTGTTGACAGTTTAAAGAAAGAAGGAAGTTGGAGAACAGATGAGATCTGACTAATATGTTTTTGGTCCATCCAGAGGCTTGTTCTGATTACCCCTTAAATTTTCCTTAGGGACTCATTAGAGTCCAGATAATAATATCTGTCTGCCATTGGTCTTCTTTTCTCTCCTCTAATGAGAAAATGCTGATAGCCAGACAGCATTCCAAACACATTTACTTGTAATATAATAAAGTGGGAATCTCATCTGTGGCAGAGTGAAGTGATTTGACAGGATACGTTCGCCAGAGGAACTCAAAGTACGGTTCCTGCTTAAAATTTCCAGTTTGGAGTGGCATGGGCAATAACCACAGCAACAGGAGAACTGTGACAGCTCGCATCAAACCACACGACTTGTATTTTGGGACTAATTAAGCAACCAAAATGTTCTGTACTGTTACTTCTCTGCAGTCGGCCCCTATTTAATACACAGCACAGTGCGCTTAGCTGTATAAAAGCAGATACTGAGGCTTTTTTGCAAGGTAGCATGGCAGATGCTGGCCGTGCCCTTACAAAAGTAGAAGGAGGCTCTACCACACTCTTGGGAACCTGCAAGTCCCAATGATAAGCTTTTTCATCTGCCAGCATAGAGAGAAGAGCTTTAAGCACTGGTTCTTCGCTGTAGAAATTTCAAAAGCAATGACATCCAGAGGGAGTCATGTTTCTTCCCCTGAGACTTGTTTGTAACGTCAATTTACCAAACTATGTGGTGATTACATGGAGCTGGGTCACATACAAACCCTGTTCCTCAATGTGGGTCTGTTGCTAACATCTGTTGTTAAGAAAAATGTACATTGGTGAAAACTAAATCCCAGTTAATCCCGAACACTTACAGTCTTGAAAACCAAAATAAGAAAATCAGTGTCATTCAGAAATTCTGCAAACAGACAAGGGCCCTCTGTATTGGTTCCCTCATTAATTTTACAAGTTTGAAACATAAACAGATCACAAGACTTGGTACCATGCGATGCCAGGAGAAATCCCATGCCTAACCAGCAAGAATTTTTTTTGCCATGTGACATTTGAAGATTGTGGCTCAGAACCCAGTATCAGGCATGCTGAAAGAATTTGGAAATATAGCCCTGCAAAACAAATTGCACCAAAACCCCCATTGTTCCTCTGTCTTTGGGAGAACTTTAGAAATGCATATTTTCAAATAGAAACCAGGGAAAGCTCAGCACTGACAGTGGTCACGTTTCATTGTTTTTAGTTCTCTTCTACATAGCTCTCTGCAAACAACATCTCTAATGAAGGTGTTCTTAATAGATCAGATTAACTTCTGGTATAGCACATTACATATACTCCTTCTAACTGTGACAATTAAGTTCTTGGCTGCTTAACTTGTCTTTTATTTGTCCTTATCTTTCAAACATTTCCTGATTGCACCTGGGGCTGGCAGCCAGACTGTCACTCCAGCAGCAGGGCACAGCATCAGGGTGTATTTGCCCTGCAGTTCCTCGCAGAAGAAGGAGATGGAGAATAGATTAGGAGCAGTCCTAAGGAGAAGGATTTGGGGTGCTAGTGGAGGTAAAGCTCAACATGAGCCGGCAACATGTGCTTGCAGCCCAGAAACCAATCGTGTCCTGGGCTGCATCCAAAGCAGCACAGCCAGCAGGGCGAGGGATGGGATTCTGCTCCTTTGCTCCACTCTGGGGAGACCCCACCTGGAGCCATGAGTCCAGTTCTGGAGTCCTCAGCACAGAAAGGACATGGAACTGCTGGAGCAAGTCTGAGGAGGCCACGGAGATGAGCTGAGGGTTGGAGCACCTCCTGCAGGAGGCCAGGCTGAGAGAGTTGTGGTTGTTCAGCCTGGAGAAGAGAAAGCTGCAAGGAGACCTTAGAGCTGCTTCCAGCACTGAAAGGGGCTCCAGGAAAGCTGGGGAGGGGGTTTTAATCAGGGAGGGCAGGGTTAGGTGGAACAGTTCTAAGCTGAAACTGGAGAGATTGAGATGAGACCTTAGGGAGAAATGTTTTGCTGTGAGGGTGGGGAGGCCCTGGCCCAGGTTATCCAGAGTAGTGGTGGCTGCCCCATCCCTGAAGATGTTCAAGGCCAGGTTGGATGGGGCTTGGAGCAACCTGATCCCATGGGAGGTGTCCCTGCCCATGGGAGGGGGTGGAACTGGATGGGCTTTAAGGTCTCTTCCAATTCAAACCATTCTATGATTTTATGTATGTATGAAATTCTTTGCTTTGATCAAAAATGAAGATGATAGTTGTTTTCCTCCATTTTGGCAATTGCATTAAAACCACATCTCTATCCGTTGATTGCAAGTGATGTTCTTCCAACCCAACTCACTTTATGACTCTATGATGAACGGCTCTGGCAATGCTGGTTGCATCAGCTGCTCTATGCACAGCAATCTTGCCTCTCTTTCCCAGGACACGAGCTGCTGCACTAACCCCACTACAAGAAGCAGGATGGGCTAAGGAAGGCCAGGCTGAGGTTTGCTGCTTGTTTTTCATCCCTCCCTCAGTTATATCAGAAAGACACAGGACCTCTTGGCAAGGTATAAATTTTCTGTTACATGATCCCTAGCATTCATAAACTTAAATTAGTGGGTTATCCATAATCTACTGCCAAAAAATAGAAGATTCCAGATACTTAGTGCTGGTTCAGGACAATTATACCAGGAAGCGATAGCAGTTTTTCTAGCATGGACAGCAGCCTTCCCAGTGGGGCAGGGAGCCTGTATCACTGCTAATATTGCAAAAATCTATGCAGTACCTTTGATAGAACAGTTAATAGTTTAAAAATAATTGTACCATAAAGAGGTTTTTTAATTATACATTCATTATTTTTTTCATTTCTTCTCTCAACTAGTTATTCAAACCTCACTGGGATAACATGGTGCTTGTGAATCACTGCCAGTACCCCAGCCAAGTACCAGCTCAGATCACCACGCTGGTGCATTCATAGAATTTCACAGAACAGTTTGGGTTGGAAGGGACCTCAAAGCCCATCCAGTTCCACCCCCCACCATGGGCAGGGACACCTCCCACAGGATCAGGGGCTCCAAGCCCCACCAACCTGGCCTTGAACACCTCCAGGGATGGGGCAGCCACCACTGCTCTGGGGCATTCAGGTGGTTCACCCTGGCACAGCAAAATGATCACCTCCCTCCCTAAACCATATCCCTGCAAAGGTACAGCTCCTGGGTTGAAATGCGAACTACTCTGGAGCTGCAAGGCAACCGCACAGGTTGAAATGGTGGAAAGAAAAGGAATCTGGAGCAGAGAGAGAGACACCAAGGGCAGGAAAAAGACCCACTGTGCAAGTTTTGTTCATGGAGTCAAAGAGAAATGAATCATTTTCAAACAGTAGACATCTAAAAGGTTGGATGGAACAATTTCTAAATATTACTCCGACCAAAAACAACACACTGCTGAAATAATAAGGGTATATAAGAAACCAACAAAAGTCAGGAAATTCAAAGCTGAGGCTGAAATTCCACTCCTAATTTAGGACTGTTTTCTTTTTCAAAGAATACTGTTCAACTTGGTTGGGGCCTTGTAAGGTTGTTTTCTTAAGGTTTTACTAAATACACACAAGCTGAAATTTTTTGCTGCTTCTTTTTTACTATTTTTTCTATTCCTTTTCAAACAACAACAAAAAAAGAAGGAATAAACTCTCAGTACTTTGAATTTTAGACATTCTCCTTGCACAACTCTGAGTTTCAGTCACAGACTGGGTTGCAAAACACAGAACGCAGACTCCTGTCCCTGAAGTTTCTAATCAAGATGACAAGAAGCGGCTGATGAAAGCAGAATAGGGAGGACCAGACCTGATGGTGGTGTTGCACTGATGATGCCTTGGCAGCACAGCTGCCTGCACATGGGATTTAAATGCCAGCAGTGATTCTCAGCAGGGGCAGGGAGAAATGCAGGTTACAGCAGTAGACACATAACCTTTCTTTGAAGAAAGATAAGGTCTATGCTTCTGGTATAGCTCAGGGTGCAGTAGAAATGTGTAGTAAATAATGCACTGTAGACTCCAGAGGGATGCTTAGATGTTGGTTGAGAGGGAGGAAAGAAAACTGTTCAGTTATTCTCCATGTCTCCTTTTCCTCCTGAGCTGGAGGAAAGGAATTTTGTTTGTATTTACTTTACAGTTTCCAGACTGATTTGTATTTATATAAAGGCAGACACAGGCATGTTTACCCATGTTTAGCCATTTGTTTGCAAACAGCCCCGCTGAGTTCAGCAGGGCTGCTCAGAACAGCATGAATTACAGCAGCAGGACCTGACTCCAGCAGGATAGCTCACAGCTCTAACTAGGAAAAGTGATTTATTTCTGTTTCCTTCTCCTCAGCTGTCATCACCACTCGATATGGCGATGCTGGGTTTTGCAGAGGCATAAGGGTGCTTTGGACCCCAAACCGCAGCCGCACCCCCTCTCACCCCAAGGAAAGCATCTCCTGCTCTCTGCTCAGGAAGCTGCATGAAGGGATCCTGGGCACTGTGCTCACTGAGTCCCTCGAAGCTTTATTCTGCTCCCGGCCATCCGAGGCTGTTTGCTTACTGCGAGCACAGAGGGCAGTGCTGGTGAGCTGTCAGCCACCTACCTGAGGAAAAGGTTCGGAAAAGGAGAAAAGTTGGGCACCTGGATGTGCATTTTTGCAGCGGGACAGCTAACACCACCAGGAAAGTCACAATGAAAGCCATAAGCACAGCAAGGCTAACGCATCAGATAGAACTGTCTCCAGTATTGCCTTTTTTTTTTTTTCTCCTTCCTGAACAGAATGGTTTTGGAGCAAAAGTTTTGTTAAGAAAACAAATTTGGCATCACTGCTCCAGAGCCGATACCATTACTGGACTGATTTGGCCACAGCACTGAAAAACATCAAATCTTTGACATTTCAGAAAAAGAATGGGGAGTTTGCAACTAGGTTTCCTTTTTAATTATAGGGAGTTTTCAGAATAGAAGAATATATGATGTGTCCTGAGGCTACCTGCATATTTTGCTATCAAGTTACCTCTAATTTAGCCATTGAAATGCAAGGAGAGAGCTCTTGCCTATAACAACATGAAATGTCTGTCTGAGTCCATCATTCATCTGGCTCTGCTCCACCAAACAAGGAGTACTTTTCATTCAGGTGTGTTTATGATGAGTAAACTTGACCAGATGTTAAGTCTCCTTTGTATTTTAAAGTGGTTTATGGCTCACATTAGTCAGCTGGAAAAGGGCAGAGCATTTATATTCCCCTGTATGTTTTTCAGATCCAGACTTCCCTGAAGGAGCATAGGACTGTGAAAATACAGAGGAGGAAGAAATGAACTATTGCAAAGGTAATGATGTATAGCACAGAACAGGATAAAGTGCTCTGATTTACAGGATGAATTCTGTAACTATTGAATGCTAAGATATGTGTAAAAACAAATTCTCCCACTCCTTCGCCCGCAAGGGAGATCGGAACAATAATTGAAAGCATATTCTCTTCCTTGTAGAAACAGTCCTGATGATGCACAGAGGTGAAAAAAGAGCCATTACCTTTTCACACACACTACTACACTGCTATTGCCATGTTTGAAAGTTCAGCTATTTAGATGTCAGATTTAAACAACGTTAGGATACCCAGCTCTACAGGAATCAGGATTTTCCTTCCAGAATAAAACATTGATCTTGTGAAAGCAGCTTCAGAATTTCTAGGCAATAAAATTTTTTGAGCTACAATTTCCAGGGGAATTTTGGCACTGAGGTGCTCTAGAACTGAATGGCATCCCTGACATCTCATCCTCCCCTCTGAGCTTGAACCCTTTGTTGCATTGGGCAGGTCAGCATGATGGGGCTCAGATTGTGACTGACTCCAGCTGCATGGAGGGGAAATGCAAAGCCTCACCTTAGCTCAAACCTTGCATGCAAACTTTTATCTGTAGTTTCAGTACAGGCTGGAAGATAATGTGATTGAGAGCAGCCCCTGAGGAGAAGGACTTGGGGTGCTGTTCACTCCTTGTCCTAGTACTGGCTCTTGTGCAGCACTTTGTAATACAAAACTTGCAATGTCACATTTATTAAGGGAAAAGGATCCCAAGGACACTGGAAATAACCATCATGCAGTGCTGAAGTGGTGGGTTTACACGTAAACATAGGTGCTGCAAAATCTAGATTTCCCCTTGTAGTGTTTTGTTACATTTGTGTTTATTTGCACTACTGTCTCTCTATTGTATTACCTCAAGGTTTGCATAATTTTATAAATATACCATATATTTCTGGGGCCATAAATGATGTGCACCCTCATTTTGTTAGCTCTCTTAGATGGGCCAGGACAGTGCTCCTCTTCCATTCTTAATTAAAGAATTACTGAGATTTTTATTAAAAAACTCAACCATCTTTGGATCACCTTGTACTTTACTGTTTGGAGTGACTTGTGCAGCCTGATCTAGTGGGTCGTATCTCCTGCCCATGGCAGGGAGATTGGAACAAGATGATCTTTAAGGTCCCTTCCAACCCAAACTATTCTATGATTCTATGATTCTGTGAACTGGCAAGGTGCACTCACAGCCCAGGCAGGCAATCGTGTCCTGGCCTGCATCAGAAGCAGCGTGGCCAGCAGGGCGAGGGAAGGGATTCTGACCCTCTATTCCTCTCTTGGGAGACCTCATCTGGAGTGTTGTGTCCAGTTCTGGAATCCTCAACATAAGAAGGAGATGGAGCTGTTGGAATGGATCCTGAGGAGGCTACAAGAATGATCAAAGGGCTGGAGCACCTTATGTGGAAGGACAGGCTGAGAGTGTTGGGGTTGTTCAGCCTGGAGAAGAGAAGGCTCTGAGAAGACCTTATAGTGTTCTTCCAATACCTGAAAGGGGCTACAAGAAAGCTGGGGGGGACTGTTTACAAAGGCCTGGAGTGATAGGACAAGGGGGAATAGCTTTAAATTGGAGAGGGGAAGATTTAAACTATACATAAGGAGGAATTTCTTCATTATGAGAGTGATGAGGCCTTGGCCCAGGTTGCCCAGGGAAGTTGTGGCTGCTGGAGGTGTTCAAGGTCAGGTTGGATGGGCCTGGGGCAAACTGACCCAGTGGGAAGTGTCCCTGCTCATGGCAGGGGGGTGGAATTAGATGATCCTTAAGGTCCCTTCCAACTCAAAACATTCTATGATTCTATAAGGCTCCTGCAGGGCCAGAAGTAGACTTAACCTGGGCTGAGAGAGCCACCTCCATGCTGCATGTGTCAGCTCATGACAAAGGAGAAAGAATCCCCTCATTCCTCCCTCCTACAACAAACTTGTGCAGAGCTAAGGGGACAGAAGCCTTTGGAAGGGAAGTGCCAGCAAGGAAAGGTGTTACGTTGAGGTCTTACATCTTGCCTTCATGGGACCTTAAATGCACCACAACCTGCCCAAAGCTGTGATGATGATACTTGGTTCAACACTATATGAAACATCCCACTTGCAGTAAGTTCACTTTGCAGCCATGGGACCTGGAGACCCTCATGACCACACTTAGGGGGTATCTCTAGCACCCCTAATTCCATACAGCTTCAGGGATTTACATAGAGCAAAGCAGATTCTCACCATGCGGTGGCCAGGAACAAGGAATCTTTCTGTATTGTTGTGAATATTGTGCCAACAATACAATATTTCATATATATTTTTCTCAGTACAACTGCTGGGACCCGTGACCAATTCAGATCCCTTTGTACCACAGTGCTTGAGAAATCAGCACAATTGATGGGATTAATTATTTCTACTGGAATTTCGTCAGTGCTGTGGCTGGAGAGACACTTTCTAGCCTCCAGATAATTTGCAGTTTAGGCACTTCATTGTTACGAGAAGCAGCTGAGAGCAGAAAGATTCCCTTTGAAGTTAAAGAAAAAAATAATCTTGTTTTTTCTTTATGTATAAATACTGTTGCAGAAATAGTCTTTAAAAGAACCTGACTGGCAGGAAGCAAATCCTTCTGGTCAATTTAGAGGGTTTTGTTACCCTTGAGCCTTTTCTACTCGCTGGGCCACTGAGAAACACAAACTGGTGTCTCTCTCACCTCAGCCAAGACCAGGAACATCCCAGGAAAAGAAGGCATTCATGTGTTGAAGAGAGATTTACCCACACCCTAAGCACATGGATCAATCAGTAAATGATAAAGATTAGAACACGAATAAGACATAATGGATTATGAATTGATTTACACAGTTTATATAGCTATTGAAAGAGAAATTAAATGAAAGGAATACTAATATGTATCTTAGGCAATAATAACAGGTGTTCCATCTATTAGGAGAAAATCTTATTTAACTTCAGTAAATTGAAGAAAGCAAATTATCCACAAGCATCTCTGGGTATCTACAATGCAGAATGGCTTCGCCAAGGTAAGATATAGATGTTTGCTTGTTCTAGTATATATGATAGCTCAAGTGATACATCAGCTAGCATTTTATTTTCTTTTTTTCTTTTACTTTAGTATCCAAAAAGTTAAAGGTCACAGGACTGATCTACCCCTGAAGACTAGACATTTCAGATTCACTCAAGTATTTTATTTTCTAATACTCCTAGAACTATTTAATCACTAGTAAGGCAAAAAAGAGAGATAAACTTCTAGGGGAGAAACCAACAGACTGCTACAAATTGTATCAATGATAAGAGGTAACCTTTGAGAGTATTTTATCGAGTAGATAGATAAAAACAAAATCCAAACACTCCAAGAAAAATTCTACCCAGGCCACAGGTACAAAGAATAGAATCATCAAGGTTGGAAAAGACCTCCACCCTCATCCAGTCCAACCATCAGCCCAGCCCCATTGTGCCTGTTAAACCATGTCCCAAAGTGCCACATCTACACACTTTCTGAACCCCTCCAGGGATGGAGATTCCACCACTGTCCTGGGCAACCTCTGCCAGGGCTTCACCACTCTTTCAGTAAAGATGATGTTACGGAGAAAGATGACAGAAGATTACATTTTAACTTGAAATTATTGCAGAATTTATCCACTCTTCAGAAACATTTTGACTATTCAATTATACAGTGTCTTTTTCCTTTAATCTTAGAAAGGTTGATTCTCATAGTGGGGCTTTATTGTCTGCTGTTGAAGTAAAATCAGGTAAATTACAGTGTCGTAAAAGCTCAGTAGAACCAAGGCCGTCACTAGACAAAAAGCAAGAATAACATCTTTGGGTGCTCTCATGCCAGCATCAAGAACTTTTGAACAAAGAATTAGGAAATGGTGAGCTAATCTCTGAAAACACCTTCAGGGGAGAATAAAATGTAGTTGTCTAATAATCTCATATTTCTTGGATGGGGTTGAGATGGTTCAAAAAGGTCTTCAGCTGTTTCCTCATGCAGAGGAATACTTTCTGGAAAGGTTTACTGATAAGCAGCAGCAATGAAGATCCTTTCTGTTTCATGTGCTCTAAACAGAATTTTTGATTTCAGTGGAAAAGTAGTAGCAAAGATCAAGGACTGAAGAAAACCAACGTACTTTCTCATCTGATTCAGACACCTAGAGACTCATTACAAAGCTGTTATGCTATGTCTGATGTCAAGCAGAGGTTTGAGAATCATTAACACTGCAGACTCTGGGGACCTGTTGTCAGTCCCAAGCTGGTACTGCTGTTATCCAGAACGTACACAATGCGCTACACGTCCAGCAGAGTTCTCTAGGGCATTAGATGAGAAACAGAACATTTGAATCCCAAACACAGGCCTCGTAATTTGGTAAACATGTTGCAACATTCCTCTTACTAATTTCTTCTGTTTATTCCAAGAGGGAGTAAATCTCTTCAAATAAAACAAAAAATATTAACTACCATCAAACTAAAATTGACTGGTCTTATTGCTCTTAATTCTCCACAGTTTGCATGAGGTTTTGAGATCCATAATTGCTATCAAACATAACAAAGGGGACCTAGCAGAAGGCCCACCCCCATCCTGCACAATGGAGCTGTAACACTGAGAATACATTATTATTTTCCTTTTAATATTATAATCTTATTAAGTTAAAGAATGTCCTTTGAAATGCTGCCAGGAATCCACATTAAATCCCTCAGACAAATACAATGAGCAAAGTAGATATGAAGCTCTTAAGAAGTTCTGAGTAGCCTCAAGATGAAAGCACAGAAACCTTGGACCAAATTGAGACCGCTTGCCTCCAGCCTGTATGTGAGGGATGATGGGAAAAGTGGTTTACTTACTCCCAGTGGTCAAGAAGTTGTTGGAAAGGGAGAAGAACTTGTGATGTGGTTCAGCACAAATGCTTATGAGATGACTACAGGTCATTTTTAGGTCATGGACTTGCTGAGGTAGTTTCATATTCATTAGAAGACTGACTCAGAGCTTCAGGTATTATAATAATAGAGAGAATTTTATAGACGAAGCTTATTAGAGGCATTGGCATAAAATCAATACCAAGGAAAGCTACTGGATCCAGCAAGTTCAGATGTAAGAAGATTAATGTGCCTTATTAGAAATACAAAACCCCTGTGTCATGGAGTGCACATCCAAAGACAGTAAAAGTAACCACAGCATGGATGTTAATGATTCAGAAAATGCACTAGAACACATCAAACCAAGATACGTTATATCTATACAGCTATATATCAATACAGCTATCTATAATCAGTCCAAAAGGTGAAGAACATCTACTAGATTAAAGCCGTTCTCCCCAAAAGGAGATAAACTATGCATTAAGTCAGGCTACATCAGTACATCAGGATGCAGTAGGTCTACTGCTTTTAGCAGCCAGAAGAATTCTTCTGCTGAAGAAGAGATCAAATCCACAGTAAACAAAATTAATTAATAAACTCCCAAATCAATCAAATTAGCAAATTATATGACCAAAAAAAAAACCCCAAACCCAAACATTCTTAGAGTGGAATGTGCATAGATATAGACACTAATTCACTGACATTTCCACAGCATTTAGTACTCAAGCTCCATGATCATAGAATGCTTTGGGTTGGAAGGGACCTCAAAACCCACCCAATCCCACCCCCTGCCGTGGGAAGAGACACTTCTCACTGGATCAGGGTGTTCCAAGCCCCATCCAACCTGGCCTTGAACAACTCCAGGGATTGGGCAGCCACCACTGCTCTGGGCAACCTGGGCCAGGGCCTCAAAACCACTGAATTTTGCACTGCTCCTTCCAAGTCTCACCAGACAAACACAAAGTTAAATCACTTTGTATTTATTTGCAGTAAAAGCAGACACTGTGACATCTGTCTTGAACGCAAAACAGCAAAACCCATCACTTACTCCTATTAGATATTCAGATCTTGCAGAAGGCTGATAAATCATCATCACTCTTGCTCACACATTGTGATGTAAACTGATATGAACAATAACATACGTGAAACCCCCAAATCCTTACTAGTAACATATATGTAAAGGGATCAAAATAGAATTAGAAAATAAATAACCTGACTGATTCTTCCAAAATGCAGCTAACCTTCTGACTCTTGGTATCAATTTTGGGATGTTGCTGCCTCCTAGGAAGCAGATGAACAGAACAACCTTAAGAACACTCTGCATGTGTCTCAATTCAGCTGTTTTTTTCCCAGTAGTGTCTGCTGGAAAATGTTTATCAAAGGGGAAAATAAATACATTATTTACAGATTATGAAAATATGATTTGATAACAGCAGGAATTCTTTAACTTGTAGGCTGGTGGAGGGATTTTCCCCTAGTTTCTGTACATGCTGTGGGTTGGTATCTGAGCAGGCAGTACCAGTGTGATTCCTATTACATTTGTTTTCCAAGCCTTCAGCAGTACTAGGTTCTAAACATTTAGTCATGATTTCTAGGAAAACCAGGTCCTAGGTATTTGGTCATGCTTTCCAGGAAAACTAGGGACAAAATGGGAGGTTGTCAGTAGCGACACTGGCTCCAGTGTCTCCTTCTGGCAGAAATACAATCGGAATCTTTTCCTTTAAAGCCTGAAGGAGTGAAAAGCACAACTGAAATTTTCGTGGAAGTTGCTTTTGTGGTTGACCTTTGATACTGACCTTGAGCAGCCTGATGCAGTGAGAGGTACACCTGGCCATGGCAGGGGGTTGGAACTGGGTGATTTTTTAAGGCCCCTTCCAACTCAAACGATTCTATGATTCTATTATTCCTTGAATAGCAGGGAGAAGCACCAAGGGAGATTTAGATTGTACAATAGGGAAAGGTTCTCCACTGAGAGGGTGGTGGAGCACTGGAACAGCTCCCCGGGAAACTAGTCACAGTAGCAAGCCTGACAATATTCCAGAATAATTTTACTAAGGCCCTCAGACCCACACTGTGAATTTTGGGGTTGTCCATGCAGGGATGGGAGTTGGATGCAATGAGCCTTGTGGTGCCCTTCCAACTCATTACAGTCTATGATTCTATGATATTATTTCTAAAGTAACTTACAAAAATGTAAACTTTTTAGTAACCATCTATAGGACTGAATTCTATAAGTCTACAATGGAAGTCAGGAGAAGACATTAAATATCTTGAACCAGCTTTTAAATGAATGGGATTACATCACCAGTTCTAACCACTGGCCATGTGCCATTCATTTGGAGTGTAAATAAAACTCACCCTGAACAGCCTATTTGCATTCTATTCTTTTTCATCAGGCTTTTCATTTGCCTGATCATTAATTTTTAAGTGTTCATTAATGAAATACATCCTTGTCTAAAATTAATATACAGATTAATAGCCGGTATAATGAGAATTCTGGCAAGACAAGAAAATATCAGGAGGGAGAAATGAGAAGGGGGATTTTGACAAGTTAATGATCCATTAAAGTAAATCCTGGGTCAGTTTAGATCCTGCATGGTTCATTACTGCATAATAAATTTAATTGATAGCCATAAAAACATAGGAGGAAGCAAGACAGCTTTGGGTTAAATTCACTGGGCAGACATAGAGGTTATTTCTTAAAAGTTTTCAGTTGTACCTGATTGGAATAAAGCTTTCTAGTTGTCAAAATGATTTAGATACACAAATCAAAGCAAATCAACAGCTTTTAAACCAGTGGCTGGCTGGGTGTCACATAAGCAGCACCTACTCATGTGCAAGTACCCCAGGAAAGAGATGGGAATTAAAACTCGCATTGTGCCACTGATCATGTTTAAAACAACAGCGTAATAAGATTGATACACAAAATATCATTAGATATTGGGAAAATAAACAAGGTCCTAACCAGACGGTGGCTGCATGCTTACAGATCTGCACCTTAGATCACTGATAGCACAGACCAATTAGCTGAACCTGCCCTAAGCCTGGGGCTTAGATTTGGTCATGTAGCTTTCCCCACTGGGATCTCAGATGGAGAACGTGTTTATGCCTCCAAATACTATTTGCACAGCACAGAGACTGCTGAATAACTACCACCACCATCTTTCTAGCAATGCCAGCAGAACACATGAACTCTGCACTGCATGAGATAGGCATCAGCCCAGCACCCTGCTCGCTGATGAAGCGCAAGTTACAGAGGAGCTGAGCTGGTCACTGACCACCAAAGTGAGTGCATGGGTGCCTGGCCTGACAGGAACAGAGAGACAATTGCATTGAGATCTCTTGACTTTGTATTTGCTTTCAAACTCTCCTCTTTTTCCAGTCCAGGATTCAGGTCCTGTGCTATCATCAGCAAACATCCAGAATAGCTGCCCTGCTGACCCAGTAAATCTTCATCAAAAATATAAATATACCTCCAAACACTGCTAATTAAACAACACAAAAGCCAGATTATTTTACAGCTGCAGATCATTCTCATGGATGTTCAGCTCATGCTATTACAGCCATGTTTAGTTCAATTCCTTTTCTCTCCATGGCTGCCTTAAATTATTTATGTATTTACAAATCAAGATGCTTTTCCTTTATTGCAGATGCGAGACTTATCCAGTAATACTCACTAATTAGAACACAGGCAACCAACACAACCTGAAATATATGGAGTATTTAACATTTATTTAACATATTTAACCATTATTTAACATAATGGTTCTGTTACATGGACACCCAGCAGGACTGAGAGACACATCGGGGTGTAGCAATGAGAACTGATTTTTAAGCATCCACTTCTCTTTTAAAAGGTGCTGCTTGGCATGAAAAGACCTAAAAAGATTCAGTATGGAAGAGGGACCAGATCCATTATAACAAAGTGAGCTCTAAATAACAGGATGGGATAACATTTTAAGGACTTCGTCCCCAGGGTATCTAAGGCTGCTGCCACCGAGGGACTCTGGGCAGGCAGACAAGTACAGAAACAGCCTGTGAAAGTGTAGGATCTCAAAGAAATTCAGCAAGGAGTAGTAAGACAGGAGAGAAAATAGCCTTGGGCCAAGACCAGGGAAGAAAATCAGTGGTCAGACCTTACCCCTAAGTAATTGCTTAGGAAATGACCAAGGAACTTGTACAGATGGGGACTAGAACCAGCCCACAGCTCCATTCAATGTCTCCGTGTCCTCAGGATTATTTTTTCCTCTCGGCACACGTGTGTGTTTCTGTGAGGTCCGCCAAGAGTGGTTGAAAGGTTCATTCAGCCCTCAGCAAGGAAACTTTGGCTCAGGGCCACACGGCTGGTTCTGTAGGAAAGGAAAAGCACAAGCTCTCCTGGAAGGCTGCAGAGGACCTGTAGACAACTCAGACTGAAATTTCAGACCTGAGCCCCAGAATGCATGTCTTGAATGCAGGCTGAGAACACCCCAAACTGATTTCAATGCACCTCACCAGGAGGCAAGATTAAATAAAATCTAATTTCTACAGCACATGAAGAAGTTGCGTTTATTATATATAGGGTGAATTATGAATCATATCTATGAGTTGAGTGAGGGCTAGAAAATCCTCTCTCTCTCCACCTTCTTGGTTTGTCTCATGCCCACACAATGCATCATCCTGTAAGGGAGAGAAATCTAAGCCAAAAATGAGGGGAAGTTTTGTTCTGCCACACAGCAGACCAGGAGAACAACCTAAGCTGGTGGAAGAGCTGCTTAGCGCTCAATAACTGCAGGATCTGAAACAAGATGAAATGAGACAGGCCTTTCTTCAGTAGGATAACCTTGGGGTTTTGCTCAGCCCTGGAACTAACTCCCCATACTCAAGGGATTCTTCCAAAAACTAATCCCATGGAAAATAAAGTGTTGAATTTTCCCATCTTTAAATAAAATTAGAATAATAGAATAAATTGGATCTAAAACTCATTCATACTTCAAGTTCAAAATTACATGAAATAATGACATTTTACAATTTACGTATATAAACAGAGTGCTTAAAACTACCAGGTATAAGCGCGTTCAACAGTTTGATGAATAAACAAAAACCCTACCGGGAGTCATAATCTCAGTAATTCAGTGTCTTCACTCACACTATTTCTCTTCATAGAGTAAAGGCAAATGCTATTGCTAACGTAAGTATATAAATAAAATATGATTTTTATACATGGAGAGAGATTTTGAAGTACTAATTTCAGAACTTTATATATGAGGGGTTGCTTTCCTTCTTGTGCACTAATTAATACAAGCTCTTGTTCATGTATCACAGCCTTTGCTGCATTTTCAGCCAGAGCTATTTAGATTTTCAGAAACTTCACTCAGCAGCCCTTTATTTGTTCCTCTTTCCCCAGTTTCTGGTGAAGCACGACATACTTTGAGACTTCTCTGTAACATCTTGGGTTGAAAACTGGTTGGATGACCGGACCCAGAGTGTGGTAATAAATGGTGTTAAATCCAGCTGGAGGCCAGTCACAAGTGGGGTTCCTCAGGGCTTGGTGCTGGGTCCAGCCCTGTTTAATGTCTTTATCAGTGACCTGGATGAAGGCGTTGAGTGCACCCTTAGCAAGTTTGCAGATGACACTAAGCTGGGTGGAAGTGTTGATCTGCTGGAGGGTAGGGAGGCTGTGCAAAGGGGTCTGAACAGGCTGGACCACTGGGTAGAGTCCAATGACATGAGGTTTAACAAGGCCAAATGCCAGGTCCTGCACTTGGGG
>WAAB01013134.1:138287-151211 GCA_013389865.1 Piaya cayana
GGAATGGTTGGACTCGATGATCCTGTGGGTCTCTTCCAAGCTGGTTATTCTATGATTCTATGATCTTTATTTATGATAAAGGGGCTACAAGAAAGCTGGGGAGGAACTTTTTACAAAGGCTTGTAGTGATAGGACCAGGAGCAATGAGTATAAACTGGAGAGGGGCAGATTTAGACTAGACATAAAGAGGGATTTCTTCACAGTGAGAGTGGTGAGAAACCTGGAACAGGTTGTCCAGGGAAGTTGTGGCTGCCCCATCCCTGGAGGTGTTCAAGGCCAGGTGGGATGGAACTTGGACAGCCTGATCTAATGGGAGGTGTCCCTGCCCATGGCAGGGGTGGAACTGGATGGGCTTTAAGATCCCTTCCAACCCAAACTATTCTATGAATCTATATTAATCTTAATATTACCATAATTTTACTGAATATCTGTCTTTATTGGTATAGGTCAGATCAGCTTTGACATTTATTTTTTCCCCTCTTTCAAGACTTCATATGCAGTACAGGCTGTGCTAAAATAAACCCTGAAAGCACGACGCTTGCTTTAAGAAATTATTTCCAAAGCTGGAATTTAAGGAAAAGAAAAATGAGCCAATGAGCAAACAACGTTTTCCTGTTGTTTTTGTTCTACTACAGTAGGTGCAATTAACTTAACTGGCCCGAGTTAAACACAACCCACTGCAGTTCCAACACTGAATCAGTCTGTTCATCTTTAACAATGGGCATTTTGAATGGTTTCTTCCCCCCGAATGGTGGGGTTGGCATTCAAAAGTCAAGGTGGAGGAAACACTAATTGCCCTAAGAATTCTGGCAAACTCTGTTACAGTAATATTTCTGTATTTAAACAGTCCCTATTAGAAAAGAATGTCAATTAGAAGGGTACGTTTGAAAGGAAATGTAAAGAGCTGAAGATAATGATAGGTTCAATACCACATTCATTACTTTCCATTAATTTCTGACTAGTGTATAGTTATTCTAACCTTTTGCATTCCCATGCTCTTAAAACCACCCAATCCTCTCCCCAAGCCAGAGCACCCCAACAAAGTGTGTTAAGGAGGAGAGGAGATGTGTGATGATGGAGTCCTCCAACTCTTCCCTTCTCTTCCTCCATTGCTGTTCAGGAGGCAAGAACTCTGGGGTCTGTGCTCCTCTCTCATCACCAAGAAAAGGAAAAGCATGGGGAGACCCCACTTTTGGCTTCTCTGTGATATGCAGGAAGATCCTTGCTCTTATCTTCTTGCTTTCCATACCATGCCCATCCTGTTTGGGGATGCTTGGACAATATCAGAGGAAGCCCTTCTTGCTGTTCCCACACCTGCTATGCACATATACCTAATTCAGAACTAGCTAGAAGGTTATGTAGACACTTTTATTTATTCTCTGTTGCTGCCCAGATAGGATAAAGGCTTATAAGTGCCTCATTTCCCATGGGTGCTTTCATGATACTTACATTAAAAATAGGGAAACTTTTGGAATCTTCAGCAAGAGAAACAATAAAAGAACTTATATTATCCTTTCCAACTGTGTACAAATTTATGTGGTGGGGGTGCGTGTTCATACACATGAAGGAACCTGGTATAAAAAAAAGAAATTATTTATGAAAAATTGCCTTTTTTTTTTTTGACAAAATGAAGTGTGCATTGAAAGCACACAATGATTGCATTGCTACCAAACTGCTTGTGCATACTTTGTTAGTGCTAAGGAAGTGTTAGAAATGTCTCTAGAATGTAAGATCACCATTCATTATGTAGTCGAGGTCTAGCTGTGTGGCCAAAACTCTGCTTTGTAGTATAGAATCATAGAATGATTTGGGTTGGAAGAGCCCTCAAAGAGCCCTCAAGGTCAGGGATACTTCCCACTGGATCAGGCTTCACAATGTCAGAATTTCTAAGGCTGTAAATTCTGGGAGCCTAAGAAACAACATCAAAAGCAAATTCAGATTTCTCAAGAGGAAACTTGCTCTGAACAAAGTGGTATTGTAATTATTCACAGACAACATCAAGCAATGCAGAACCTAAAGTCACGGGCAGATAGCAATATAATAAAATGTTTGATCATAACTTCTGGGTCTTATATCAGTAGCAATAATCTGTCACATCTCCTTAGCTTTTTGGCACAGGAGTCCTTAAGGTGTAAGTCCACTTCCACTAGGTTAAAAAAGTTGAGTTGGCCCTTCTGATTCCTTGTTGAAAGAATATCTCATTTCTTTGCTTTTTCAACAGCAGGTATCAAGCACGGGGAAATTGTGCGGGGCTACAGCAATTTGCCTTTAGTTCTGGTATCAGATGTTTAATGAACTGGTGAACCCACCAGTGCTCCTCCTGGCTCATGGAAAGGACCTGGCTGCCTGGGCAGCCCTGGGCTGACTGCATGCTCACACATCCAGTGCATTCATCTGCTCCAGGGAGGAGTGGAAAGATGCAGAATAGCCTTCTTTTATAACACTCAGCCTGTTGTATCCCTGGAGCGGGCTCCTCACCTTGGCCAGTAAGATCCACTCTTTAAATCCCCTGGTTTTAATGAAATCAGAAGGCTCATTGTATAAAATAGTGTTAAATATACCTTTCTTTCCAGCTACGCTTAGATGAAACATGAAATGAAGTACTGCCAGCTCTCAGATAATTGCCCGTGTTATGAGCCTTCAGCCCCTTTTTAAACAGGAATTTAGCCATTATCAAAGGTCAGCTTTCAGGCTTTCTACAGAGAAGTTTATAAAATACCTATAAAGCCAATTTTTAGTTTGTGCTAAATCTATGTTAGGCAAATTTAATAAGAAACATTTTGAACAGCCATGTAGTGTTGGGTCTCAGATGATTTTCTTATGGGACTAATGCAAAAAAAATTATTGCCTCTTAAAATCCTTCTCGGGCACGTCATTCCTGCAGGTATTTAGGCCATTCATTGAGAGAAGACGGTTAACATAAATCGTTTATCAAATGTGGATCACGGCTATTTTCACTTCATTGCTGTTCTTTTATTAGAAAAATACCACACTAGACTACCAATAGATGTAGGTCAAGGCAGAGGATTCTGCCCCTCTGGGATCTTTCAGCCTGGAGAAGAGAAGGCTGTAGGGAGAACTTAGAGCAGCTTCCAGCACTGAAAGGGGTTCCAGGAAAGCTGGGGAGGGGCTCTAGATCAGGGACTGCAGGGATAGGATGAGGGGAAATGATTTTAGGTGAGGTTGAGATGAGATCTTAGGAAGAAATACTTTGCTGTGAGGGTGGGGAGGCCCTGGCCCAGGTTGCCCAGAGCAGGGGTGGCTGCCCCATCCCTGGAGGTGTTCAAGGCCAAATTGGATGGGGCTTGGAGCAACCAGATCCAGCGGGAGGTGTCTCTGCCCGTGGCTGGGAGTGGGACTGGATGGGGTCTGAGGTCCCTTCTAACCCAAAACATTCTGTAATTACATGATAAGTCATTGCTGTATGAGATGAGGAGGAACACTTCCAAACAGAAGATTATTACAGAAACAACATCAGGATGGAACTGTAAGGCCAAATGACTCTTTATTTTAATGGCATTTGGGTGCCTAAACTCCCAAGCTGGCTTTAAAAACCTGAGGCCAGAAAGCTGAAGAGAGAGCAGACCAGCACAAGGCTTATTAATAGAGGAAGTTTTGAGCAGCACGCTGTGCGCTGAGCCCTTCTAAGGTCTGTTTTTTAAATTCAATTCCAAGCTTTTCTCTTTGGTTCTTATAGGGGAGGGTTTTCTACATTCAGTTATACTCCTTGCCAATGCAGTTTGTGCATGGCTTGCAGATCTCTGGTACAAACACAACATGTAAGATTGTGTCGCTGCAGGGTTTGCTCTGATGCAACAATACTTTTGAAATGATCTTTTCTTAAAACACCCACTGAGTGAAATACAACGCTATGAAAATTATTCTGAAATATGGCAATATAGACAGTATCCAAAGGGATAAATAATAACTTTTTCCAAGAAACTGGATAACCTTGGGTCCCTGGAACGGCAGTATAAACATGCTAAACTGGGAATTAATGAGAGGGTATGAATCCAACCTGATACATATGACAACAGTCTAAAGTAAGAAGGCTCACAGGAGCACTGAAAAGGGCAGTGGGCAGAATCATGTGCCAGAAGAGCACCCAGTGGTGATGCCAAAGCCCTGAAATCCCAGCAGACACAGCCTGGATAGGGAAGAGGAGGGAAGAGGACAATCTATAGAACAGGCTGTGTATACACAGTGTGCTGAGAAAGCATTTCCAACATATTTTCCATGAAAGGAGTATTAATTGAAAATATTCTACATGCTTGGAGAAATAGAGTGAAGAGGTCTGGAAAACTTCCAGGGCCTCTAACCATGGAGTGCCCATAAACACAGAGATCTTCGGAGACTCTGGATGTGGCTGCTGTTCTGCTGACTGTGCCCTTCCTGAGTACCTCATTTTAAAAGTTCAGGCTGTAATTATCCCCCATCCTCTTTCCTCCAGACAGTGTAAAGTCTAGCTCTATGGTTGGGAAGTAATAGCATTTCACTTTTTTCTATAGAACTTCTGATGTCCCAGGCAGTGCAAAGACATTCATTCAGCCTGACAGGGACGCAGCGAAGTGGGTGGGTAATTATTACTCTTACCCCCTTGTAAAATACTGGAGAATTAAGGAGACTTGTCCTTGGAGAGAATCCAAGCCAGAATCTTAGAATGACCTGAATTGCAAGGGACCTATAAAGATCACAGAGTCCAGCTCCTGTCCCTGCACAGGACAACCCCAACATTCACATGGTGTGTCTAAGGGCATTGGCCAAATGCTGCTGGAACACTGTAAAGCCTAGTGACGTGACAGCTGCTCTGGGGAGTTCCATCACCCTCTGGGGGAAGAAACTTTTCCTAATGTCCAAACTAAACCTCTTTTGGCACTTCCTGCCATTCCCTCAGGTCCTGCCACTGGTCACCAGAGAGAAAGAGTTCAGTGCCTGCTCCTCCTCCTCCCCTCGTGAGGAAGCTGCAGAGCATGATGAGGTCTCCCCTCAATCTCCTCTCCTCCAGGCTGAACAGACCAAGGGACTTCAGCAACTACTTATATGGCTTCCCCTCTAAACCCTTCATCAACTCTGTGGCCTCCTCCGAGCACTCTCCAGATGAGGGCTTAGGGCTGTAGGTAACCACTTGAATTCACCCAAGCAAACCAACTCTCAGACTGAGCATTAGATAGGGAAAGAGAGGGGCTGCAGAGAGCATGAGCTCCATGGGAAGGGCTGAAATATTCTTCTACATATGGCAGTTTAAGGATAATTCTGCAAACTCCTGTTTTCTTTCTTCTCCCATTTATGGCTCACGCAAGGCTAATTGCATAGGGATGTGTTGCTGTTACACAGCTATGGGACTGTTTAGTGTGTCTTTTTCAAAAGAATAAATCATAAATGTGTGTTGAACCTGGAAAACCCTGTAAGCCATAAAGTTCACAAAGCTACTCCTTTATGCGAGTGGGGTCTGCCCATAACTTGATGGCTGTATTGCCAGATTGAAAAGGAAAAAACCTTTAGTATGGCAAAAACTAAGAAGGTTCATATGATTTGAATTAAACTCAGATAATAACCACACTTGGCTCAGTGGTGGTTGGAAAGAGAGCTCAAAATTCTCCTCAGAGACGTTAGCTTAACTTTAAACAAGAGCTGTGACTGACTACTCCTTTCAAAGAGGGAGAAAAAAGGGCTCAACAGATTCAAGTCCTTTACTAGAGCCTCTTGCCTCTTTCAAAGTCTATTTCCTTTTAAAATTATATTTATAGATAAAAGAGGGGGATAAGAGCAAGAGGATAAAAATCTGCACAAAAATACTCATCTGTCTGTGTATCACGCTCTAGAAATATACACGTTATAAATAAAGATCTATTACTCTGCGTGTGTCTCTGGACAAGGCATTTCATTTTGTCTGTATTTACCCAAAACCGTTTGAGCAGGCAAGTTCCTGAGCACATACGGAGGCTGTGTTATTGCAAGTGGGCTATTTCCACTTCCTCAGACAGTAAAACACTTCGGAAATACATATCAAAATATTAAAATGGGCTTTAAAGACCATCAATCCTTAGTCAATTCATGTGAACACGTTTCATTGCAGTGTTAGCAACACTAATTGTTTTTGGTAATTAAGGTCTGGCAGCTGAGAAAAGAACAGTGTGAAGGAAGAGTCAAACCAACGTGATGCTTTTAACACACTCTTATCCCAGCGTAACTCGGAGCCACCTCTGGGAAGCTGTAACTTATGTAACTTATGTTATTACAGGGGTAAGGGGCATAAACTGGAGAGAGGCAGATTTAGACTAGACAGAAGGAGGAATTTCTTCACAATGAGAGTGGGGAGTGCCTGGCCCAGGTTGCCAGAGCAGTGGTGGCTGCCCCATCCCTGGAGGTGTTCAAGGCCAGGTTGGATGGAGCTTGGAGACCCTGATCCAGAGGGAGGTGTCCCTGCCCATGACAGGAGTGGGACTGGATGGGGGCTTTAAGGTCTCTTCCAACCCAAACTATTCTATGATTCTATGTTGGCATCAACAATGTCAGTAAAACCAGGGATTGGAGACATGCTGTGCTGGATCAGCACCTTCCACAACTGATAGTCTCACTTTTCTCAAAGTTTTCCACAAGACATTTGTGGATTTTCAGGTGAAGGAAACCTTCAGCTCTCCTGTTTGCCAGCCTCAAAGCTGTTCTGGAGTACAATAGGCTATTAAGATTGCTCCTAATGTTAAAATACACCACTGGCACCAAACTGCTCACAGATCACAATGCTTGTTGAAGTTACAAAGGGTTGCGTAACAGTGAGAAAAATAAACTCACAATGGAAGACATTGTTTGTCCACAATCCCACTATTTTCCTGCTTTATATGCATGGAAATGCATAGTTTCCCTTACTACATTTCACCAGACCCTGCCAAAACCATTTACAAGCAAGTAAACTAAACCAAACGATGAATAAGAAAATAATTCCTTTCAAAACAAAGGCAATTGTGTTTGAATTTTTATATATGCATGTGTGTATTTCTCATACAATACATCCAGTGTTAAGTAAACAACTTGTTTTGCTGGCATTTTGAAGTGCTAAGTTATGAACACAAAACCATCCCCCTCAAATTCATGCATATTTTGTCCCTTTTTTTATTTTTACTAAGTAACCCTTCTTCCACTCCCAAATGGCACAGACGTGTTTTAGCAGCTGTCCTTGCTTTCTCCATAATGTAAGCTTAATGGATGAGCTTGTATATGAATGCCCCATCATCAACTCATTCTAGATTACTAAAACGTACTTTAAAATGATGATCTGACCTTAATACCTGGGTGCAACACCACCAAGCAATGTATTTCCTTTCCAGAAGATGTTTTCTGTTGTGCTACTAATAATTTTGTGGCATTACTGATGAGATTACTTGGTATGAGGAAACCAGCTCCATGTTCCTGTCAGGAGGCAGAATCTGTTCTCCTTATCCAATGAATCTCAGTTTGCTTCTCATATTCTTTCCTAAAATACCATTTTATCAGGGATTCATCTTGTATCATTCAGCCAAAGGTTGGAAGGAGGCAGGAAGAAATAAAGGACACGTGCCAATGTGATGGAGGTAATAAGGGACACATGCAAACAAAATGTGTTTTAGTCATGCTGAAACCAAACTCGCTGTGGATATGGGACTAATTCTTCCTCCAGATGCGTTTGGAAGCAGCAGGACCTGTATGTGTGTGCTTGAGGGTAGGTTTAGTCCAGCAAACAGAAACCACCAGGGGGAAGCAGCAGCGGGGCACAAGGGTTTGGGAATTACAGAGCGCGGATCCAAACTGTACAACTCCAGTAGTGATGGACTCAAGTTGTCCTGCTAGAACTGCCTCATGTGCAGGAATGCCTCATATGAGCTCAGAATGATGGTTACATGTACCTGTGAATAACATGACCACTGTAACACAGAGGACAATTAGCAAACCAGCCCTCGAGGGCATCCTGGAGAGGCACTGTGCCAGCAGACCATTGTGGCTTTCTCCATCTGGAGCTGAATGAAAAGTCTGAGTGAACTGTTCATATCTGTATTTTAAAGCCAAAACCACCTCACAGGGAGCTGCAGCCCTCAGAAATAATAAACCCATCAGCATACTGTGATAGGCTAAGATAGAGTAAGAGAAGGCAAGGATTTCTGAAAAAGCAGTGGGTGTGCAAGGATGCAGTTAAGAAAGAAGAAAAGATGGAGTCATCAGAGAAGTGTGTTGAGCAGAGAAGCTGGGCTGAAAAAGGACTGAAGATCTGTGAAGGGAAGGGAGATTATCTGAAAGAAGTGGCTTGGAAGATGTAAAGCTGGAACCTCAACACAGGTGGGATAAAAAGAATCTGAGCCTTGGAGAGGTACAAGGAAAGGAAAGGGTCTGACAGTGCAGACTTTCCCGGGGGAGAGGACAAAGCAAGCCCTAAGCGCTGCAATGCTGCTTTCCATGTCACTGTTGGGCCTTTTTCATCTCTGAATTGTTCCTCACACACCTTCCTTGAACCCTTACCCTGATGGTTTCCCAAAATACCTTCAAACTGCTCCATTTTGTCTAAAAATAACCCTTTTGTCTCAGGAGTTCCACATTGGAATTACAAGTTCCCACTTGTAATTGATTCAGTTCCTCTGCATGACAGCTTCTTTGTGCTTTACTGATTTCTCTGCAAGACTGGGACGCAAGTTGTGTGTTGAACCCAGAGCAGCTCACTTATAGCCTTAATTTTGCCTTTTGTCAGCAGAGCTTCTTCTGCCTCTATCTAAATGTACTCTTTGGGTAATTAATCTTATATTTATAAGGGAGATTTAGGCTAGACATTAGGAAAATGTTTTTCACAGAAAGGGTCACTGGGCACTGGAACAGGCTGCCCAGGGAGGTGGTTGATTCACCTTCCCTGGAGGTGTTTAAGGCACGGGTGGACGAGGTGCCTAAGGGGCATGGTTTAGTGTTTGATAGGAATGATTGGACTCGATGATCCGGTGAGTCTCTTCCAACCTAGTGATTCTATGATTCTAAGCCTTAATAGAACAAGTAGCTTAATTTTAGTTCCAATAAGATTAAACATGTTTGGCACTCAAAAGGAATAGATTTTAGCACTTCCTTTGATTTGTTCTGCTGAACTGCAGATCGTGATGTGAAAGGAAGAAATGTTTTGGTGGGGAGGCTCTGGCCCAGGTTGCCCAGCACAGTGGTGGCTGCCCCATCTTTGGAGGTGTTCAAGGCCAGGTTCAAGGCCAGTGGGAGTTGTCCCTGCCCATGGCAGGGAGTGGGACTGGATGGGCTTTGAGGTCCCTTCCAACCCAAACCATTCTGTGTTTCTAAGATGCAAGGGTGAAAGGGCATCTAATAGGCTCACTGACCGCTCTCACTCTGCAGAAAACATTATTCTTGGGAAACGTCCCAGACACACAATATCACTCCCTGGTTGGATGCACACTGTTATTCCAGAAGTGAAAATACATCAGGATATAAGTAGCAGCATTCAAAAATGAAGAGGAGGTTGCTAAAGAAGTGCTTGTACCAAAAAAAAACCAAACAAACAAACAAACAACCAAAGAAAACCCCAACACTGGAATCAAAGTAGAAGAACCCAAGGAACACACCACTCTGCAATTTATCCTAATCTAAGAATGGATGTCTACATTTCTCCTCTTCTTTGCTAGGAAAGCTACACAAAGTGTCTTGGGGCTGCAGTGAGAAACACTAATAGCAGTACTACCAAAGAGAAGACAAGTCTGCTTCCTTGCCAGCAAGGAAAATAAAAGCAATCACACAAAATTTTTCCTACTTTTATTACCTTGACCCTGACTTCCAAGAACATGCCATACTTTTGCACTGAAAAGTTAATTTTACAGGTTTAAAGGGGCAAACATATCACCTATCGTTTTATAAAAATATACAAAGAAGAAAGAATATCTCCCATAAATTAATATAACACTTCATTGTGTACGAAAAGGATCATAAGTCTGTGTTTAAAGATTTTTCCAACTATCTGTAAAATTTGTCACTATCAAATGTGACAACATGCAGAATCACCTTGCTCTGATAAACAGCATTACTGGTTTAGCTTTGCCTCCAACGATAATTTATATTTTTTCAACATCCAATTTTCAGTTCAATAGATACTGAAAAATTATATAACTTGTCTAATAACAATAATTTGTTGTTTGTCCAAACGTGACTTATTCCAGAGCATTTCTGTAGCTTCATATTGGTACCTAGAGGCTGAAATGTTTGAAAAGATATAAATTACATTGAGAATCAGGCTCTATATTCTATGATCAGGTTCTCCTCTATCTAACAATGTCTGTTAGGAGAAAGGGGAACTACAGGAAAGCCGGGCAGGGACTTTTTCCAAGGTCACAGAGTGATAGGGTAAGGGGAAATGGCTTTAAATTAGAAGGGGGAAGATTTAGATTAGACATTAGGAAGAAATACTTCACACTGGGGGTGTAGAGGCCCTTGCCCAGGCTGCCCAGAGCAGTGGTGACTGCCCTATTCCTAGAGAGGTTCAAGGTCAGGTTGGATGAGGCTTGATGCCCCTGATCCAGTGGGAGGTGTCCCTGCCCATGGCAGGGGGTGGAACTGGTTGGGCTCTGAGGTCCCTTCCAACTCATACCATTCTGTGATTGTATGAAAAGCTTTTAAAAACTCAATTTCAAGTATTTTAACGTATACAGACCCCAATTTACTATTTTGATATGTGTATTAGTGATGCTATAGGGTACAGTAGAAGAAATTTGGTGGTTGCTTCCTATTTAAAATCAGTGTATTTTCCCTGGAAGGAGTTTTTTTTTTCCCCCCCCTGTCCATTTATAGTCACATATACAGACAGAAGGCTCTCTTGTTTCAATAATATGCACAATTTCCAGTAGTACTGATAGTGCATGTGTGTGCATAATGAGAGGAAAAAGGCAAATTATGGCAGTCTTTAAAGGCTTTATTGTCTTTGCTGCACATAGGCTGCTCCTGTCGAGGTAGCTGATGGAGGCTTTGCAGGAATAGCTCCATGAGAACAGATCCTGCAGCTGGTAACCTGAAATTATTCTCATTTGTCATGTGAAGGAAGAGACTTGTTTAAATTTCTTGTGATAAAAATACTATGCAACTTTGTGCTGTCTATGTAAACAATCATTAACTGTTCTCGCCTTTCACTGCTCTCACTGAGAGCATTTGAATTCTTGTTTTTAGGATGAGCAGTAGAAGATCATAGAATAGTTTGGGTTGGAAAGGAACTCAAAGCCCATCCAGTTCTAACCCCTCTGCCATGGGCAGAGACATCTCCCACTCGATCAAGCTGCCCAAGCCCCATCCAACCTGGCCTTGAACACCTCCAGGGATGGGGCAGCCACCATTGCTCTGGGCAACCTGGGCCGGGGCCTCCCCACCTTCATTGTGAAGAAATGCTTCACCATGTTTAGTCTAAATCTGCCCCTTCCCAGTTGATACCCATTGTCCCTAGTCATATCACTACAAGTCTTATTAAACAATCCCTTCCCAGCTTTCCTGGAGCCCTTTTCAGTACTGGAAGGTCACTCCAAGGTCTGCTCAGAGTCTTCGCGTCTCCAGGCTGAACAACCACAACTCTCTCAGCTTGACCTCATACAGGAGGTGCTCCAGCCCTCGGATCATCCTCATATCCCTCCTCTGGACCCACTCCAACAGCTCCATAAAGCAGATCACTGTTATCATCCTGGGGCTCCAGAGACAGAAATCGCTCTCCCAAGAGTTTTCCTACTGCCTCTGAGCCCATTTCAGGGAATTTTAGTATTTGCATCTATCAAAGACAAACAAAACCAGAAATTTACGATTCATGTTGTGTCCTTGCACATAAGAAGCTTATAGGGAAATGGGCTGTGTTGAGAGATGGTCTGAAAGCAGAACCTCTGCAAGAGAAGGGACTTCTGGTCAGAGAAAACAAACATCTATGCTACCCAAGGTTAGCGGATCCAAAATCTGGGAGGGAAAATGTATGCAAAGCTGTCTTTTCAGGATCCATTTACATGACAGGTGTCGCACAGTTAAGAAGTGGTATAGAACTCCAGATATACTGATACTTCATACCCTGTTGCAGATCTCTTAAGCCATCGTCACCTTTCAGGAGGTGAGTTGAAAAGCAACCTATGTTTTTCATCAAAGCCCTGGGTCCTGGTGACACAGACGGGTCAAGTTCATGGGTAAATCAGGGCTGTTATTGTAAAGCAGCAATGTAAAGGGTAGCAGGCATTTTTTCCACTACTTGTCATCCCTATTAAGAGCTTTAGCAAGACAAGTGCTACCAGTGCAACCTTGCAGTCTAAATACAATTTAAGTAATTAGGGAAGATGTTTCCTGGATAATTGATTTGATTATCATAAGATGTACTTTAATATATTCTAATAAAGCAAATCAGTCCCTGTGCCGCCAGAGCTCGCTTTGTTGGATGGAGGATGTCAGAGAGACCCCAGCTGAAAGCATCTGCCTGGTGGGCCAGGACCGTTTCATTCAGGTGGGGTCCATCAGACCCACCTTTTGCACCTTTTGCTTCGTGAAGACAATGTGCAGGGATAGAAGAACATTCACACATTCATACAAGGCCCAGCTCTTAAGGTTTGCAGGAGACCCTCAAAACTGATAACTGTTTCCTGTCACTGACAACCTGTCCCTACCAGTCAACCTGCTCCTGCTACAGGTTTGGTAGTAAAATGAGCAGAGAAGTCTTTGAACAATATGACAGCGTATGCTCGTGTTCTGTCTCTGAAATAGTACAGAGAAAGTATATTCCTTAGAATCATAGAATCATAGTATAACCACATTGGAAGAGACCCACCAGATCATCAAGTCCAATCATTCCTATCAAACACTAAACCAGGCCCCTTAGGCAGCTCATCCACCCGTGCCTTAAACACCTTCAGGGAAGGTGAATCAACCACCTCCCTGGGTAGCCTCTTCCAGTGCCCAATGACCCTT
>WAAB01013134.1:151223-176763 GCA_013389865.1 Piaya cayana
GAGTACAGAGGGAGAATAACCTCCCTGGACCTGCTGGTTACACTGTTTCTGATACAATCCAAGATGCCATTGGCTTTCTTGGCCACCTGGGCACACTGCTGGCTCATGTTCAGTCGGCTGTCAACCAACACCCCCAGGTCCCTCCCCTCCAGGCAGCTTTCTAGACAGACCTCTCCTAATCTGTAGAACTACATAGGCTTGTTGTGCCCCATGTGCAGGACCCGGCATTTGGCCTTGTTAAACCTCATGTCATTGGACTCTGCCCAGCAGTCCAGCCTGTTCAGATCCCTTTGCAGAGTCTCCCTACCCTCCAGCACATCAACACTTCCACCCATTTCAGTGTCATCTTTGGTACAAATAGATTTGTTTCTCAAACCTACCCCCCAGCATCCAGAGCAAATGCAGGACCTGCATGAGCATTAATATCTTGTGTTTATAATCAGACGCTATTTTCTCCTATATAAACCACAAACAAATGTTAACTGGAAAACCTTAATGAAACATCACGAGTTGGTTGAGGTTAGAAGTCAGCAGGGGTCCAGTACACAGCCCCAGCACACAGGTCTAACGGTTCCCACTGCTTCTTTGGTTTTGTTCCTGTTGCTTTTATCCTCTTCTGTTTCTCTCAGCAGCAAAAAGATGTATAAAGTCAACATACCATGCTGCATACTGAGATGGGGAATGTGTGAATTCCCAGGCTTTGTGCAGAGCCACCAGTTGATGACTCTTCCGCTTCCACACAAGTGCAGTCTGAGGCAGCTGCTGCCTGGGACTTGTACATGCATATAGATAGAAAACTGCTATTCTTGACTTGCTTTAGGTGATGGCACAGTGCTTGAGTATCTCAATGAAGTCAAAAGAAAACATTTGTTATTGTTTGTGTTCCAGAATGCCTATCCCATTAAAAAAAATCTTACTACATCTTAAGTGAGAGGTTTAAAAATTGTTTTAAAGACAGAGAGAGACTAAAAGTTGTTTTAAAACTACAGACTCAATAATATATATTTAAAAAAAAAAAAATAAAAAAAAAAAAATAAAAAAAAAAAAAAAAAAAGCCTGTTTACCAGAGCTGATGGAGTGAAAATTAAAGCATATGCTTTCATTTGCAGGACTAAGAACAGACGGTTTCGGGAAAACTACATTCTATATTGCATTCAGCCTAATACAAAGTAAATGATCATCAAGGAAAGATTATGGCTGGCTTGGATTCTTTTATGCAGATATATCTCACTGCAAGCTCTGAAGAATGTTAAAAGTACATTAAGTAGAAAATTACTAAGATAGCTAATTAAGTCTTATCGAAGAACACATCTGCAAGTATACATGCACTGGCAGCTCTTCCATCATAACCTGCTTTTATTACACAAAGGAGAAACCAGTCCTTGTGGGGAAAATCAGCCAGTTACTTCAAGAGGAAAATATTTATGCATTATTAAAGGACTGATTTTTCAAATGTCTGACATCAATTTAATGAAGATGAAAATCATGACTATATTCACCCATCCGTTTGATGAAGGCTTTGCTGAATATTTCAGGAAGGAGAAATTGGCTCCTTTCAACACCAGGAGAGAGACTTAGTCAAAGCAGGTGCTACAGAAAATCATTATAGTGCACTACTATCCCCTGTTTTCCCTTTAGATTCAATTAACACAGGATGAAAGAAATGCAGCTTTCAGTTCACCTCATGGAATGTCCATGCCACAAGGAGCATTCATTTTTCCTCTGAGCTAGAGGTTGAAATCCAAATTACTCACTTTCCCTGCATTTCTTAATGAGCCTTAACAAACCACCTGAACTCTTATGTTTGTTAGTGGGCACCTACAGAAGCATCACAATCCAGGAGGAGTTGTGTCATATAGAATCATAGCATGGTTTGGGTTGGAAGGGACCTCAAAGCCCATCCAGTCCCACACGTTGCCATGGACAGGGACATCTTGAACACCTCCAGGTATGGGGCAGCCACCACTGCTCTGGGCAACCTAGGTCAGGGCCTCCCCATCCTCACAGCAAAACATTTCTTCCCAAGATCACATCTGAATCTCCCCTCTTTCAGCTGAAAACTGTTTCCCCTTGTACTATCCTACAATCACTCATTAACATACATAATAAAAGATTCTGACTTCTCTGGTGCTGTTGTTGTTACAGTATTTATCTTTCTCTGTTTGCTTTCCATGGGGTTACCTGGGACACAGGGAGCTATGGTTGGACTCCATGATCCTGTGGTTCTTTTCCAACCTAGTGATTCTGTGGTTCTGAGCTGTAAGGTGTGCTGCTCACATTACACATCTGCAGTGTGTGTGTGCTCCCTGCCAAGTTAATGCCAAAATCAGATCCTCTGCCTCATGCTCAGCAGAGGGACCTCCTCCTTCACACAGGGGTGAGAGCTGTATGGATTCCCTTGCCCTCTTTCACACAGGCTGCTGCTCTGAATGATACAGCCACAATTTACAAACCCTTTCATGGCATAAAAGGGGAATCATGTATGTCCAGCAAGCTGGAAACTACCAGTTGCTGGAGTTCAGCCAAGAACTCTTTTTACAAAGTAATATATTTGGAAAGTACATTTGCAATCAATTTAAAGGAAAGGCCCATTTTATATTAAACCACTCATACTCTGGGTTAAAACACTCACTTTAACTATTATTTTCTAAAATGGAGTGTTACAAGATCCAAGCACAATATAGTGGAGCTCAAGGAGCAGAGTTAATAAACAAGATAAGGTTTCACCAATGCAAGCTGGGATTCCGCTTCTCTTTGATTATTCCCCTTTTCATCCTGACCCATACCACAATGAAGTAAAGGGAGCACACATTACAGTACATTTTGAAGATGAAAGTTAGGGTCATAGTTATGAAAAACAGAAACTGAGACTGATTTTTTTTCCCCAAGCCAGGCTTAGATTCCTAACAAGAAGGGAGATGGTTTCCACAGTTGCTTATCAGCGCAGTATTATAGAACTACTAAGCACATCGCCTTTCAGAAACATTGGAGTTTCTAGGGGGTTAATGCCTACCAAAACTTCACAAGTCATTGAGGAGTACACATCCCACAGAACAACTAGTGAAAAACTCCTCCCCTAAACCACAGAATTACCTTACAAATGCACCACTCCTTATATTTCTTGGCCTAGACTGACTTGGTGCAGGTTTGGGTGAAAAAAAAAGCCCCAAAAAGCCAGCAGTCGTCCAGGTGGCAAAGGCAGCCAACATCATCTTAATCTACATCAGAAACAGTGTGGCCAGCAGGAGCAGGGAAGTGATCCTTCCCCTGTACTAAGCACTGGGGATGCACCTCGAATCCTGGATTCAGGTTTGGGCCCCTCACTGCAAGAGGGACACTGGGGGGCTGGAACATGTCCAGAGAAAGGAACAGGACTGGGGAAGGGCCTGGAGAACAGAGGTTATGAGAGGCAGCTGAGGGCACTGGGGTTATTGACTCTGGAGAAAAGGAGGCTGAGAGGAGACCTCATCGCTCTCTGCAGCTCCCTGAAAGGACATTCTGGTGAGGTGGGATGCTGTGCTCTTCTCGCAGGTAACAAGGAATAGGATGAGAAGAAATGGCCTCAAGTTGTTCCAGAGGAGGTTTAGTTTGGATATTATGAAAGTTTTCTTTACTGAAAGGGTTCTCATGCACTGGCAGAAGTTGCCCAGGGTGATGGTAGAGTCCCCAACCCTGGAGGTGTTTAAAAGTCATGTAGATGAGGTGCTTAGGGATCTGGTTTAGCGATGGACAGGTACAGTCTGACTCAATGATCTCAAAGGTCTTTTCCAACTAAATGAGTCTACGATTCTATGAAAAAAGCCACAGCTAATGGTGAAGCCTGAACCAGGTCTCTCTTTCAGCGATGCTTCTTGTGCAGGCCCAACAGCTTCAAATGAAACCATAACTTCATCCCTTATGACAGAAGGCAGAAACTGTTACTGCTACAGTCAAAAATCCAGAAAAGTCTTTAAACTGTTTTAGAAGCAAGTAAAATGAATCTGACTGTTTATTTTAACTATTCTTGTTTTACATGTGCTGTATTGAATTTGACACATAAGAGAAGAAAATAAACCATGCCAGACTCTGACAGTGCTAAACTCAGCGTTTTACGGTATTCTGACATTAAGTGTGCTACATTAACTGTGCTGAGTGATGGGAGGACATAGTGTTTTTATTGTAGAGGGCATTTTGATTCTTTGAAATGGCAAAGGGTAGATGAAAATCTTAAGACCTCCTTCTATTACATCTCACATTTTAGAGGATCTTAATATACTTTAAAAACTGTACTCAATCTGCACTCGTAGATGCTGATCCAGTGGGTGCTAACGTGGCCCCTTAACAGCTGTGGCACTGTGTTTGTAAAGAGTAGAATAAGAAATAACCTCTACAGTTGAAAATGTAGCAGGAATTTAGTCAAAGGCGCTGAGTAATCCAGGCAGAATACAAGACTAACACCCAAACTCTTGCAAAATGTGCTTTGGAGTCTTTTAGTTATTACAAACAGTTGTAGCAGCACAGTAATTTTCTGTTTGAGCACAGCCAGAAACATAGCTCCATCCAATTATTACTTGAGTCATGGTTGAAAAAACTAGTCTGTGCACAGGTTAATCCCTGGCAGAAGACACTGGGTTTGGAGTCAGACCTGCACAGCCAGCCCCTGAGCTTTTTCCTTGTGTACTGAGAGCATCTTAGCCTGTTTAATTTTCAGTCCCTTCTAGCTACTGATGGATTTGCAAGACTGCCAGCAAGACTAAAAATTAGTGCTGGTGCTTGCGGCAAGGTACCAGACATTTCTAGCATAGCATGGGTTGGATTCTTCCAGACTTAGTGGTAAGTGAAGAATGTCTAGGTGAGCAGCCCACCTAACATCTGGGATAATGCCCTTTCTGGCTTGGTTGGCTTCCAGACTGAGACAGACACTACCTGCTAGAGCCCAGCTCTCCTCAAGACAAGTCCATTTGCAGAAAATACCCTGCTGTTTGCCACCATCTGCACCACATTATGTATTTCTCAAAACAAAGTGAAACAGTAAAAGGTATGAAAAGCACGGTTTGGCTTGGCACCAACCTGGTACCATCTTGCATTGCCACAAAGCTTGCAGTGTCCTTGTCCAACATGGATGAACACTCATATTAATCCCCTGATTTGTTCTTTCATTGACTGTACTGGAGTATTTGCACTGAAATCCATGCAGAGGGTTATGAAATCATTGGTGACACATGAGAAGAGTGTCAAAAACTTTGTGTCCACTCATTCTTCTCTCAATGCCTGCACATACCCTGCCAGCCTTTTTTGGAAAGAAGCTCTTGCTCTTAGCAAAGTCAGCAGGGCTGACACCTTCAGCCAGTTCTTGGAATAAATGCAATGAGTCTTGGGGAACCTTAGAAAAAGTAGTAGCTACTTGTCCCACTTTCCAGTAGATACTGCTCAATTCCTTCTAAAAGTACTCAGCTCAAGCTCTTTTATCGTGGCAATTGCTGCTAAAGGGTATGAACCCATGCAGAGATAAGAGATAAAGATGAGGTCAGAGATGTGAAGGAAAAAGTAGGTTAACTAGCAGGTTCCACACAGCCAAACAGTCAAACCTGATCCTGGGGTTCCTGCATAGAGAAATGGGGATTTGGAGAGCAAGAAAGACTCTACATTTGGTGGACATCCAGAGAGGACAGATGTCCATTATTTTGAGGCACACAGAGATATGAACATTAGGAGGTCTCATATGAGCAGATCTCATTTCATCCAGAGGATGGACCTCTTCTTTTCATGACATCATGCTGTGACAGAGAGATTTACTTTGAGAGACTGGAGGGGAAGATGAGTTAATTTGTGGTCTGATCCTGAAGTCTCCTCCCACCAAACACCCGAGATTTCCTAATCTCTGAAGCTTGTGGTTCTAGACAGTTTGTGATCCTGAAGTCAAGCAATAAGGCCCCAGAAGTTTTGTCTGAATGGTAGGGTTGTTGCAGGGATGGAGGTTAATCCCACCTGAAGGCAGAGACCAAGAGGAAACTGCTGGTGTTGGGCCATGCTGCAAGCAGCATTTATTGCTGAAGGATGTTGAAGCCCAAGCAGGAGTAGCCAGACTTTCATGCACAGGCAGTCAGCCCCCAAGCCAGCTGCAAGAGCCCCAGCTAAGAGCAGTATGAAGCTCCCTTAGACCAAGGTGAGCAGAAGTCAGATTTTGGCACGTGTATTTTAATCCAGACCCCACCCTGTCTAGGACAAGGAACAAGCAGAGGCAGAGCCTCAAAGAACCCAGCTGGCATCAAGCCTGGAGAGACAAAAGCTCTTGCCAGAAACCCAGCAAATCCTGTGTTCCCAAAGCATCCACCATGCTTCCCAGCCTTAGTTTCTCATAATGGGAATAAATACAACAATCCATATTCAAACCACCTGCAGATCAGACTATGATAAAATTACATGAAATCTGCATCATTAGTATTATTAGGAATATGGACAGGGTTTGAGAAGACGTGATAAAACCTTAAATGGTGAAAAACCTGAGAGTAAACTCAAACAAATTCTGGACTGTCAGTACTGGTAGATTCAGCAGATGACGTCAGGAACTTTGTTGTGGTCACCTTGGTTATTAAAACCAATGGAACTGCAGTGAGAACCAGCTAGGACAGTTTTGCCCCTACAAATATTGTAAGAGGCTTCCAGGAATTAAAGAAACAAAAACTGGGGCTCAAGGTTTTCAGTCCCCCTCCCCCCACCCTATCCCTGCAGTCCCTGATGAAGAGCCCCTCCCTGGCTTTCCTTGAGCCCCTTTCAGTACTGGAAGCTGCTCAAAGGTCTCCTTGGAGCCTTCTCTTCTCCAGGCTGAACAACCCGAACTCTCTCAGCCTGGTCTTGGATGGGAGGTGCTCCAGCCCTCAGATCATCTTTGTGGCCTCCTCTTTGTGGTCTTGTGAGAGTAGAGTGGAGGAGGAGATGGGTATATATTCCCACCTGTCCTGCTCTGAAATGCTATTTTGATATCCCAACTCTTCATCAATCAAGAAGATGTTAAGAATAGCATATTTCTCTTTCCTGGCACTAGCAATGTATTCCTCTAATAACACACAGAACAGTACACTTTGCCTTGAAAATGGCAAAACCCCCAAGATGTCAAAGCCTCTGATCCCAGAGAACATCACTGAGAACCCAAAGAACCTGTGGGATTTGCTTAGCAATTAACCCAAAGGCAAAAATCTACTGCATAAACCTGAACAGAACCACCAGCTTGGATTTGGGGGCTCTGCCAGCCCAGGTTGACGCTGATATTTGCAGCCGGCGCTAAACCCAAGACAAGACTATGCTGGTTCAGGGTTCACTGCAAATACCTCACACAGCCACACAAATGACCCGATACAGAACGAACCTCAGATTCAGCTTTAAAAGTCTGTAGAGCCTCAAGAAAAGCAATTTATTTTTTTGCCAACTAACAACCACTGAGGTCTGAAATTATTTTGCTTCCCCCTTAAAAAACAGGATTAGTGCAGCAATAGAGATTCAAACACCCTACGAGCATAGCAATTCAAAACAACAGCTAAGAAATAGTTACTGGAATTTACGTCATCAGCTAATAATGCCAGGTTCACAACATCAAAATATTCAGTAGTGTCTTGATGTTTTAAGGCAAGCTTTGGCTATGCTCTGTGTTCCCTCTACACTCATCAGCAATGGATAACTCTCTACTTTTTAATGCTTCTTGGGTTTTTTTGTCAAACTATCAAAACAATTACCTCATTGAAAGCACGACTTTGCATAGAGACAGTGGAATGAAGATCAATTCTCCTACGTAGACAGCAGAGCCAGCCGCTTGAGCTGGCTACCCTTGGAGAGCAGCTTGCTCCAAAGATAATGCGAGAGATAAGTGATTGCACCAACTCTTTTTCATGTCACAAAACAGGTCGGTGCTTGTGAAGCAATTGACCTGCCTTTCTGAATTCGAGACAACAGAATGAAGACAATAAATTCTGGGAACAATAGTGAACTGGGAAATACACTTCTGCAAGGTTTTGATTTCCTCCCATTGGTGTCCTTGAAATAAAGTGAATTTAAACGTGATTTTCTAACATTATTTCAGAGTAGTTATAAGTCAAATCTTGTTTCTGTGTAAATAAGGGAATAGACTGATCTGATGAAGAACGCCCTTGAGTATGTACCCCATTTTTACACCATTACTATGGGATTTTACCCTCCTCATGCCAATCTTATAAAAATATTGCATGAGAAGGCCATGGGGGAATTAACCCTTTGCTGAAATGTAGAACATTGAAACCTCTCTCTTCCTGTCCTTAGAGGAGAGGACAAAGCAATTTCTTTGCCATACTTGATTTCTGAAAATCTATCAGACAGGTAAAACACCAAGGTTATAAAAGCATAAGGCACAGGGTCTGATTCTGCAGGCTGGAGGCACAGCAAGTGTCCTAGCCTCTACCCATACTGTGCGTGATGATCCAAGCCTGAGCACTGGCATCAACTCCGACAGCCTCCTGGCTCCCTGCAGTTGTGCCCAAATTAGGATGCAGGCAGATGTATGTCTCAGCTGGGAGGTGGCAAATGCTGGAGTCGCATCTTGGTTTAATTGATGGATCTCCAGCAGACATGATCCCTGACAGCTGCTTACAGCTTCTTCTAAATTCTGCTTCAATCTACAATCAAGCAGGTAGCTGTAAATTTGCACAGAGTTTAAGTTAACCTGTTACACGTTGAGCAGGAATGGTGAAGTGCCCTCAAAATCAGCACTAGTCTCCATCAGAAAGTGACCTCTAGCAGCACAGCTGCAACCAGTGTCTGCCTGGGCAAGCACTTTTTCACCGCCCCTCTCCCCAGCTGCAGGTAACTACCCTATCTTCCCTCCTGCTGGTAGCAGAGGTAGTGGTAGGTGTTGGCCTCTAATGATACCTTCACCAGCAATTGCTTTCCTGGCCACAGCTGTTAGGATGCCTTTTTTTTCCTGGGAAGCCATTCGAAGATGTACACCAGGATGAGGAAAGGGCTGCCTGGGGAAGTGGTGGAGACTCCATACCTGGAATCTCTTTGGGACATGGCTTAGCAAGCATGGTAGTCTGGGGCTGATGTTTGGGCTGAATAGTCTTAGATGTCTTTTCCATCCTTAGCAATTCTATGATAGCTAATAGGTCATGGGATTACAACACCCAAGCTGTAGGTCTACATAAATACTTCATCTAAACTTAGATTGCAGTTGTCACAGGATACCTGTGCTGAGCTACGTCAGATGGGAAAAAGTCTATTGAAAGTCTTAAATGGACTTCAGTATTTGCCTTGAGGCAAGTGGTTCTTCAGGGTATTTACACAAGACCAAATCCTGTCACTGAGCCAGTTGTCTCTTGGCACAAATGTCACTAAGGTTATGATCTAAGGAAACGCAACTGTAAAAAGGAAAGCTTGAACAGTATGACTCAGCACTGTTAAAGTGGCCCCGTGAAAGAAGATCTTGCAGACCATAATTAATGGGCTGGAAATGATTTTGAAACAACATTAGATGAAGCACAATATTTTTAGATGTGTTTTACATGATTACATGTTTGGTAAGTCGAGATTGCCCATAAACGTCAACAAAAACATTTCCCCTAACCTCCAAGAGGCAGCGTCAGATGTCAAATGGACCAGGAGATCCAAAGAGGTGCCTCCTGCAAACAAATTCTCATGTGTACATTTTTGAACAGCCCAAACGCAGCCATTCATAATCCAGTCAGTGTAACTGCTCCCCCTCCACAACTGCCAGGCCCTCAGGAAGCATGCTGAGTCCCCACAGGCTCATCTAAGGTGCTTTCCTGGCAACTTAGGTAGAAAATGTTGGTCTTCATCATTTAAATACATCCATAAATGACCTTTGTCAGAGTGAATGTCTGTTCATCTGTACACAAACACAGGTGAATTTGTCTGAAGACAGAGATCACCTAACGGAAAGGTGAGTGATCATTTTCTCCATTGGCTAAAACACCTCAGTCCTGTCCATCCCTAGTAAATCCATTTTTCTTGGATTTTTAAGCAAATTTCCAGAAAAATCAGCATTAGTGCTCCTTGTTTCATATTGGTTTGTTTCATATTCTGTTTACAGAATGAAATAAATGTGGACTTTGCCTTAGAAAACTGCGTTACCAGCACTATTTACCAATAAACTTTATTATTGAAGTGACATTAGAAAAGAGAGGATGCCAGACAGGCTTAACTGTCACTTTTAATGTTTGTCTTGGATTTCTCATACCTTTAAGCCAAGCATTCCAGGATGTTGGAGGTAAACATCTATCAAAGTCAACACCTTTGAAAGTACCTATAAATCTGAGAGCCGAGTTCAGCCCTCAGAAAGGTGAATCATGGCTATTCTTTCACCTCCCTTGAGACACTCAGGGGAAAACAATAAAGAACTTCAGAACATGAGTGAAGACTCTCCCACTGAGTACTGCATCTGCTCATGACCAAGGGCTTCTCAGTAGTGACCTGGTACTCAGAGGACTAATACACAACAAGGGGACTGTCACAGTACCCGAAAGGACTTCTACCAGCTACAGCTGATGGCTCTATCACAGTCACCATCAGGGAAGGCTTTCAAAGTGCTTTCCAACTCAAGAAAAGCTTGGACAAACTCAAGTTTGAGGTTCTTTATGAATTGTTGTATCTCCTGCTATCAGTCCCTAGGATCTATCAGCCTCACCTGATCCAGTAGAAGGTGTCCCTGCCCATGTCAGGAGGGTTGGAACTGGTTGAATCTTTAAGGTCCCTTCTGACCCAAACCATTCTATGATTCTATCTTGATCCCCACCTTGTTCAGAAGACACAAAACCCCATGTGGCCAGTGTGTTCAAACACCAGAGCTCAGCACCAAGTAGAAGTAACCTGGATCTTGAAGCTGTGGATGAGTATCAAACCCTCCTTTCACCAAGCTGAGATGAGTTACACAGTTCTGAGGAATTTAAAGTCTTCCTGGGTTTTGATATGTGCAGTAGCTAGTGAACAAAGATCTGTTCTTACAGGAGGTGTTAAGCAATGCAATTAAAATATAAACACAGACAGTGGAGAGAGACATCTGAATAAGTGTTTTCCAGAAATTAAATGGTAAATTTCTACTGTTTCTTTTCCAAGTGATCCAGATATCAACAGTAAAACTGTTTGGAATTACTGCAGATAAAACAGAAATCTTTGCAAGGAGAAGCTACTGCAAATAATGTAAAAACTGATCTTGATCTGCAAAAATCTGCATTTGCACAGTTCTCATAGCATTTAACTCTAGTTCAAATACAAAGCATGTATTTGTAAATATGGCCTTTATTTGCATGTGGTCAGAATCAGCCTGAAGGGATGATCCTGAAACAGCTACGAGAAGTGTTAGGAGACACAGTGACCAGGATGTCCCATAGCTGGAACAAAGGCAAGATACAATAGACAATCCTTATCTGAAGGCACAGAACTGCCCAAATAGGAACATCCCTTAATTCAGGCACCGGCAATTACTCCCAATTTTGTAGAACATCAGTGTCTCTATCCAGAAATGTAAATACCGTACTTCAAGTGCAGGGGGAAAAGGAGGCATTTTTTTCCTAAAGCCACCTTAATTAAATGCAGCATTTGGCAAGGAAATATTTACATAGACTGAATTTCACAGCAAAATATTTCTTTGTGCCTTATTCAGCTACAGCACTTTCTTTCCCTTTCTCTCTACATACCATTAGGATTTTTATTCCTACCTGTGCATACAGTACACTAGATATTTTTCACTATATAAGTAGAGGGTTTCTACATTTTCTTTGTCTTTTTTATACATACAACTGGATTCAGAAGCCAGCAAAGACCCTCAAAAGCACAAGATCACTTAGTAAAATAATCATCCTTCACAGTTTTAGATCTTTTTTTCTTTCTTCTTTATAATCCAAATTCCTTTCATGTTTTAAACAACAGGTTACTAGAGGCTGGAGAAATTGCTGCTTAATATAGAACCTAGCCTGTCAGAAAAGTGAACTCTCCTAAAGAGATGGAGTGAGAGTGGGTGCTCGTCTCTTCTCCTAAGTAACAAGTGACAGGAAGAGAGGGAATGGCCTCAAATTGCACCAAGGAGGTTTAGATTGGATATCAGAAAAAATACCTTTACTGAAAGAGTGATGAAGCCCTGGCAGAGGCTTCCTGGGGCAGTGGTGGCATCTTCATTCATAGAGGGGTTCAAAAAGAATGTAGATCTGGCACTTCCGGACATGGTTTAGTCTGCACAGTGGGATTGGGTTGATGATTGGACTGGATGATCTTAGAGATCTTTTCAAACTCAACAATTCCTTGATTTTATGATTTCCTGAAGATGGATTAAAGGCCTCTCTAGTCTAAAAAGGCACAGGCTCTCAAGGTTGTGTTATTGTTGCATCCTAGACCATCAGACCATCATCTAGGTGGTCAGGAGAGCAGGTCAGTGTTCAAATAGGAAATGGTGACGTGAAAGGAAATGGGGTTAGCAATGCAGTAGGAGGCACGCTAAACTGTGGAGCAACATTGATCTAGCATTTAGGTAGTGTTTTACTAAAAGGAAGCGTGCTGTTGGAAACCTTGACTGTTGGCTGGGGTGGAAAACCTCGTGACCACTTGTGGAGGGAATGGAAAAATTAAAGATCTTATTCCACTTCTCACAAGAGCAGGGCTGTTAAGCTGAGCATTGTGGCTAAATTCCAGACAGCTACATTCAGCCTACCAAAACGCTCCTGAAAGTTATATTTGAATATACCATATTATTCTTAACTTCCTCCCCTCCGCTGGTATGTAGCGTTTCTACACATAACTGAACAACAGCTCCATTGTACCTCTGAACAGCACTCTGACTACATGGGGTGAAGAGGTTTTGGTGTATTTAGAGTACTCTGAGGTTCTTGAAGGTGAAAAACTGTTTTCACATAGAGTATTTTATTCTTAGTTAACTGACAAGTGAAGTCCACACTTAACTAAAATTAAACACACAGTATTATTTGCACCTAGCTTTCTCACTCTTTCCTGCCTGTAACGGGAAAAAATATCCTACAACAAGCCTACTTCTGTGATTTTTATCTTTAATGAAAGAACAGAGGTGGGTTTTAAAGAAATACTTCAGTGAATTAAATTGTTGTAGATGTAGCAGCAATATCCTACCTCAAAATACAATTCTGAGCTCTATGTATCAATTTTTAGGTTTTATGTGTCTAGGATGAGGAACATACTGGTATTCATGGTCCACTGCTGGTCTTTAATTTAAATGTGAACTGAAGAAATTTGTATTTTGACCCAAATCTAAGTTTTGCCATACCTCAACTATTGCACATTATAATCCAACACGGGGGGAATTCTTCACAATGAGAGTGGGGAGACCCTGGCCCAGGTTGCCCAGAGCAGTGGTTGCTGCCCCATAACTGGAGGGGATCAAGGCCAGGCTGGATGGGGCTTGGAGCCCCTGATCCAGTGGGAGGTGTCCCTGCCCATGCCAGGGACTGGAACTAGATGGGCTTTGTGGTCCCTTCCAACCTAAACCAGTCTGTGATACTATGATCTTTTGTCCACCATTTCAGCCTTCCATGTGTTTTGGACTTCCCACCTCTGCTTGGCCTCCATGTTAATTCCTTTCATCAGAGACACCGGAATGCCTTTGTAATCCGACATTTCTGAGCTCAGATGGTTTGTATCAACTCCTGAAATCCTTCTTAAATTTGTAATGATACCATACTGCAGAAAATTAACAGATTTGGCCCAAGGCTAGGCCATACAAATTCTAAAACCAGTGGGATTCTAACACAGCTACTGCCACTTCTCTTTATTGGTTTTGACAAAAATCTTCTGTTAAACCCATTGGTCCCTCCTCTGAAAAGGACCACACGGGTTTGGTATCTTTGAAAGAGAAGGGAACAAAGAGAACTAAATAAGAGTGATTAGAAGATAAAAAGAAGTATGTTTGGAATGAGTCCACACTTGCTGGTGTTAGGCTTGTCTCTGTCTCCTGCTTCTGGAGGTGCTGTTTGCAAAGCACCTTATCTCTCCAGGGCCTTAGTTTTGGGGTTTTTTTTTATCTGACATCACAGCACTGAAACCAGACACAATTTTCTCTCCTGATGTGCTCTTCCTGAACACACATAGCGACGAAGCCAAAAAGCAGGAATACAGAGGACTGCTGGCCATCATCAAGAGGACAGGGATGCCAGAACAAGTTTGATCTGGCGATTGTGTTGCCTTTTGAAACTCGACTTTGCAGCACACATCAACTGACTGGAAAAACGCAGGATATGGGCTAAAGAGACCGAATGTCAAGCCTCTTGGGACTCCTGGAACCTGCCCTCTGTGCACCGCATTATTAAAGTGAAATTAAACACACTGCCTTGTTGCCAAACAGAAGGTAATTCTGGTGCAAAGTTTAACTTACGCTTAAGCATTTTGTTAGTATTTTATTACATTTTTAATACGATACCAAAATTAAACTTACTCTCCTGATTGCATTTCTTTTCATGCACAAAACACATTAAAGATGCATCAAGCATTTTAAAAGACTGTTTTAATGGAGTCTAATTGTTTTTGTAAATACATTTGCTCATGCCAAGTGCTTTCCATGCCGTAGTAACCCAGCACAATTTAAACTGTGGATGTCCAAAACCATAACCACTATTTCTTCTAGTCAAATTGTGCGATATTTACTTGGATGCTGCATTTGCTCTTGTCAGCTCCTAATGCTAACTTCAATTTTGCCAGTCAAAGCAGCTGTGGGCACAACAAGCGTTTACTACAACTATCAGTCCAGTGTACACTATATCAATCGTTTGTTCCAGCTGCACACCAATGCTTTCATTTACTTTAATCATTTCATTGTGTTCCCATTTACTATATTTCTTCTTCTTTCTTTTTCCTCCTCCTCTCTGTTTTTAATGGAAGTTTTATCAGCACCCCTCAAAAAGGGGAGGATGCCCTCCATCTAAAATTCAGCAATTAATCTTTTTTTCTTGATCTTTCATGCTTTCTACATCCACAAGGTTTAGAACTGTCCTTAAAATAATGGTAAACTCAAAATTAGGCAGGTTCTAAAGGAAGGTGCCCCTGAGGTTTCTCTGCTATGAAACTCATAATCAAAATTTTCACATTTTAATTAAACCCGTTCGGTCTGATAGAAAGAAACGAAAAGGGTTGTATTTGTCACAGGAACATTTAAAATGCTAACAAAGGGATTTTTCAATGGCAGGCAGCCAGCAAGGAAACTTGATCTCAGTCAGTTTTATTAAAGTAACTTTACACTTTTGACATTTGCCTTTTCCCAATAAAACTTTTTGAGCACTTGCAAGGATAAGGGAGTTAATATACATCGGCACAAGGGCAGATGGGCAAAAGCCTGGCTCGTTAGTCAAATATCAACCTTGATTCAAAGTAGAGAGAGCCTTCATCAGCTGCATCAGGCAAGTAATAAATTACAACATGCTTTATGTTCAAAGGTGCAGTATGGAGTCCCAACTCTTGTGACGCAGTCTGACAACATAGGTCTCCCTTTACTATTTGGAAATCTGACCTACTACCAATATTATGATCACTCTAATGGCTAAGCCTGGTCAGGGATTACCTCCTAGGGGTTTATAAATTATTTAGATGTACTAAAACTGACAGGCTGTACATAAAAAAGCCTTTCACAAAAACGATCTCTCCAGCAGAAGCCGGGAGAACCACGTGCAGAATGACTGCAGACCAAACTTTGAGTTTCCTAGAAATTACATGCATGTTGCTGCATGCTGGGCTTTCCCATTTCTGAAAACATATGTCGTGCAGTGGAACTAATTCTGGAATCCTCTATAGCCTATGCCTAATTCTGCCCAGGTTAGCAGCAGAGCACTCTGCTTGCAGCACAGGAGAGAGAGACAATCAGTAGAACTTCATTAAACAAAATGCTTCAGACAGAGTATGGTTCCATGAAACATTTGGAGCCAGGTTAGCAAAAGTCTGCCTAGTTTAACAGGCAATTTGAAAATATTAAGCAACTTTTGATTTAAAGCTGACTCCAACTCTTTCAGGTAACAAACAAGTGCTAAAATGCAAAATAACTGCAGTTACGCTGGAAAACCTTTATAGGAATCTCCATGGCCTTTTTTTTACCTTTGGCTTCTGTGTTGCCCTTCAAAATGACTGGTGCTTACATTATTATCCTTCAATAATAGAAACTTCATTTATTCATAAGGTATTTATAATAAAGGGATTATAACTGAGACTCTTTGATACTGTAATTATTAAACACTGCTATTACAATAAATATAGTCATAACATTGCCAGCAGCGTTTGGGAGTAGAGTAGTAAATTCTGTTGTGCTTTCAGGGAATGAAATGCAAAGCCATGAAAATAGAGTATAAAACAGTTAATTGTTTTCACTTATGATTTTTAATAATAGGTATTTGAAGGCCTAACACTACAAAAAGATGTAACTGAAAAGATTTTTGTGTAAGAAGAGCTGAGGCCCAGCAACTGCTCAGGGACAGACCACAGTGCTGTGCTTGTGGCTGTCAACTGCAAGGCTGGTTTCTTGGATAAATTACCCCTCTCATTATTTGTGGCCATCCACTGAAATATTCTGCTTTTACATATGGACCTTCAAACAGCCAAATGCGTTGTGTTTTTTCTTTTTTCCCCCTCTCAGTTAACTGCAGTCCTGCTTTCCTTCCATCAGTTTTCACTTAACTCTCTCTGCTAGGATCATCATAACTCAAACGAGGTCAGCCCTGGTAGCCCTCACTGGTTTTACATCCAGCCCAAGTTCAAAGTACCCTTCTATCTTCTGTCTGATAGGACTTATCTCACAAAAAGCTCTGCTTCCCCATCCCTCTAAGCAATTCAGTTTAACTGCAACTTCTCACTTCTTTCACCCTGTGATTGGCTCTTTTTCCAGTTTCTAAACATTTTCCAGGCTTCATTCATCCCTTGGCACAAGGGAAAAGTTAGGAGCCATCCTCTTGGAAAACGGAGCTCCACAACAGATCAGTATGTTTGAGATCATTGCTGTGTTTTGCACCTAAAAGATCACTTTGACAGTTAAAGTTGTCACCAACAACTTCTTAAGCATGCACCAGAACCAAGTGGGAAGGAAAATGTAGTCAGCAGACCTATGAGACTGAAGATCAGGGGAATGCAGTGAAAACTGGGAAAAGCTTTTCTGTCCAACAGCTTGGACATTGTTATCCTTGTGCAAGACGTGAGAAAATTTCATCTTGCATTCTAAAGGCAGAAAAGGACAAGAGTGAAATAATGCTCATTTATTATTTCTCTTGATTTTTTTTCCTTAATTTTCCCTTTTTATCTCCAGCTATAAGGAATTAAAGTTTTATTCCACAAATAACTAAATATTAGGAAAGGAAGTGAATGCCTGATGTACATTTCTGGTTTGAAAACTAGGCACTTATGAAGAAGGATCTTATTTGAGGAAACGTAGATGCTGACTTTGATGAGTTTGCAAGATTAGTAGGGTGATGCATGGGAGCTTCTTCCTAGAAATATTAGGGTACATGGTGGGAGGGGGTTAAATATTGGAGAGGTGTGAAGCTAATGACTGACTGTGATGAACTTCCATATTTGCCCCTTATGGTCACGCTGGAAATTGCATATTTGTAACTGAGGGAGGAACAGGATTCAGTGTTAGCACTGTTAGTTAAATTATATACCCTGTTATTGGATTTTTTAAATCTGTTACTTTTTTTAAGCATGCATCTTAAATACTACCCACTATGATGAATGTTCAGCCACTAAAGGTGGAACAAGTTACTAAATACCGTTACTTCTTTGGCACCTGGATTTGTAACTTTCCACCATAAAATTGTGAAAAATTGAGGAATACACAATTACACAAACCTCAAAAAAGCAGAGCCAGGAAAAAGCCCCTGCTTTGTTCTTTGCAAAATGCTGATTGCTACACAGTCAAAATACAAAATGGGTTTTGCAGCAGAAGGCAGTGCTCAGGACAAAATTATACCAAACGAAATCAACAGTAATTTCTCTCTATCACTCAAATTTTTCTGAGCACTCTCTAGTTTTATTCTCACAAATGCCGTTTTATATGGGCCTTCATAAACTCACCAGTTGTCTGGTTTTTAGCAGAACAGATTTCCTACTTGTTGGAACTATTTGAGGTGGTTCTTGAATTAAGGCCTTGAGCTCCATCGGTGTTAAAATTAGAATGTATGACAGCCTCGGAGACAGCTATATATCACAGAGGCTGCGTGGCCCGGCAGTAGACAGCCTTTGAACTCCGAGGGGGAAAAAAACTACATGGAATGAGAACAGATGGAAATTTGTCAAGAGCTTATAAATCACTACTCCTAATTACTGAATCTTCGGTAGAGAAGAAACTTATACATACCTAGATTTGACTCCATACCAACTCTAGACTGCATTCCCCTTCCTTCTGTTGTCCCCATCCCAATGCCAGTTAATAAAGTTTATCTAACATGAAACCTTAAGTCTTTGCACAGATATTTATACCTGACAGAAAGGGAAAGAAAAGGGTCCCAGGAACAAAACAGCCACCTATACCATCAATCTCAAACAGTGCTTGCACAGAACTGACATGCTTGCATGAACAGTGATGTTAAGAAAATTTGTGTTTGAATAATACAGTTTGATATCTATAATCATAATACAGTTTGTGTTGGAAAGGATCTCAAAGCCCATGCAGTCCCACACCCTGCAATGGGCAGGGACACCTACCACTTGATCAAGTTGCTCCAAGCCCCATCCAACTTGGCCTTGAACACGTCCAGGGATGGGGCAGCCACCACTGCTCTGGGCAACCTGGGCCAGGGCCTCCCCACCCTCACAGCAAAACATTTCTTCCTAAGACCTCATTCAATCTCCCCCTCTCTCAGATTAAAGCGATTCCCCCCTGTCCTGTCCCTGCAGTCCCTGAGCAAATGCCCCTCCCCAGCTTTCCTGGAGCCCCTTTCAGAACTAGAAGCTGCTCTAAGGTCCTCTGGGGCCTTCTCTTCTCCCGACTGAACAACCCCAACTCTCTCGGTGTATTGCCATACAGGAGGTGCTCCAGCCCTTGGGTCATCTTTGTCGCCTCCTCTGGACTCACTCTGATAGGCCTGTGTTTTTCTGTTTTGAAGACTCCAGAACTTAAATAACAAACTATTAGAAAGTAATTATAAGGCTCATGTTGATGAGGGAGAAAGTGGAAGAGTTTATATGCCAAGCACTCAGAAATATTGCATTGGAAGTTTATAGATATCATTGAATTGCTTTCTTGAAAGATAAATTGAAGCAAGGGCACTCAGTTCTACTTTAGTCAGAGATGTCTTTTTTTAAAAAGTACAAAAGCATTAAGCTTGCAGGCTCACAAATACCAAGTAGCGAGGGGTCATGTTGCTACATTGCAAAGACAAAAAATTTATATACAAATCAGAACTCATCCTTGAAACTTCACAACAGGAAACCACAGAATCCTCAAAGATCCCCTTTTATGCTCCCTTTGCATCCTATGGCTGTTTCCACAAAATAAGATTACAAAGAAGAAGCTGAAACAGAGCAGGAACAGCTCTGCAGCTTTGGTCTGTTAGGTGAGAGTAGTGCAGACCATGGCCTGGGGTTTAGCACCAGGCCAACTGAAATCCTACAGAGCTTTCTTGTAGGTAAATAATCCACAGAGGCTCCTCTTATTGGGAAGTAAAGAAACACAAGCAACTGCACGGAGACTCTCAAGAGAGATAAATTCTCATGGTCAGTTTTCCCAGGAAACTTTGGACTCTCTGGGGCACCACAGCTTTGCAAGATCTTTTGCTGTGACAGCCAGAAGTATAAGGAAACAGTAAGCCCATAAAGTGACTGCCAGCACTTATTTGCAGTCCCCTTTCCTCCTTCTTTCTCTTCCTGCATGTTTACTGCAGGAAGGAAATGTTCATTCACTGGCTTTAAAAAAAACCTTAGGGTCACACCAACACTAATCTGCTTGCCCCATGCATTTGCAATATTCCGCTGCCATTTCAGGATCACCTTTATTGCTCTCCTCACTTCTATACCTTCATATTTACATTTTTCACCATCATTCTGAAGTCTTTACCCTGTTTCTCCTCCAATACGCACAATAACAAGCCCAAGATATGGTTCATTACTATTGTTAGCAACAACTGCATTTCTGAACGTGTTAACTGCTCCTGGCTTCCTCTCCTGATGCTTAGCAGACTAGCAGGTCATTAACTGCTGGAAGTGACCAGGTTTGGAGGGATTAGGTTTAACCTTTTGAATTCTCAGTCCACACAGCCGTTGTTGTGATGAGCATTTTGAGTTTGTCCGTGTTATTGCTTCTTGTGAGCCCCTCTCACCTCCCTAGATTTTTGTATGTCACAACGAGGATTTTCTCTGTTCATTTTTGGTGACAACCAAAGGAAAGGTAGGTGGGTAACACAGAGCAGGGGGAAGAAAGTGTACAAGGATGTTTGGTTAACTCTTCTCATGCCAGCGGAGGTTTCTCAGCCAGATGCCAAAATTTGGGGATGGGGTGGGATTTATTTTGAGTGGTAGTAGAAAGTAGTTTTGCTCGTCTGTTTTTAAAGAAAAGGACTCATGTCAGGGCTCATTTCAGCTACTGGTAAAAATGGAAATCACCTTTCCAGCCATAGGTCTGGAGTAAGCTCCACTGACCCAGATCTGTTAGTTGCAGCCTGCCTGCTTTTCCCTAGCACTCTCCTCCAGACCACAACCAGCTGAAAGATAGAGAAAACAGGTAGATTAAGCACTCCTGACCCTCTCCCTCCCCTTTTCTTGTTTACCTGAGGAGAAACAGCCTCGGCTTTACTTCTCTCACTACCACTCTCAGTTCCTTCTCAGTTGCTTCCCTGCCAGTCATGTCACCTGTCAGCAGATACCACTGCCCACCACAGCTCTTGTTATAGTTCCAGGTTGCCTCAATAATAACTCAAGCCATTTCAATTTATAACTTCCATCATAACAAAGAGCCTCAACAGTAACCTGGCAGGAAACCCAACAGCATAAAGCACACAGCACAAGTTCAGAAAATGAGGCAAAGTAAGAATGTCCAACATACATAATCCTTTAAAAAAAAAAACTCAGAAGTTTTACATTATTGATGATTTTTTCAGGCCTAATTCAGGATTTTGGAATGCTTGATGGTGTCAACACAGACACAATTGAGGTTTTCTGATACTGCTGACATATCACCTCATACATAGTGTGCAACCACTTGATGATCTTTCCATGCAACTTGTTTTCTGCTTATCACTTACAGAAACAGTGTTCAATGGTGCAGAACAGAAAGATGTCAGTAAAATAGATATGACACTTCAAATACAAAGGATATATTGTGATGTATGTGCAAGATTAGAAGTTTTATAAAGGTTATAGTTAAGCATGAGCCAAAATGGGTAAGGTTACACAAAGAGATTAATTTCCAGCATAGCAAATATACACTTAAATCTTCCAGAAAGTTTCTACAAATCTGGATTGATTAGGACTTTGGACACCTACAAAATGGGGCTCAACACCCAGTTTACACAGAATCTAGGCTCTTAAATCCAAACCTACAATCCTGTTGTTAACTGATCTTAGTAGAAAATGACCTCCAGGAGCACCTTCCTTTCCCAAAGTGGTGTTTCCTAGGAGGTGTTTCTGGGCATGCCCTGAACTGCATTTGGCATTAAACTGAGACTGAACTGAATGCAGAAACATTTCTCGGTCTATCTAAGCTCCAAACTGGGCAGAGCTTCAATTTGATTGAACTTCAGTAAGCTTTCTAATAAATTTGCAATGATGTTAGTATTTATAACAAGATCCCACAGGACATCCACATGCCTTTCTGCTCAGCAGCATTTGGGATAACAGGCAGAGTAATAAAGCTGGTACAGTATCGGAGGAACAGAAAACTGGGCGTAAACCTCAACCCAGAGTAGACACAGAAAACTGAAAACCGACACAAACATACCAACTTCCCAAAGGAGCCAAGGTCACTTTGGACAACTTCCAGAGCCACAATTTAGGCATGTCCATTACAATTTTACAGCTCAGTATGCCCAAGAACTATTTTTGTGATGTTGGGGTGCTTAGTAACCACTTGTGAATTCATTTTCACCTCATGCCTCCTCTTCACCGTGCCTTGATTTATTCATATACTGATCTGCTGAATGATTTGTGGAATAACATCTCACTCTTTATTGCAAAGTGGTTAGGGCAGAAACATTTGTATTGGTCCATCCTTGTTTTGAAGAACAGGCTGAAGGATAGCTCTAAAAACATTTGCTTTTCTGATATCCAAAGTCAATCTTAATTAGACACGGAGTCTGGCTGTATCTGCTACACAGCTTTTCAGGGTGGATGAGAGGAAAACATAAGCATCACCATTAGAAGTGTTCAAAATATTCTTCAGCATATTTTTCACCTGTGGTTTTCAGAATTAAATCCAATTATTTTCCTTCTCTGCTTACGTGTGTCTGTTTAGTTTTCTTCCTTCTCTTCACAGAGGAAGAACTGCTTGGGGAAAGAGAAGGGGAAAACTTTCTTACAGAGCAAATGAAGACATCAGCCACCACGTCATGTTCTGCCATTTGGGAGACCATCACTGTTTCTCCTGCAGCCCTTTCAAACCGACACAGCACAGATAAAAGAAACATGCTGCACACAGAGCTATTTTGTGTGGCAGCAAACCACCACAAGGTCTACACAATCCATCCTGCTACACTTTGCCCAACAGCAGATCACAAAGTCTGGCTGCCAGCTCCTATGCATACATTCTCCACTTCAAAATGAGCAAATAAGCAAAAAAAGACTATTTATAACAAATTCAAGAGTCCATTACATGTAAGTGTATTCTCTTCACAGTCTTAAAACTTGTTTTCACGTCATAAAAATCCCAGCACTACTGCCCAGCTAGGAGATGGCTGGGAGACTTGGCTCAGCACTGAAGGACATCCCTGACCTACACTGTGTCTGAAATAGAAGTGAGTTGTTGAAGAAGCTTGGGCAGGACTACAGAGTGAGCTGGCGGTGCTGCATTAGTAGTTACTAGAGAACTCATAGAACTGAAATAGGTTTTAAGGGAGAAAGCACACACAGACCCCGAAGATTTAAACTGCATGACTTCCACTCTAAACCCCCCACAATTCTCATGGCCTCCTCTGGACACTCTTAGATCCTTTCTATAATTGTGGTGTCCAAAACTGCACCAAGTGGTCCTAGGTCATGGACATTCTGATCCAAATCTCTCACCATATCTGAAAGAGTCTATTTTAAAAAGGGATAGAAAAGCTCTGTGTGGTATAGTTATACCCACACAAAAGTCCTGAGAGAGAGAATAGAGAAAGACAAAGATACCAGCTAGTTGGTGGAGGCCACACAATAAATCAATAGAAGATGCCTAAATAGGAATCCCAAGGCTGACCCAGTCACTCAATGAGTCACAATTTGTTGCTTTAACCACTAGAGAAGCTTCTGCCCAAAACAGCATTTGTTTGTGTACAATATGCCATAAACACATTCTTGATCAATGGAAAAAAAAAAGGAAAATGATACAAAGCAGGTTGCCTCGTAAAATGAGATTTAACCTGATGCCCTTCATCTGTGCTTTAAGGAGACTCTCGGGAGCCACAAATTGGAGCTGTGATATTCCATGAAGGGGAACAGCATCACAAGCATAACTTGGATGCATCATAAAAATAATAGAAAAGTCCCTTGGGAATGAAAACTTTTGACAGTATCCAATCGAACCGTTTCAAATCAAGAGCTGCTGGAGCTGTGTGGCCAAGCTACCAGACACTGCCCTATCAGTATCTTCATGGGAATTCAAGAAGACAAGAAAACAAGTACTTTATAAATATTTAGACTAGACACAAGGAGGGATTTCTTCATGATAAGAGTGACCCAGGTTGCCCAGAGCAGTGGTGGCTGCCCCATCCCTGGAGATGTTCAAGGCCAGGTTGGATGGGGCTTGGGCATCCTGATTGAGTGGGAATGTCCCTTCCTATGGCAGGGGGTGGGACTGGATGGGATTTGGGGTCTCTTCCAACCCAAACTATTCTATGATCCTATGATTTTAATGAGGAGGGAAGAAAATTTGACAGCTGAATTCTCATTTATACTCTCTTAAATCCTTTCTTTAGCCTTCACTCTGCTGGGTGGCTATGTGTTACTCCTGTTCATAGAAGAGCTTACCGAAGAAGTTGCTTTTCTGGTAAGTCTGCTTGTTGCAGCGTTAATTTCTCTACCAGCTTTTTCTGCACTGCTTACCTCCTTCATCCACCTGTTTGACTTTTCCTGACACCATTATTTGATTTTAGAGGGCATTCCTGTTGTAAGCACCTCTACTATGCCTCACCTATGCAGCCTAGGATTTTATCAAGACTCACTAGGGCTTATCTGAAATTATATCATCCTGGCTATCACAGTCTTTCTTAATCTCCACATTGCACGTATATTCTGTCCTCATATATGTGAAAAGCTCTGTTACCCAAATTCTTCTCTCATTCATAACACAGGCACATTTGAACTCCACTTTATGTTTTTAACTTCAGCATCACCTTTCTTGTATAACAAAATAAGTAATCACATCCCTGCCACTCTAATAAAATATGTAACTCTCATGTAGAAAAAAAGAAATATGACCCAGAATATTGCTGCCTCTGGCCAGTTTCAGCAAAAATGTTCTTCTCCATGTAGCGACTTGGATAATAAAATAGGTTATTTATTGGCAGTGGGTGATGTGTGGATGATTACAGTCTGGTAAGTATTTAAGGCCAAAGACCAAAATTGCAGAACAAAAGCTGGTTTCTATTCACATTTGGCTCAAAAAACCTCAAACAAAATGGACCACCCACAATGTGACACTTCAAGTTGCAGAGCTCTGACTCTGCTGAGACCCCATTACGAAAACTGATACAGCAAGATCATGCTGAACACAAAGGGAAAAACTGACCCACGGAGTGTATTAAACGAACTAACAAGAATACGTGCACATTAGAATCAGACCTTTTGACCAAACTTACTCATGATGAAAGGACAAATAAAGGCCCCTGTTACTTCAAAGTCTGCTCCAGTCAGGAAGAGCAGTGTGAAGAAGCTTGTTTATGATAGGTCAAGGCTGGTGATAAAGCAACCACCCCACCTCTCCCGCTGTCTGAATTATTAAATGAAGGGCTATATTTGGGCATCCTGACACTTTCTACTGTACTGTGGTTACAACAAAACCATAATTCCCACCAGGATAAGAGCAATGTTCAGCACATGTTATTCTTTCTCCTAGTGCTCAAGAGAAGACTGTTAAACAAACCACACTGGAGGACCAAAGAGGTAAAGGAATACTACTTATACTCTAACAGAGCTACAGAAGAACATGAGTGCTTTTTGAACACGTTATGAAAAAAAAAAAAAACAGAGCTAAAACTCATTAATTGTCACCAGCCCAAACAAGCAAGACTATTTTTCATGGAGCTGCTGCTCCCAGTATCTTTTTTTTTTCTCGTTAATGTTTGCTCATGTACAATTAACCCTATTTGTTTAAACCTGCCTACTACTAAATGCCCTGACACATGCTTACCTTGGGCAAGAGACCCACTTCATAGAATAGATAGGGTCAGAAGGGACCTTAAAG
>WAAB01013135.1:0-36499 GCA_013389865.1 Piaya cayana
AACAAATAATACAGTGTAGATACTGTTGTGAGCACCCAGTTATGTAACCCAGAAGGGTTTATAAAGAGACAGCTAAGCTCAATAAATCTAACACTCTCTGATCATACTGATCTCTGTGTTTGATTCTCTGATGCTCCCATCAACAAGGATGCCCTCCAAAAGCTCTGCCAACATCTGTGCTCCTGCTCCCCAGCAGCGCAGACTGACCATGCAGTCTCTTACCTTTGCAGCTTCAGTTCTGCCTCCTCTGCCCTCCTCTGCACTTCCCTCAAGTCAGCAGCCACCTGGATGTGTGTCACCATCTGCGTGCCATTAAAGAGCAGCTTGGCCAGCTTCTGTGAAGTAGGTGGTACATGTGTCACATCTGGAGACCTGATCTCCAGGGGAAAGGATACAGGAGCAACCCTTGCTATTCTTCTCCAGGGTTTGGCTCCAATCGCCCTGCCCAGGTGGACCTATAAGCCCTGTTTTCCCATGCTGTGGTAGGGTTTGATAAGCATTGCTAGGTCCTCAATGCACACATGGGTCCTTCGGCTCCTGGAAAGCCTTGCAGGTCACCAGCACCAAGAGGAATGTGCTCAGCGCACCTTATTTTGCTTCCCCTGTGCATGTGGATGGGGCTGGGCATGAGAGGGGTTGACACTGGATGCATGGTGTCAGTCCCACATCCTTCCAATCCATGGGTTGTTCATAATACGTTTTTTCTTTTTTTTCTTTGAGAGTGGTGAGGTGCTGGCTCAGTTTGCCCAGAGAAGTTGTGGCTACCCCATTCCCAAGGCCAGGTTGGATGGGGCTTGGAGTATCCAGATCCAGTGGGAGGTGTCTCTGCCAATGGCAGCAGGGTGGAACTGGATGGGCTTTAAGGCCCTTTCCAACCCAAACCTTTCTATGATTCCATGATGCAGCCAAAAAATCACCTCCCACCCAGTTCTGCGAAATCTCTGTCCTCTGCCCTTTTGGCAAGGAACCAAAAGGACCTTCCTGTCCTCCTGCCGTACCTGCCTGCTTTCCTCAACCTGCTTATGGCTCCTTCTCTGCTCTTCCACCTCCTCAGCCACACTTGGCTCTGCATCTTCTTCAAGGACCTCCCTGGGGAGAAAAGGTGAAAAGACAGAAAGTCTTGATGATATATGGGCTGGGGCATCACCCATATGAGGCCAGTATGAAAGAGTTGGGGTTGTTTAGCCTGGAGAAGAGAAGACTCCAGGGAGACCTAAGAGCAGCCTCCCAGTACTGAAAGGGGCTCCAGGAAAGCTGGGGAGGAGCTCTTGATCATGCAGTGCAGGGACGGGATGAGAGGGCATGGTTTTCAGCTTAAAGAAGGGAATGGAGATGAGATCTTAGGAAAAAAAATGTTTTCCTGTGAAGGTGGAGAAGCCCTGGCCCAGGTTGCCCAGAGAAGTGGTGGCTGCCCCATCCTTGGAGGTGTTCAAGGCCAGGCTGGATGGGGCTTGGAGCAACCTGATCCAGTGGGAGGTGTCCCTGCTCATGGCAGGGGGTTGGAACTTCATGGGCTTTAACATCCCTTCCAATCCAAACCATTCGATGATTCTCAGGCTGTGTGGATCGGAGTGGATGTTGCTGACCTGGGTACAGTTTGGCCCCCGTAGGTTGGTAACAGAGTCCACATGGACCTTGTTGTTTCCGAGTTAGAGGAGGAAAAGATGGTGGTTACAGACACGGTTTTCCCCTGACTGGGGGAAGACAGGGCCCCTGAGCCAGCCCCATCTCAGCAGAGGGTAGCAGAGCAGTGCAGCTTTTTGTTCCAATCTCACCCAGCCTGGAGGGACAGGAAAGGTTTGGGAGAGGATCATCAGCTTGATCCAGGTGGACACTGACTGGTTTTGTCCCGGGGCACAGAGGATCCATGGCAGGGAAATACCTTGAGGACAGGGATATCGCTGCCCCAGTGCTCGGCTGGGGAAAGGTTCTTCACCTTGGGATGAGCTGGGACTGGGAGGGGATGGTCCCTGAACTCCTGCTGTGTGACAAGGAATGAGGAATGTCTCCAACTGCTGCAGAGTTCATGATGGTCCTTGACCCGAGGCCAGTGTGGGGAGAGTTCCAGGGTCCTGGGAAGGCTGGTAAGGTCATGCCAATTCCTTCCCCCGTCCCAGTTCAGGGTATGGGTCATGGCCTCAGTGTTGGGGTCGGACAGGGGATGTTCTGAGCCCTAGGGAAGTCTCTGAGCCTGAGCTGATCCTGGGTAGGCGTTCAGGTGCTGGTTTGGATTGAGGGAACTGAAACTGGGACCAGTTTGCGGCTGGAAAGGGGGCATCAACCCCAGTGCCAGTTTGGGGAAGAGGAGACCACCCACGACCAGATAGATATAGGGCCTGGGCAGGAGGTGCGGGACCTGATGCTGGTGTGGGGCAGGGGATGTTCTGAGCCTTGGGGAGGGTCTCTGAGCCTGTGCTGGTTCCTGGGTGGGGCTTGGGACTGGGTGCTGGTTTGGGGTGAGGAATCTGCAACTGGCACTGCTTTGGGGCTTTGGGGCGTCAACCCCAGAGCCAGCTTGGGGAAGAGGAGATCATTTGTGACCAGGAGTGAGGACTGGGGATGAGGTGTGGGACCTGGTGCTGGGCAGGGCATGTTCTGAACCCGGGTCTCTGAGCCCGAGCTGGTCCTGAGCGGGTGCTTAGGCCTGGGTGCTGATTTAGGGATGAGATATTTGGAACTGGGACCAGTTTGGGGCTGTGGGACCATCAACTTCAGAGTGAGCTTGGAGAAGAGACCATCTGTGACAAGTGGGAGGGTCTGAGGAGGAGGTGTGGGGCAGGGGACACTCTGAGCCCTGGAGTGGGGGTGTCTCTGAGCCTGTGCCGGTCCAGGGTGGTCACTCAGGACTGGGTGCTGTTAGGGGCTGTGCGAGCATCCTCACCCCACCCACAAAGAGCCAGCTTGGAGGGGGGGGTGGGGGGGGTGGTTGGCCGAGCCCCGTTGCTCACCGGCGCTGGGCAGCGAGACGGGCAGCGAGGCGGCGGCGGCGGGCGGCGATGCGCTCCTCGGGGCCGGGGCTGGGCTGGCTCGGGCCTTGGACCGGGTCCCCGCATCCCACAGGCGGCTCCATCCCCGCCGACCCCGGTCCCTCCCGGAGCGTCCGCGCGTTGCCGGGCAACGGCTGAGCCGCGCGTGCGCCGAGCGGGGACCGCAGAGAGCAGTGAGGCCTCCCCTCAGCCTAACCAATCCCAGCTCTCTCAGCCGTTCCTCATAAGGCTTGTTCCTCTTCACTAGCTTCGTTGCTCTTCTCTGGACTCGCTCCAGAGCCTCAACATCCTTCTTGTGCTGAGGGGCCCAGAACTGAACACAGGATTTGAGGTGCAGCCTCATCAGTGCTGAGTCCAGAGGGAGAAGAACCTCCCTGGACCTGCTGGTCACGCTGTTTCTGATCCAAGCCAAGGTGCCATTGGCCCTCTTGGCCACCTGGGCCACTGCTGGCTCATGTTCAGTCGCTGTCAACCAACACCCCCAGGTCCCTCTCCTCCAGGCAGCTTTCCAGCCAGACTTCTCCTAGTCTGTAGCTACACAGGGTTGTTGTGCCCCAAGTGCAGGACCCGGCCTTTGGCCTTGTTAAACCTCATGCCATTGNCCAGCAGTCCAGCCTGTTCAGATCCTTTTGGTGCTTCCCTACCCTCCAGCAGATCCACATTTCCAGCTTAGTATCGTCTGCAAACTTGCTAAGGGTGCACTCGATGCCTTCATCCAGGTCATTGATAAAAACATAGAACAGGGCTGGACCCAGCACTGAACCCTGGGGAACCCCACTTGTAACTGGTCTCCTGTAACTGGATGGGGGTGCTGGGGATCTTTCAAGTGAAAGAGGGGAGATTGAGACAAGATCTTAGGCAGAAATGTTTTCCCATGAGGCCCTGGCCCAGGCTGCCCAGAGAAATAAGTGGTGACTGCTCCAACCCTGGAGGTGCTGAAGGCCAGTTTGGATGTTGCTTTGAGCACAATGATGCAGTGGGAGATGTCCCCGCCCATGGTAGGAAGTTGGAACTGGATGGGCTTTAAGGTCCCTTTGAGCCCAAACCATTCTGTGATGATTCTATGAAAAAGACTGGACAAGGGGGCAATGGTTTTAAACTGAAAAAGGGTAGATTTAGATTGGCGATAACAAAAATATTCTTTATGAGGGTGGTGAGACATAAGAACAGGTTGTCCAGAGAAGCTGTGGATGCTCCATGCCTGGAAGCGCTCACTCGGGAAGTGCCTTGCCCAGCCAAGCCACCTTTTGATCCAGCCACAATGGGTTCAGTCAGCCCAGGAGAGCTAAGACCCTGCCAAGGGCCTGGAGCAAGCCCAAAGCCCTTTCTCAGCGTCACAGAATCATGGAATAGTAGGGTTTGGAAGGAATTTCTGGAGCTCATCCAGGCTACCCTCCCACTAAAGCAGGGTCACCTACAGATGATTGCACAGGCGAGCATCTAGATGGGGTTTGAGTGTCTCCAGAGAAGGAGACTCCACACCCTTCCTGGACAGCCTGTTCCAGTGCTCCTTCACCTTAACATCCCCTTTTGGGATGCCTTTAGGTTCTGCCTGGTTCCCGTCCCACCCACCTAGGAAGGAGAGAAGACACAAAGCCAGAAGAGCCACTTGTAGCAGACTCCACCAGCAAGGTTCAGTTCCCTGAAAAGGTAACATCACCCTTATCTTCAAGAAGGGCAAGAAGAAGGATGTGGGGAACCACAGGTCAGATGTGCCTGTAAATCCTGTGTATGGGACCTGGGGGACATCCTGGCAACCATGGCAACAGCCCCCCACTCCCAGGCTCCTCCTGTCTCCATGGCAACTACAGATACAAATACCATGGAAACCCCATGGCAACAGCACAAGCAATGCCACCAGCTCCCACAGGCTGGAGGCAGGCAGATTCCTGGGCATGCTGAAGCCAGAGATCTCTTCCTCTGCTTTTCACGGCCACCACCCTTCCAACCCTGAAGTCATGACCACCAGTAGCTTCAGGTGCAGGAAGTTGTCCTACTGCCCCAAGGTGACCAGACACATCATCTCAGAACCATCCATCATCATCATCCCAGGGCTGGGGGAGCACACCACCCTGACACAATCTGGCTTCTCCAGGCCTGCATCAGCCACTTCACATCCCACCTGGCTCACAGGGAGCCCTTTTCAGTGGACTCTTATTTTGCTTGGACAGGAGCCAGGCAGAATCAAAATGGGTTCTCCAAAAGGGGATGCTCCAAACTCCTGGCAGGATCTCATCTCTGCAGGGCTGAGTGAACCCATTATTGCTGGACAGGGGCACCAGGAGGGAGATGGCTGAGTTGGGTGAGGGACAACAGCCCACAGTCAGTGGGCATGGACTGAGTTGGGGTCAACAGGCAACAGATAATTTATGGAGGACCCTTTCAACTTCTAGGACAGCCAAATGATCCCTCCCTGCTACCTGTTTGGCCCCTTTGGAGGTGTCATGAGTTGAAGAGCTCCAGAACCCAGCAAGCTGAGCATCCTCCTCACCAGGGACCATCAGACAGCAAAAGAGGAGCAAATCCAACCCCACAATGGGTGCTTTTCTCGGGGCCTGATCCTCCAACCCTTCCAACCCTGAGGATCTGACCCTGCTGCTCTTGAAGGCTGAGGAGAGATGGAGTGCTCCCCACAGGGTGGGGATCCCCTAGTTCTCACACCAGTGGTGCTGATCCTATTGGGATCTTGTCCTGACTCCTATTGATACACCCAAAGGAACACCTGAGCCACTTGGGAGACGGTGGGAGTCAGGGGGAGCCTCGTGCTCCTTGGGGTGATTCAAGAGGGCCAGAGGGTATTTCTCCAGCTCAGGTTGCCTCAAGATGGCAGCAATAACATGCAGCATCTTTCAGCCGGCTTCGAGGGAGTGGGGACCGCTCCATCCAACCCTCCTGGCTTGAAGGACTTCCCCAGCCGCCTCTCCTGCCATCCTCTCCCAGCTTCTTCTACACGACTCCATCACGACACAAGTTCTTCTGCTCCTTCTTGAGGTCCACAAACATCTTCTGGTGGCTTTGGAGCTGCAACCGGTGTCCTTCTCCATCATCCTGACCCTCCAGTCCTGGCCCTGCTCCCTGGCAAATGTGAGTTGGTGCCTTTCTCCCTCCAACAACCCCACACTGGGATGCTCGAAGCCGTTTTCTGAAGCATCGCTCCCTAGTGATGGAAGAGGTGCTATTAATAAACCCCGTCAGATTTTATCGCTTCTCTCTGTGCCAATGAAGAGGGTGGTTTGGGGAAGGGGGGGGTGGAGACGGAGTGTGGGGGAAACCTGTTTCTTTTGAGCGTTTCGTAGCTACGAGCTCACCCTCGGTGCAGGAGCATGGGATGGCTCAGCAGGCTGTTCAACCAGCTTTCCTGTAAGTCACGGAGCTGAAGCTGCTGGGGGCTTGGGGTGGGGGGCTCTCAAGTTGATTTTTTTCAGAGAGGAAAGGGTTGTCCTACTCTCCGGGGTCTCTCCTGGTCAGAGCATGGGACCAGCATGCCAGGGTCTCTCCCAAACTTGTGTGGAGCCCAGGTGCCTCCTTGGGAGCATGTGGATGAGATAGGACCCGGCTGAGGAGATGGAGAGGGACAGCGATGTGGAGGAAAGAGGTGCACAGGGCTAATGCATCTGCTGGATCCATGAAGCCATGGCAGTGAGCAGAGAGGTCTCCGGAGCTGGTGGTCTCTCTCCCCCAGTGTGCTCCCCTTGCCACCAGGAGATGCCAGCCCACCTGGAGCATGTGGAGGTAGCTCAGACCCCTTGATGGTGTTTAAGTGTTTAAATAGCTTGACTGGTTTGGGGCAGGAGAGTGGGCACAGGCTGCCAGCACTGCTCTCTGTGTGTGGGAGAAGCTGCCGCGGGAGCTCTGGGCACCGTCGGTGGCTGGGTTGGGAAGAGGGTGGTGGTGGTTGATTCGTGTCCATTCAAAGCTCTCTGGTCCCTTTGAGGGTCATGGACAGGAGCTTTTTGCTCTCTATGCTGCTTCTTCCCGTGTCTAAGGACGAGGTCCTGTCCATCCTGCAGGGATGCTCTGACTGCTGGAAGGGGCCATGTGCAGGTTGTCCCTGGTGTAGCATCAGTCACTCCCAGGCATCACACCTCGATGGGGGGTGTAATTTAGGGGCAGCAGGGAAGGAGGAGAGCTGAGCAGAAGAGGAAGGGATGGGAAGGAGACAGGATGAGACCTCTCCACGGCAGGGGATGCCCACACAGGGAGGGACACTGCTGCACCAGTGATGGGGCTGCATGATGGGATCCTGATGGGACCTGCTGAGCAATGGGTGGTGGATTCCTGGGAGGCTGCAGCTCCTGGAGACCCTGAAAACTCCTACCTGGGATTTCAGGAACTGTCTGAGCAGCTTCGCCCCACCTCTTCCCCATTCTGCTCTGCATGGGGTGACCCCTGGCATCTCCACTGCTCCATGGACCACAGCTGCCCCATAGTGGAGTGGGGGGCATGGGGTGCAGTCCATTTCTTCTCTCCTTCTCTCACTCTTCCTTGATCCCTCAGTGTTTCCCAAACCATTTCAGCAGAGCTCCAGGGTCAGGGTCAGGTCTTCTGGTGGCCTGAGTGGCCAGCCTCTATGTCCAGCCATGGAGAGGGTCCTCAGAGGAGCTTTGCAGTTGTACTCAGTGATCTCAAAGTTCTTTTCCAACCCAGTGATTCTATGATAAAGCAAACATTAAAAGGGCCTTGGGGCACCCCAGAAGTAAGGAGGTGTTGTTGTGGCCTGGGGGTGTGGCAATGTGGGACAGCCGCCCCATGACTACGAGAACATTGTCCCTGGAGGCTCTTGCACCATCCTCCTTCTGTCTCGGGTTCTTCCACGGTGCCTGGTCGGCCCTGCGGTGCCACATTTTTTGGGAGGGCACCCCTGCAGCTGGGGTTCACCGTGGGCAGACTGCCAGCTCCTCCCAAGTACGAGCGGGACCAGCTAGAATGCCAGCTGCCTCGGGCTCCCTGCCTAAATTCCCAGCTGATCCCAAGACCTGCCCCAACCTGCTCATAGCACTGAGGTGGGGGAGGCTGAGTGGGCAATGAAGGGGTCCTGAGCCTCCCTTGCCTCCAGCCTCCTCTTCCTCCTTGGAGTTGGCAGCACCCACCAGCCCTAGCAAGCCCTTTTTCCGGAAGCGGGTGGTGGGGAGGAGTGGTTTCACTCCCAGTACCAACCCGCAGGACACGCACCCACTGGGCCAACCCTTCCCACCGGCAGCACCACCTCAGCCACTGGGGCAAGGAACGGGGCCATCCGAGGGGATGAAGGCAGCTCCCACCAAGGTGAGAGCCTCTGCTTGCTCTTGGGGGGGACATTTGGGTGCCCAGAGGGGTAGGGGAGAGCTGAAGGAGCGCAGGCTGTGTGAACCCAAGCGGGTGCTGGAGGGGAGCACCCATGCCCGTGGTGGAGGTCTCCTCCCCAACGTGCCCACCCAGCCACTTGCCTGAAGGTGGGTGGAAAGGCAAGGGCTTCCTTAGACCTTTCTGCATGGGGGGATGGGTGGTAGCGATGCCGGAGAGCTTGGGGATACAAGAGCAGGGTGCAGCATTCCCCTAGTCCTCCCCGCCCTGGCAATTGTGAGGTGCCTGGGCTCTGCTATCTCCTCCCGGCGTCAATGTTTGCCCAACAGTGGGGCAATTCCAGCCGGCGAACATGCCCAACCTCTGAGGACATGAGGAAGGAAACACGGAGGAAAAGTGTTGCGATATGCGGCGGGGCTGATGCTACAGCCCCCTGTGTCTTGTGCTGGGGTTCAGTGCTGTCAGGGGTGTATCCATGGAGGGGGGGTTGGCACTGGATGGTCCTGAAGGTCCCTTCCAAACGGTTCTCTGCATGGTTCCAGCAGAGGATTCCCCCAGGACACATTTTATCCTCCTAACCCAGCCCTGGGCGAGTGAACCTGTCCTGCAGACCCCAGCTGGAAAGTGCGGCCCCACCACTGGATCCTCCAGGATAGGGACATCCAAGGGATGCCAAAGATCAGAAAGGACTTGGTGTGAAATTCCATGGTGTGAATTTTGGGATTGTCCCATTTGGGCTTGGTGATCCTTGTGGGGCTTGGAGGTGCCACATGGGGCTGGGGCTGCACCAAGGAGGTGGCAAGGAGCCAGCAACATGGGCCAGGGAAGGCTGAGTGCATCACTCATAGTGCCACTGGCACTGTGTTGGGGCGGGGAGGTGGGGAGAGGCCAATGCTGTGGGCTGGGTCTCAGCATGATGTGTCCTGGTGGCTTCAGGGGCAAGATGCTGCTGCAATGGTCTCACACTGCTGCCTTCACCTGAAACTGTCCCCAGCACAAGGATATTTCCAGAATGAGGTGACCATTAGGGCCCTGAGGTCTGCCAGGTCTGCAGTGCATCCGTTGTGTGCTTGTCTTTGCTGGAGGATGGGGTGACAGCAGGGCTTGCTGGTGTGCTGGAACATCCTAGAAATAGCCCTGTTCCCAGCCATTGCTCCTGCAGATGGAATCACCTCCTAGTGCTCCACTGGCACAAACGCATGGAGAAGGCAGGGGGTGTTCTGCAAGTTTGCCTTTGTGATGCTGTGGGTGAGAAATCCTCGTAGCAGGAGCTGAAACAAGGCATCTGGTGCTGAGCTGGGAATCAGGATGCAGATCGCAGAATCATTGAATGGTTTCAACTAGAAGGGACTTTAAAGCCTATTCACCCTCAACCTGGGCAGGGACACATCCCACTGGATCAGGTTGCTCCAAGCCCCATCCAACCTGGCTTTCAACACCTCCAGGGATGGGGCAGCCACCACTTCTCGGGGCAACCTGGGCCAGGGCCTCCTCACTCTCACAGAAAAGCATTTCTTCCTAAGATCTCATCTCAACCTCCCCTCTCGCAGCTTCAGACCACATCCCCTTGTCCCATCCCTGCACTCCCTGATCAAGAGCCCCTCCCCAGCTTTCCTAGAGTCCCTTTCAGTACTGGGAGGCTGCTCTAAGGTCTCCCCACAGCCTTCTCTTCTCCAGGCTGAACAAGCCCAGCTATCTCNATAATCAGCATAATAAAGGCGGTTCCAGGTACTGGGGGCTTGGAAAGCAGCGGCTGAATCATTTTGCTTGTTCCCTGGCTGAGTTATTACTCATGAGGGGTAGCCAGAGCTGGGGACCTTACATGGAAAGCCTTGCTCTTGTTTCAAATTGCAGTGGTGGCAGAGCCCGTGTGACACAAATATCTCCACCGAAGCATCCTGGTATGTAGGAGGCATACAACATGGGATACTAGGCACATAAATCCCAGGGAGATCTTTTCCTGGGGATGAACAGGGGTCAAACTGGGTTTTCCCCTTGGAAAATAGGTGGCAATCCCTTTGGATTGCCTGTGTTTTCCCCTGGGATGGAGCAGGGATGGACAGTGACGGTGGCTGCAGTGGCAGTGAAGCCACCCAACTCTGTTTAGGGAAGCATATTCAAAGAGGGAAGAGGAACATGATGCATCAGAGACGCAGCTCCCATCAGCCCCTGGGGAAACCTCATAGGACTCAGCTGGGCGTTTCATTTTAGGGCGGTTTGCTATGCTTTTGTGTTGAAAAGTGGCTTAAAAAGTAGTTTCAGCAGAAGGCTGGTTCCCACAGGGAGACACCCAGTAGCCACATGCCATGGGGGATGCTTCTTTGTGACTGGAAGCACCAGAAAGTCTGGTTAACAGGTACTCTGGGCTGCACTGGGATGGTCCCGTGGCACAGGAAGGCACCACGGAGAGAAGGAAGTGCTGCAGCTTCAGGGAAGGCTCCATGCCCTGGGCACCCCTGAGACCTACAGGCTTGGGGAAGAGTGGCTGGAAAGCTTCTCCATGGGAAAACACCCGGGGGCACTGGTCAACAGTGGCTGAACATGAGCCAGCAGTGGCCCAGGTGGCCAAGAAGACCACCAGCATCCTGGCTTGGATCAGCCATGGGGTGGCCAGCAGGAGCAGGGAAGGGATTATCCCCCTGCCCTCAGCTCTGGTGAGGCCACACCTTGAATCCTGGGTTCAGTTTTGGGCCCTTCAAGAAAGACGTTAAGGGGCTGGAGCACATACAGAGAAGGGGAACAGAGCTGGGGAAGGATCTGGAGCCCAGGGGTTCTGAGAGCAGCTGAGGGCCCTGGGACTGTTTAGTGTGGAGAAGAGGAGGTTGAGGAGAGACCTCATNAGACTGAGGGGCAACCTCATTGCTCTCTGAAGCTCCTGGAAGGGAAATTGGAGCCAGGTGGGCGTTGGTCTCCTCTCCTGTGGCCTCAGGTTGTGCTGGGGGAGATTTAGATGGATACTAGGAACAATTTATTTCCTGAAAGAGTGGTGAAGCCCTGTCAGAGGCTGTCCAGGTTGGTGGTGGAGTCCCCATCCCTGGAGGGTTTCAAAAACCATGTGGCTGTGACACTTGGGGACATGGTTTAGTTGGCACGATGGGGTTGGTCTGGATGAGCTTGGAGCCACTTGATGGCAGGAGCAGGGCTCCTCTTGGAAAGAAAACAGACATTTTTGTGGTGCAAGTTATTTCATCTGTACTTGAAAACAGTGGCCTGGAAGCCACTCCTTAGACTAGAGAGCTGAATGCTGATGCCTTGCCCCATGGAGGAGCTTTCAGCATCTCAGCACAGTTGATCCACGTAGGACAGCGCTACCAGCCCGCTATCCTCATCCCCTGCCTGGAGGGGATCCCAGTCCCTGCTCCACTTGGCTCCCAGCTCTGCCCACCCAACCTGAGCTGAAAGCAATTCCTCATGTAGGTTCCATCACATCAGCAGTGCTGCACCAGGCAAGAGCTTGCTGTGGGCAACCTGACCTCAGTCTTGTGTCCTAAGGTGGCTCCACAAGGATCACCTGGAGGGCTTTGCCTTGAGGCTTTGCACGTGCTGCTACAGAGCCAGGAATGCTGCATACATGGGAACACTGCACATGCAGGAATCCTGCTCACCTAGCCATGCTGCACACCTGGAAATACTGCACACACAGCCACTCTGCACACCCAGGAATCATAGAATCATAGAATCAGCAGGTTGGAAAAGACCCACCAGATCATACAGTCCTACCATTCCTATCAATCACTAAGTCATGCCCCTCAGCACTTCATCCACCCATCCCTTAAGCACCTCCAGGGATGGTGACTCAACCACCTCTCTGGGCAGCCTCTACCAGTGCCCAATGACCCTTTCCGTGAAAATGCATGTGTGAATGAATGATACACGTGTGGCTCCTCTGTACACCCGGGAACGCTGCACAGCCAGAATTGCTGTGTGTGCTGTCACACTGCTCACCTGGGAGTGCTGCTCACCCATTGCATGAAGCAAACCCTCTCTTCCCTTCCCAAGGCTCTACCTGCCCTGTAGCTGGAGGCTTTGCCTTCCCTGTTCCAGCCAAGGGGGCTGATGGGCCCCCCTCCCTGCTCTGACCCACAGCAGGGCACAAGCAGAGGAGGAGGAGGAGGAAGGGAGATTGCCTTTGCCTCTCTTTGCTGCTATAGCCAGAGGCAAAATACCTGACTGTGCTGCCAGGATCTGGCCTGTCCCCATGGGGCCCTGCTAGGGGCGCTTCTAGCAAAGGGGAATTTCCACCTGGCAGAAATCAGGGTATTTTACTGCTTAGTATTATCTCCAAAGGCTGAGGCTTTGAGGGATTTCACAGGGGAAAATCCCCTCCCTGTCACCAAACGTTTCCTTTTGCAGAGATAGAGTGGGATGCTCAGCTTGCTCTGAGATGCTCAGATGCTCCACACCGAGGGCATTGCTGTCCTGGCCCTGTGACTTGAAAGGAAACTGCCTTTCCTCCTGCTGGGACCTGGACTTCTGGCTCCAAATATAAAGAAAACCTTCACTTTCGTAGAAACATAGAATGGTTTATGTTGGAAGGGACCTTAAAGCCCATCCAGTATCCTGGGCTGCATCCAAAGTGTGACCAGTAGAGCCAGGCAGTGGATTCTGCCCCTCTGCTCCATTCTGGTGAGACCTCACCTAGAGCCCTGCATCCAGGTCTGGAGCCCTCATGGATCTGTTGGAACGAGCCCAGAGGAGGCCATGGCAATGATCCAGGGGCTGGAGAACCTCTGCTATGAGGACAGGCTGAGAGAGCTGGGCTTGTTCAGCCTGGAGAAGAGAAGGCTGTGGGGAGACCTTAGAGCAGCCTCCCAGTACTGAAAGGGGCTCTAGGAAAGCTGGGGAGGGGCTCTTGATTAGTGAATGCAGGGATAGGATGAGGGGAATGGTTTGAAGTTGCAAGAGGGGAGATTGAGATGACATCTTAGGCAGAAATGTTTTCCTGTGATGGTGGGGAGGCCCTGGCCCAGGTTGCCCCGAGAAGTGGTGGCCGCCCCATCTCTGGAGGTGTTGAAGGAGGAACATGGGGACATACAGTATGCTATAGATAATAAAATGGGTGACATGTGACTTGCTAAGGAACCTCCTAGACCTATGCAGAGGGCTTATTGGTGAAGTTTGCCAGTTTGGAAAGAGAAATAAATTTCAAAGCAGTGATTGGAGGTGACTTCTGAGCTGGTGGTTGATGTGTCTTGCTTGGGAAAGTCCTCACTCCATGTTGCGACCAGAGCTGAGGGGTTTTCCAGGCCGTAGAGAAGGAAGAGAGGCTTGACATTTCAGGTTGTTGTGGGTGTGGGTGCTGGAGGAGTGGCAGCTTGGTACCCTGGGAAATTCCTGCCCAAAAGCCACCCAAAGTTTAGGTGGGAAGGGACCTTAGAGCCCATCCAGTTCCAACCTCCTGCCATGGGCCGGGACACCTCCCACTGGATCAGGTTGCTTCGAGCCCCATCCAACCTGTCCTTGAACACGTCTAGGGATGGGGCAGCCACCACTCCTCTGGGTAACCTGTTCCAAGCAGGAGCAGCATCTCCCATGATTCCCGTGGGTTGCCTGGCGACCGGGATGCTTAGCGACCAGGACCCGCTTCCCTGCATGCCAGGAATGATGCTGCAAGCCCTTACCCGCTCTGCCTCCTTCTCCTGCAGAAAGGTTACTGGGAAATACACCCACCTTGTTCCTGGGAAGCTGTTTCCCCTCCCTGAGGAGATGCTTTGAGTGATGCTCTGGGTTATTTTTAGCTTGAGGGCGCTGTATGAGCTTGGATGGTTTGGTGGGAAGGTTAAGCCCCGCCAGACTGCTCCAACTCCTTCACCTGGGGATGCTGTCTCAGCCCTGTCCTCCTGCCTCATCCCATACAAGAAGCATCTCCAACATCCCCTCTGCAACCATTCCAAGGGTTTCAGAGCACCCCAGGCTGGATTTGGGGAGCTTTTCCAGCCTATTGCCATGTTTGACCCTTTTCCTTACATCACAGTTGCCTTGTTCTTGTCTGAAGCAGCATGAGACCAACAAGAGAAAGGTACAAGAGAAATCATGGACCGAGTGATAATTGTGTTATTAATTGTAAGAATCAGTTAGAGTCCCAGAATGATACAGGGTTATCACACGTCTGTGGGGCCCTGGGACCTCTGGAAAGGCTGGAAACTAAAGCTCAGAACCTGCCAATGATCTTTTTCGTGTCTGGCAGCTGCAGGCAGAAGGCAGGGGAGGATAAAGTGACAGCTTTGCTGGCTCAGGTGCAAGTTTCTCTCCCAGCATAAAATATGAGGGATTTAGGGCAGAATCTTTTTCCTGCAAAGCCTGGGGCTGCTCAGGTGATGACTTTTCCTGCTGTGGCTATGTGATTGCTACTAGCTGGAGCTGTGTAGAGAAGCTGATGGCTCTGGCATGGCCAAAGCAGTTATGGCAGGAAGATTTCCACTGGAATGGAGACCAGAAGCGATCAAAACCTTGCATTGAAAGCCCTGGGAGGAGGATGCTGTGCCCCCCTTGCAGCCATAGGGCATATAAAATTGTTGGGGGTGGCTGCAGGGCTTCCATGCCCTGGGAAGAGGTGGCTGGAAGCAGTTAGCACGGGTTCAGGGGGGATATCTTGTCTTCAGAACCAGGCACCACATTGGCCACATCCCAAAAAGTGTCTCTGAGCCCCTATCCTTGGTGCATCCTTGTGGGTAACCTTGTACAAGCATTGTGGCACCTCAGGGACCAGCGTGTTGGCAGAGCTGCTGTCCCCATCTCCTGGGGAGCCGTTCCTTCCCAGATGGTCCTGCTTCATCTCATCTTCAGCTTCCAGACAAACAGTGCTGCTCTGCACTGGGAACATGGAGATCTTTTCCTCCATGCCTGAGTCACCCCCTCCAGCTGAGCTGCCATGCGTAGGCTGTGATGGCAGCTCTCTGGGTGTTGTTTCTTGCCAGTACCGGCATTCTCAGTGGCTGTTCTGGTGCAGATACAGTTGGAATGGGACATGGGATGCAGGGGGGGAGATGGGATGCAGCAGGAGAAGGGATGCAGCAGGAGAAGGGATGCAAGAGGAGAAGGAAAGCAGGGGGAGCTGGGATGCGAGGGAAGGGAGGATGCAGGGGAAGAAGGAATGCAGGAGGAGATGAGATGTGGATCCATGCCGATCCCTGCACACAGAAACAGTCATGCCGATGTTTTCCCAGCTTAAAAAAAGAGGGTGCATGCTTGAGATGGAGGGATACTCCCCCAACAGAGGTCAGGTCAAGGGGTCCTGGGCTGCTGCTGTAGCATGATGGATGTCTGCTGGATAGAAATGCAATGGAACCTGAGGAGTTCTAGGGGGTTGATTGTCATCTGCTGGTGGTGTTTTCAGCTGTTGTGGGGAGCTACTGTGTCACGGATGGGGAGTGTTGGTGGTGGGGGGTTGTTTTGGGGGACAGCATTTCTGCACCTGCTCCAGCCCCCTCCTAGGCGTCCTGTCCTCGCCAACTGGAGCCTGTGTCATTTCCTTTGCTTTGCGAAATGCAGGCTTCCTCTGCAGGGACATCACGTGCAGAGCCCGCGGCCTCCACCCGGCCCTGGTGCTGCCTTTTAGGGGGTGGGAATAGGAGCAGTGGGACCATGCTGCTGCTCCCCTGACAGTTTCCACCACTGGACCACACTCCCCAATGCCATGGGATGACAGAATCATGGAATGGTTTGGGTTGGAAGGGACTTTAAACCCCATCCAGTTCCAACTCCCTATGGAAAAGGCAGGACAGCCAGCATTACAATCCATAGCAGAAACTCATATTGATGACCTCAAGTGGTGCCAGGGGAGATTTAGAGTGGATATTAGGAACAATTTCTCTACCAAAAGAGTGGTGAAGCCCTGTCAGAGGCTACCCAGTCAGTGGTGGAGTCCCCATCCTTGAAGAGCTTAAAAAACTGTGTGGCCGTGGCACTTGGGAACATGGTTTAGTCTTCACAGTGGAGTTGGGCTGATGGTTGGACTGGATGAGCTTAGAGGACCTTTCCCAACTTAATGATTCTATGATTATGTGATCTGTCTGGAGCTCAGCTCCCAGTGACTGAATAGGTCCTGGCAGCACCCTGAGGCCACACTCCATGTTTGTGTGTTGCTGACCCTCCAAACCTATCTGGGATCTGCAATGGGAAGGCAAAACCTGCCCTACCTGTCTGCTGGGGACAGAGCTAAAGTGATGGATGGGAGCTGGGGAAGGCATATTTGGGGCTTATAAGAGGAACAGAGATAAGGGGGGAAGCCCAGTGGGGTGGTTGCACCACTGCAGGTGATCTCTTGGAGAGCAGCTATCCCTATTCCCAGTTATAGGGTGGAGACTCACTGGTTTAGGTGTGGAAGTAGGGCTGGAGGATAGCAAAGAGGGGGAGAGCCCCAGGAACCGGAGCAATATGAGTCATTTAAATACCTGCATAGATAGAGGAAGAGCCTGAGGCTGAGCAGGCAGCCCTGCCTGCGCTGTCCCTGCCATTGAGCAATGCTGCTCCCCAGGGTGACTCAGGCTGGGCTGGGGTCTCCTCATTGGGAAGAAACCACGAGGACAGGGTTGCTCCCCGGGCTGCATTTTCCTTCTGATGGAGTTTGAGCCAATTTGGGAGCTGACGAGGGAAGGGGCAGGATGTTTCGGGGAGAGATGTGCTGGACTACTGCATGAGGGATGGTGGAACCCATGAGATGGTCTAGCAGACAGAGACCCTCCTGGCTGCCTGGGGTAAGTTGTGCATCACCCTTGTCCCTGTACTTTGCACGCTGGGTTGTCCCTGTCCCCATAGGCACGTTGGGGTTGCAGCATCACTCAACAGTGATGACAAGCTCGAAAAGCTGATGTTATCCCTGTCCCCTGCCTCTTGCAAGGCCCTCAGGTTGCATTCCACCTGGCACAGGTGTGTTGGAGTTGCAGCATCCTTCAGGAGGTCTTGGGCTCTGGTGCTCACAGAGGAGGGGGACGCAAGCTGCCTGCTTTGCCTGCATCCACCTTCATGTGCTGGGGACCCTCCAAACTGCTCTCCCAGGCTGATGCTGGCTGGGTGAGCTGTGCCTCAGTTTCCCCATGTGCGTGAGGGGCTCAAGCAGCCACTTGCGGCACGTGCGCCAGCGTGTCTGAGCGTGGGCCCTGCCTGCCTGGGTGCTGGGTGCTACGCAAAAGCCTCTGCGCACACTTGTCAGCCGCAGCAGGAAGCGCCGGCTCTGTCAGCGCGGGCTCAGCGTGGGGGACGGAGGGCACAGCCGCCTCTCTGTAAGTGCCACTTGCCTTTCGCGACCCCTTCTCTGGGGGCCTGGTGGGACAGGGGTCCCGAGACCCTCACCCAGAGGAGGCGGGGGAGCAGGAGGGGTGCTGAGCACTGGCAAACTCATCACAGCGCATTGGGGAAGGGGCTCGGTGAGGGGATCGGCGTGTCCCTAGGGCAGGTTGTGGCCGTCACCATCAGCCCAGGTGTGCGAGGGGGTTGGGGGTAAGAGCGGAGGAAGCAGCACCTGGGGCACCAAACTTTGCTGAGAGCCTGAGAGCAACCGGAAAAACTTCCTGGTCTGGGTCTATTGCCAGGGTGCGGGATGGGAGGTGGCGCTGAGCTGCCGCAGGGACCCTCTGGGGTGTCTCCCAGGGGAGAAGGGCGATAGGGGGTGACAGGGGAGACAGCCAAGCTGCAGCGAGGGGCTGTTGGTGGTTGTGGCAGGGGTGCAGGCTCTCATTTTCGTTTTGTGGGCTCTGTCCCTGGCTGGGGTTGTGCTGGAGAGCCAGGCTCCTGCGGGACGTGCCCCGTGCCGGAGGGGAGGGGAGCAGGCAGGGAGTGTGGGTACAGGGGGGTTGATCTGTGGCCAGGACCCCTTCTCCAGCCCTGAGACTGTATAACCAGGTGGATAAGGGGTTCCAGCCAAGTGGCCCTGGGGATGTGTCCCCTGGGGCTGCCTTCACTGCTCTTCCAAGCTTTATTTTGGTGCGGGCAAGGCAGGGATGTGCGAGCGCAGAGCGTGAGCTCAGGGAGTGCAAGGGCTGTGACATTTTGGGGTGCTTGGCTGGTTGGTGGCTGTGGCAGGGGGGTAAACTCTCGGTTTCATTTTGTGGGCTGCTTTGTCCCAGTGTGTCTGGTTGGAGCTGTGTCAGAGAGCCAGGATCCTACAGGATCCATACCCATGCCAGAAGGATGGTGAGTGGGCAAGGTGTAGGGCCACAGGGAGCTCAGGATGCAGCCAGGACCCCTTCTCCAGCTCTGAAGCCGTATGGCCAGGTCCATAAGGGGCTCATCCCCTCCATCCAAGTGGTCCTGGGGATGTGTTCCCTGGGGCTTCACTGCTGGCATTGACTTCACTGCTCTTCCAAGCTTTATTTTGGTGCGGGCAGGGCAGGTATGTGTGAGGGCAGAGCAGGGTCTGCAAGACTTTGGGATGCTTGGCTGGTGGGGATGGAGCCATCCCTCATGTCTGTGTTGGGCTGGAGGGGACATGGGAATGCGGGATGTGACTTTGTTCGTGTTGGCTGCTTCCAGCTCTGTCTGTCTCTGACTGGGGTGGCTGGAGGTGCTGCTCAGGAGCAGTGGGATGCTCTCTGCGGGATATTATCTGCAGGAGGCTCTCTGCGGGATGCTCTCCACATCCTGCTCCCCCGCAGCATCACTCGTCACTGCAGGGACACAGAGGGGAGATTCAGCTCCACTCCTGGCACCAGCCCTGGGGTTCAGCCCCATCCCCGCACTGTGAGCATGAGGGGAACTATCGTGGGAATGGAACTGGAGGAAGAAAAGGGTAAATGGAGAGGAAGTGAGCAAAAAGCAGAAGAGCCAACCTTCCCAGTGTGTGTGCTCAGCAGTTGCTTCTTACATCTGGCTGGGGCCATCGTCCCCACTCCACCATCCCCCACAGAGGGTCCCTCTGAAACCCAGAGGATTTGCTTTTTAGCTGTTTAGTGGAGGAGATATTTATATTTTATATTTCTAAGAGGAGAAGCTCTTTGGGTACCAGGTTTTGGGTTTTTTTGATGGTCACTAGCGATGTCCCCAGGGGTCAGTGTTGGGGCCAGTTCTTTTAATGTCTTTACCCATGATCTGGATGAGGGGATGAAGCGCTCCTCAGTCAGTTTACAGATGACATCAAATTGGGTGGAAGGGTTGATCTGCTGGAGGGCAGGAAGGCTCCACAGAGGGATCTGGACAGGCTGGAGCCATGGATCAAGGTTAATTGAGGAGATTCAACAATTCCAAGTACCAGGTCCTGCACCGGGGTCACAACAACCCCATGCAGTTCTCCAGGTTTGGGGGAGAGTGGCTGGAAAGCTGCTCCATGGAAAAGGACCTGGGGGTGCTGGTCAAGAGTGGCTGAACATGAGCCAGCAGTGGCTGAACATGAGCCAGCAATGGCCCAGGTGGGCAAGAAGGCCAAGGGCATCCTGGCTTGGATCAGCCATGGGGTGGCCAGCAGGAGCAGGGAAGGGATCGTCCCCCTGCACTCAGCATTGGAGAGGTTGCACCTTGAATCCTGGGTTCAGTTTTGTGCTTCTTGCTCCAGAAAAGATATTAAGGGGCTGCAGCACAACTGGAGAAGGGGAATGGAGCTGGGAAGGCAGCTGGAGAACAGGTGTTATGAGAGGCAGCTGAGGGCTCTGGGGCTGTTTAGTCTGGAGAAGAGGAGGCTGAGGGGAGACCTCATCACTCTCTGCAGCTCCCAGAAAGGAGGCTGGAGCCAGGTGGGTGTTTGTGTCTTCTCCCAAGTAACAAGTGATAGGATGAGAAGAAATAGCCTCAAGTTGCACCAGGGGAGCTTTAAATTGTTTTTCAGGAAAAAATCCTTCACTGAAAGGGTTCTCAGGCACTGGCAGAGGCTGCCTAGGAGGGTAGTGGAGTCTCCATCCTTGGAGATATTTAAAATATGGGGATACGAGGTGCTCAGGGATCTGGTTTAGCAGTGGACCGATAGAGTTGGACTCAATGATCTCAAAGGTCTTTTCAACCAAACATTTCTATAATTTGATGATTCTTCTGAGGAGCAGTGAGAGCTACAGCAAAGCCTAAAACAGAGCAGTTCTGCACATGCTTGAGCAGGGAGGTCCTGATTTTCCTTGATCCTCTTGCTGGTTTTGCCTCGTTGAGCAAGAACCACTGTCCAGCACAGGGTGATGCTGGACGGCTGCAGCGTAGATGTGCTCTGTGGGCTGGTGTGGCTCAGGCATGTAGCATCCATGATATCACTTGTAGGGAAGAACTCAGGGCTTCCCTGGCATAACTGGAGGCAGGACAGGGCAAGGGATGGATGTCCTGGCTGTCCCTGCTTTGCTCAGCCCTTGCAGCCTGTATGAGAAGTGGACCTGGCCACAAGTCTCCTCACCTGCAGAGAGCTGACCTGCAGAGGATGTGGGTTGCTGCAAGATCCTCTCTGCGCAGGCTGAGAGAGTGTTGCAAAGGCAAGAAAAAAAACAAACCCAAACGTGATGTGAAAATGCCTTGTGAGCTCACATGCACATGTCCTACATAGTTGGGCTGGGCTGTCCAGCTCAGCTCTGTTGCCTTCCTCAAGTCCAAGGTTATCATCCCATCTCTGCTGTAGCAATGCTCCAACACAGCCACGGGAATGTGGAGCCTCTTTCCCTTGGAGAAACCTGGAAAACAAAGTCTGGTCCGTCCACACATTGCACAGCTTCCAGCAAACCCCTTTGTAGGGACTTGAAAGTGCCAGGCTCCGCAGCGCGTATTTTTAGGCCAGTGACTCAGGCGAGCTGGTTTAAAAAGATGAAGCTTGCGGGAGGCAGCACACAGTGTCCCGCTAGCATGCATGCTCGTGCGGAGCTGTAATTACAGTGAAGCCGCCTCTCAGCACTCTGCAAATGACTGTGTAAATCCCAGCGAGGAAGGAGAAATGGGGAAATGGGGAGAGAAAACCTCAGCAGCCTCGGGAAGATGCCAGCAGCTCCTCGCTCCATGATTTTCTTGCAATCTCCCCCATCAGTGCTTGGTGTTGCAGAGGGATGGGCTTCGACTGCAGTGTGAACTTGCTGTTCAGGCTTGTGACGTGGGGCTCTGAGCCAGGTAAGGGTGGCAGGAGCCCATCCTCGCTGCCTCCACGCCAGGTCAGTGCTGCCAAGGCTCAACACGAGCTATTCCTGTGCACTTCAGTGCTAAGGCAGCCGGTCCCAAGGTTGAGGTGAGGAATGCTCTGATCCTGATTGCTGCTGTATTATAAACTGCCTTGGCTCTTTCACTTCATAGAGACCCTCACACATAGGGATATTGGGACATCCCATAGGCGATCCCATCCCCTCCCAGCAGCATCAGAGGGTTGTGGTGAACAGAGCTCAATCCAGTTGGTACAGGTCACAAGCAGTGTCCACAGGGCTCGGTGTTGAGGCTGAGTCTATTTAGTATCTTTATCCATTATTTGGATGAAGGGATCGAGCGTTCCCTCAGTCAGTTTACAGATGACATCAAGTTGGGTGGAAGGGTTGATCTGCTGGAGGGCAGGAAGGCTCCCCTGAGGGATCTGGACCAGCTGGAGCCGTGGGTCAAGGTTAATTGAGGAGATTCAACAATTCCAAGTGCCAGGTCCTGCACCGGGGTCACAACAACCCCATGCAGTTCTCCAGGCTTGGGGAAGAGTGGCTGGAAAGCTGCTCCATGGAAAAGGACCTGGGGGTGCTGGTCAAGAGTGGCTGAACATGAACCACAGTGGCCCAGGTGGCCAAGAAGGCCAAGAGCATCCTGGCTTGGATCAGCCATGAGGTGGCCAGCAGGAGCAGGTAAGGGGTCGTCCCCCTTCACTCAGCACTGGAGAGGTTGCACCTTGAATCCTGGATTCAGTTTTGGGCTCCTCACTCCAAGAAAGACCTTGGAGGGCTGGGGCATGTGTGGAGAAGAGGAATGAAGCTGGGGAAGGGGCTGGTGGACAGGAGTTATGGGGGCAGCTGAGGGCTCTGGGGCTGTTTAGTCTGGAGAAGAGGAAGCTGAGGGGAGGCCTCATCACTGTCTGCTGCTCCTGGAAAGGAGTTTTGAGCAAGGTGAATGCTGGTCTCTTCTTGCAAGTAACAAGGGACAAGAGGAAATGGCCTGAAGTTGCACCAGGGAAGGTTTAGATTGGATATCAGGAAAAAATTATTTCCTGAGAGACTGGTGAGGCCCTGTCAGAGGCTGCCCAGGGCAGTGGTGGAGTCCCCATCTCTGGAGGGCTTCAAAAAATGAAGCATATATATGTTTCGGGAGTTTCAGGACATAGTTTAGTTGACACGGTGGAGTTGGGCTGCCATTTTGACTGTGTGAGCTTAGAGGTCTTTTCCAGCCTTAGTGATTCCATGATATTCCAGGTCTTCCAGGTCTGCTCCTCACCATGCCTACCTCCTTAAGATAGAGGCAATGAGGATCTCTGGGCACCTCATCTACTCCTCATCCCCTCTGACCCTGCTGGGAGCCCCTTCAGAGCCACACCGGGACCTTTCCTTGTTGTAGATGCAGGTGACTCACCTGAGAGCGACATTACAGTTTGCAAACAGCTTCTCTGCTGTTTAATTAGTAACTCAAGGCCTGAACTCAGCTGCGGCTCCAACTCAGAAGCAGGTGAATGGGTGAACTACCACGTCTTTTAACTGCATGCCCAACAACATGAGGTTTGGAGTAGCTCTTCAAAACCAGAATTTATCCTATGCTGTGCTGAGTGGCTTTTTGCTCACTCAGACTCCATGCTTTTCCACTCAGACTCCACTCAGACTTCCATGCTTTCCTATGAACCTGGTGACTGGGCTGAGATAAAAAATTTCTAGGGGTTTGATAAGGGTGGGTAGACCTTGGCCCAGGTTGCCCAGAGCAGTGTTGGCTGCCCCATTCCTAGAGCTGTTCAAAGCCAGGTTGGATGGGGCCTTGATCAGCCTGATCAAGTAGGAGGTGTCCCTACCCATGGCAGGAGGTTGGAACTGTATGGGCTTTGAGGTCCCTTCCAACCTAAATTGTTCTACGATTCTGTGGTGATGTGAGCTGAGTTTGACTGGCCTCAGCCCAGGTGCACATCCAGAGAGTCAGAGAAACTCACAGCACAAGGGAAAACCCAAGCCACTTCCTTTCTGGCTCAAATGACGTTTTTTTTTTGAGGTGGCTTCTGGCTTTCGTCCCCTCTAAAAATAAAAGAGAGAATTGAGAGCAGCTCTGAAGAAAAGAACTTGGTGTGCTGGTGGGTAAGAAGCTCTCCATGAGCCGGCAATGGATGCTCGCAGGCCAGAAAGCCAAACCATGTCCTGGGCTGCATCCCCAGCAGTGGGATCAGGAGGGCCAGGGAGGGGATTCTGCCCTCTGCTCTGCTCTGGTGAGATCCCACCTGGAGCCCCGAGTCCAGTTCTGGAGTCCTCAGCACAGGAAGGACATTGAGCAGTTGGAGTGAGTCCAGAGGAATCCATGGAGATAATCTGAGGGCTGAAGCACCTCCCACCCAAGGACAGGCTGAGAGAGTTGGGGTTGTTCAGCATGGAGAAGAGAAGGCTGAGGGGAGATGTTGCTCTGGAGGTGACAAGAACACAGAGGTGTTGCTTTGGAGGTGATGGGGGCACAGAGGCTCTGCTCTGGAGTACACAAAGGCATGGAGGAGCTCAGCTCGAGGCCTCAGCTCACCTGATGGCCGTGCGTGGTTATGGAGGTGTGGTGGGAGGGAGGGCACCCTTTGTTGTGCTCCCTCTTTCTTTATTGTCTCTCTCCATATCTGCCTTCATCCATCTCTGTCTCCATTCATGTTCCCATCCTTTCCACCATTGCCTTCCTCACCCAGTCCAGGTGTTCCCACTGTCCCCATCCCAGCCCTGCCTCTCCAGTCCCCATCCCAGTGACCCTCTCCCCACCCTGCAGGGTAACTGCCCCTCCCCAGGGTCCCCGCCATGCCATCACGCTGTCTCTCCCACAGGGAAGGGATGCTCAGCTCCTAGCACTCCAGGCGTGGTGAAGATGTCAACCATCCCCGAGGCGCTGGGACGCCCACGGAGCAGCTCCTCCCGCAGCCTGGCTGGGACGCTGGAGTCCACCCTGGGCATGGGGACATTGGAGATGGACAAGGAGGAGATGCGCATCCTCAAGGTCTGCTTCTACAGCAACAGCTTCAACATGGGCAAGAACTTCAAGCTGGTGAAGTGCCCTGTGACAACAGAGATCAGGGTATGTTGGCAGGAGGGTGGGCAGGGTAGGGGGACAAGGCTGTTTTGCCCACCCTGCATCAGAGCTGACTCCCTTCCAGCCATCCTTTCCCAAGCCATGGTAGCCCCTGGAGCCCCATGACTGAGAAGCACCTAAAGCTGGAGAACAGGGAGAAAATTTGGCCATCTCTGGTGTCCTGGGGTGGACATGGAGAGGGTAAGGGATTGTCAGACCCCTGCTGGTTTCTGCTGTGAGGACTGGACCAGGAGAGTTGTGGCTGGTCCCTTTCATGGGCAGCAAAGAGGAGTTTCCAGGTCACAGTTCATCTTACCCTGAGGAATGCCCCATCCCTTGAGGTGCTCAAGAGCAGGTTGGATGGAGCTTTGAGCAACCTGATCCAGTGGGAGATGTCCTTGCCCATGGCAGGGGAAGAGGAATTGGAAAGGCTTTAAGACCCCTTCCAACCCAAACCATTCTGTGATTTTAAGAAGTCCTCAGTCGCAGCAGTGCAGGGCACAATGGGAGGAGGCCAAAGGACGAGTGAATCTGAGACATGATGGTGCCTTGCAGGACTGAAGCTCAGCCCACACTGTTGGGAGGAGCCTGGGGACCAGCAGGAGCTGGGTACCGAACTTCACTCCATCCCTACTGACCTGCACAGACACAGGTCTTGGTGATGAGGGGATAGTGACCTTCACAATGTCAAGCCGTCAGCATTTCTCCATGGCCCCATCACAGGGTCACTGCCTACTTGGGTGACTCTGTCAGCTTGGAAACCCTGGGGGTGCATCCAGGTCCAGGACCAGCAGCACCTTTTGTTCTCCTGCCCATACTGCAAACCAGGACCCAGGTGTTTCTCTCCTACCCCACCAGGACTTCTGCCCTTGACTTTGCCCTTTGCTGGTGGGGACATGGGACTAGAAGGACAGTGATGGTGGCAATACACAGAATCAGAGCATCACAGTGTGGTTGGGGTTAGAAGGGCTCTCTGGAGCTCATCCAGTTCAAATTCCCCCGCTAAAGCACGGTCACCTCCAGCAGGTGGCACAGGATTGTATCCAGGCAGGGTTGGATCTCCTTGAAGGAGACTCCACACCCTCCCTAGGCAGCAGGTTCCAGTGCTCCATCACCCACATAGGAGAGAAGATTTTCCTTATGTCCAGGTGGAACGTCCTGGCCTCCAAGTTGTGCCTAGTGCCCCTTTTTAGGAGCAATTCCTTCATGGAAAGGCTTGTCAAGCATTGGCAGAGGCTGCCCAGGACAGTGGTGGAGTCACCATCCCTGGAGGGATTTAATAGCCTTGTGGTGCTCAAGGACAGGGTTTAGCAGTGGAGTTAGCAGGGTGAGGTTTACAGTTGGACTTGATGTTCTTAAAAGTCTTCTCCAACATAAACGATTCTATTCTATTCTAAATGGCAATGGTCTGACTGTCTCCAGTGCAGGGGCAGGAGTGCAGCCAGTAGGTCCCAGTAGGAGAACAAGCTGGAGTTAGTCACTCCTCCAGGACAGCTTGACAGCCAGTTGTGTGAATAACCATCAACTTTCAGGGGGCTTTTTGGTGACCAGAGTGAGAGCAGAGGCCTGGTAGAGTCCTGGGTACACCCTGCCCACAGTTCTGGGGCAGGAGGAACAAGCAGCTTCTTGCAACCGATGCCGTGCATCAAGTTTAGCTTGGCTGAGGCACAAGGAAGGGTGGAAATGATCCATCTTTGTTTTAATTCTTAACCAAGACACCTCTGGGAGGTTAGATGTGACATGTTCAGGCTGTGGCTTGTGGCAGAGCACGCTGGAGGCATCTCTGGAGGCTTCACGTGGAGACCACTGGGGCTAGTTTCTGTGTTTTCACTACATGGACATTTCTGATGTGGTTGTGCTGCATTTCCTCCTCATTTTCTTGCTGCCTAAAGCTCATCTGGAGCACGGCTGGAGATGCTTGGATCTCAGCCCTACTCCTTTCCACCCTAGGAGGTGATCAACTCCATCCTGGTGAGTGGCCGCATCGGGCCTGACATCAAGTTGGCTGAGTGCTACGGGCTCCGCCTGAAGCACGTGAAATCAGATGAGATCCACTGGCTGCACCCGGCCCTGACAGTGGGCGAAGTTCAGGAGAAGTATGAGTGCCTGCACCTGGAGGCAGAGTGGAGGTAGGACCAGATAGCAGTGGTGTCCCTCTCTGTGTCCCCAAACCCACCTAGGGCAGGGACATGGGGACCTCCCTGTTACAGGGAAAGCTCCTCCAGCGTGGTCATCATTGAGGGGCTCTTCTGTTGCCAGGTACGATCTCCAAATACGCTATCTGCCTGAGGATTTCATGGAGCGCTTCAAAGAGGACAGGACAACCTTGCTCTACTTCTACCAGCAGGTCAGAGGTGGCCCTGGGAGTCTCCCAGCCCCAGCCAGGTTGGCTCTCTAGCCACCCTAACCCATCCCCCAGCTCCAGGAGGGTTTTTTCTCCTCCCCAACACAGAAAACATGATTCCCAAGAGCCACAAGACCTTGTAGCCTGTTTACTTTCACCCTGGGCTGCCGACAGGCAGCTCCTGTGGTCCCATCCTCCTGGCTGGATCTATGAATTTCTATCAGGGACAGCTGATCCCAACCCCTTCACCTCACTCCTGCCCCTTTTACATCCCACCATGAGATGTGGGAGGGCGTGGACACAACAAGCATCCCCTACCAGCATCCCCTGTCAATGAGGAACCCCTACAAGCGTCTCTGCCAGCATCTCCTGCAAACCTCTCCTGCGAGCATCTGTAGGAGCATCCCCTGCCAGCATCCCATATGAGTATCCACGAGAAGTGCCCCTGTCAAGATGCTCTGCAAACTTCTCCCACAAGCATCTCCTGCAATCATCCCATACAAGCATCCCTTGGCACCATCCCCTGCAAGCACCTCCTGCAAACGTCCCCTATGAGCACCTGCTAGTGTATCCTGTGAGCATAGAATCATAGAATCATAGAATAGTTAGGGTTGGAATTGACCTTAAAAATCATCTAGTTCCAATGCCAGCATCTACTGCAAGCATCCCATATGAGTATCCCCTATGAGCACCCCCGTGACCATCCCCTGTGAGCAACCACTGCCAGCATCTCCTTCAACTCCTGATCCCTGTGTCTCCTCGGCAGCTCCGGAGTGAGTACATGCAGAATTACGCCAGCAAGGTGAGCGAAGGCATGGCCCTGCAGCTGGGCTGCCTGGAGCTCAGGTACGTGCCCCCACCTGTCCCGCCCCATCTGCTGCAGCGGGAGGGCTGGGGAGGCTGAGGCAGTGGGATGTGGGGCTGTGGAGGGCTCTGCAGGAGAGGAGAGCATTTCCAGCTCACTCCTTGCCGTGGTGGGGGGATGTGGCAGGGGAATGTGAGCGCAGGGTGGGTGTCTGATGTCCCTCCCTCCTCACAGGAGGTTTTATAAGGACATGCCTCAAAATGCGCTGGATAAGAAGTCCAACTTCGAGTTCCTGGAGTGAGTAGGCACAGCCCACCCTGCCGGGCAGAGACCCCCTTAATCCTAAACCCTTCACCCTGTCCATCCTGTCCGGAGGGGCTGGGGCACTACAGGTGGCCTTCCTCATCCTCCCACTGATCCTCATCCTCCTTCAGCTCCTAATCCTTCTGCAGCCCCCAATCCTCTTTCAGCTCCTCATGCTCCTGCAGCTATCAGCCCTTGTGATGGGAAGTGTGCAGAGAGGGTGGGGGGAGGTGGGAACCTTTCTCCCTGTGCTGTGTGGGTGGCTTCTCCCCAAGGAGAACCTCCTTTGCCTCTCAGCACCCCCTTTTCTTGATGCATCCCCCCTGTCCTGGTCTGCATGTCCTCAAGGTGGCCCTCACACAGCCCTGGGAGTTGGGGTCTCTGCGGGGTTGTTAATGCACAGGGGATCCTCTGTTCTCCAGGAAGGAGGTGGGTCTGGACCTCTTCTTCCCCAGCCAGATGCAGGAGAACCTGAAGGTGAGGGATACGTGTGTGCCTGCATGCAGGGCTGGGTGCATGACTGCATGCTGACGGGAGACCTCATTGCTCTCTACAACTACCTGAAAGGAGGTTGTGGACAGGAGGGAACTGGCCTCTTCTCCCAAGGACAAGAGGGAATGGCCTCAAGCTCCAACAGGGGAGGTTCAGGCTGGACATTAGTTAAAAAAAATTCATGTAAAGGGTCACTGGGCACTGGAACAGGCTGCCCAAGGAGGTGGTTGAGTCACCTTCCCTGGAGGTGTTTAAGGGACAGGTGGACGAGGTGCTGAGGGACATGGTTTAGTGATTGATGGAAATGGTTGGACTGGATGATCTAGTGGGTCTTTTCCAATCTGGTGATTCTATGATTCTGTGATTCTATTCATGTGGATACATACATGGACACACAGACACATGCATGGCTGTGGACACATGCAGGCACTCACACACATACACATGGACACATAGAATCATGGAATAATTTGGGTTGGAAGGGACCTTAAAGATCATCTAGTTCCAACATCCATATGCATGTCTGTGTTCATGCATGTATCTCCATGCATGTGTATCCATGTGTGTGCATGCGTCTGTTTGTGCGCACGTGCATGCGTGTGTATCCACGTGCTTGTGTGTGCACGTATCCCTGTGTGTGGATGCATCTAGGTGCGCGTGCGTGTCTGCGTGCATGTGTGTGTCCGTGTGCAGCTCGCCCCCTCTGCACACCACATGTGCCCAGCAACTGCTGTGCCCGCAGCCCAAGCAGTTCCGGAAGATGATCCAGCAAACGTTCCAGCAGTATGCGCTGCTGCGGGAGGAGGAGTGCATCCTCAAGTTCCTCCACACCCTCTCCTCCTTCGCCAACATCGACCAGGAGAGCTACCGCTGCGAGCTCATCGTGAGTGCACCAAGTAGGGTGGGGTGGGAAGGGGTGGAATGGGATGATGTTGAATGGGATGAGGTGGGGTGGGAAGGGTTGGGATGGGTTGAAGTGGAATGAGATGGGATGGAATAGGATGATATGGAAATGGAGCTGGGGAAGGGTCTGGAGCCCAGGGGTTCTGGAGCAGCGGAGGGCCCTGGGGCTGTTTAGCCTGGAGAAGAGGAAGCTGAGGGAAAGACCTCATCACTCTGTGAAGCTCCTGGAATGGAGGTTGGAGACAGGTGGGTGCTGGTCTCTACTCCTAAGAGACAAATGATAGAATGAGAGGAAATGACCTCAAGCTGTGCCGGGACAGGTTCAGACTGGGTATTGGAAACAATTTCTTCACCAAGAGCAGGCACTGGCAGAGGTTGGACAGGGAGGTGATAGAGTCCCCATCCCTGGAGGGGTTTAAAAGCCAGGTAGATGAAATGCTTAAGGATCTGGGTTAATAGTGGACTAGTACAGTTGGACTTGATGATCTCAAAGGTCTTTTCCAACCCCACGATTTTATGATTCTATGATCCACCATCCCATCTCCAAACCACCCTCTCTCCAAGTGCCTCTGGGACTGTGATTCTTCCCAAGGTGTCTCACACATTTCAGCAGGCTGAGGGGGGAATACCTGACTTTAGAGGTACCTCCCACCCCCAAATTTGCATCCTCACTTCTGTTGTCCCTCCAGCAAGGGTGGAACATCACAGTGGATCTGGTTATCGGACCCAAGGGCATCCGGCAGATGACAAGCAAAGAAGCCAAGGTACAGAGAGGGATGTCGGGTTAGGGATGGGGAATAGGGAGATACTGTTCTGAAATCGGTGGTTAAAGTCAGTGTTGGGGTTCTATCTCTCCCTCTAGCCCACATGTTTGGCTGAATTCAAGCACATCAAGTCCATCAAATGCTCCAGCGTGGAGGAGGGCCGGGCTGTGCTGCAGCTGGGGCTCAGTGGCACTCCCCAGGTAAGGAGGCTTTGAGGTGCCCTGGGCACTGAGGGGGTGTGGGTGGGATGGGAGATCCCCCTTCATGCCATGTGGTAGGATCACATCCCTGTGGGTTAGGCAAGACTCGGTGGATGGTTCCTTTTCCACAAAGAAAATGACCATCCTGCCTCCAGCCTTGGATGAGTGGACACTGTCCCCCAAAAGCAGGGCACATCCAAGCTGCCCCAGTGGTGTCCCCTGCCCCTGCCGAGGGTCTACTCCTGCCTGGGGCTGGATTTGTACTGAGCACGTTGGCACATTTTACTGGAGTGGTGGGAAGAACGATGCTGGAGAAACTGGGATCTGCTGTAGAGCAGAGATGTTGTCAGCGATCTACCCCAATGGGGGGGAGTCCCCACCCCAGCATCCCCTTGTCCCGGCTCTGGGCTCACCCATCCCTTCATCTCTGCCATCTTCCACAGTCCCTGGCCATCAAGACAGCTTCTCTGGCTGAGGCGGAGAACATGGCAGACCTCATTGATGGCTACTGCCGGCTGCAAGGGGACTTGGAAACCTCCCTCATCATCTTCCCCAGGAGAGGTGAGCTCCCTGTGGGGCACCAACCCCAGCAGGGTCCCCACCTTTGCTCCCCTGAGCCCTTCACTCTTGCAATGGCTGCAGCATAACCCATGGCTCTGTGGTGACCCCAGCAAACTCACTGCACATGTGGTCAAGGCATGTGGGGAGTCCCAGAGCCCATCAGTCTCTGATGGGTTGGATGCCCCATCCCTGGAGGTGTTTGAGGCCAGGTTGATGGGACTTTGAGCGACCTGATGCAGTGGGAGGTGTCCCTGCCCATGGCAGGAGGATGGAACTGGATGGGCTATAAATGTCCCTTCCAACCCAAACCATTTCATGATGACTCTATGAAATGACAGTCTGCTGTCCTCTCTGCAGAGCAGGAGAAGAGAATCAGCCTGCCACAGATCCCAGCCCTGTGAGTAGTGCCTGGCCCTGGAGAAGGGACCCTGTTTTGCCCCTCTGTCCCACTCCCTGATCCCCACCTCCTCCCACCCCACAGGCACCTGGAGGAGAGGCAATCCACACTGTCAGACAGCATGAGCATGGGTGAGTCTTAGGGCTCTTCTCCCTTCCTACCATCCCAGGAGATGTGGGCAGGACTGTGGGACATGGGCGCATGGGGACTTAGGGGTCTGGTGGAGCTGGACACCTTCAACCCTTTGCTTGAGATGCAGCTGAGCATCCTGAGATAGGACCAGCCTGGCATCTCGCAGGCTCCTGCCAGACATGGTGCCTGCAGGGGCTTCTCCAGGCTGAGTGGCCAGACCCCATAGTGATGCTGCAACAACCCCCTCTGCCCGGTGAGCTGCTCAGATCCCTACCTGCAACCTCCTTCTTGTCCTAGACTCTGATATTTATGCTGAAATTCCTGATGAGTCTTCGAGACCCAGGTCTGGAGGTAGGTGCCACCTTCCGAGGTGCCCTCATCCATCTCCCAGCCAAGGACTCCGACCTCCTCCTCCTATTTCCACCTCTATTTCCCACCACATCTCCCTAAAGCAGGGGAAAAGGGTTTGGCTGCACTGTACCTCCCAGAGGGCCTGAAGGAGCTGGGGTCACCCCATGCACCATGGGGCAGGACCTGTGGGTCCTTACTGAGGAGGTGATGAAGATGGTTGGTGTCCAGGGATCATCAGCATCTGCTGCTTTCCATGAGGGCTCTGCCCATGGAAAGAGCAGGGGTGCAGGCAAGTTCCCACCAGGTAGTGCTGCCACCTCTGCCCTGCTTCTCTTTCTGTGAAGTCCAGCACTACGGAATCTCCCGGGAAGATGTCATATTGGGCAGGATCCTCGGTGAAGGCTTCTTCGGAGAGGTCTACGAGGGGATCTACACCACCCCTGTGAGCATCCTGCTCTCTCCTTGCCCTGCCTGCTTCCTCCACACCTGGAAGGAGTGAGATAACAGAACCTTCACCCTTCCTTCTTCACATAGAAAGGGGAGCGGATCAGCGTGGCTGTGAAGACCTGCAAGAAGGACTGCAGCCCGGAGAACAAGGACAAGTTCCTGAGTGAAGCAGGTACACTGAGGGTTCCAGCTGCCATATGGGCGGGGATGGAACCCACTCACACCTACTATGGGGCTCACATAGAGGGGCAGAGGACACACGTGGGGCAACCTGATGCTGTTTGCAGTGCTGCAGTGGTGGGGTGTTAGAGAAAGGATATCAGGACCCTGCCCTGACACCTTCAGGTCCCCTCTTGGGTCTCTGCTTGGGGACAAATAGAATCATACAATTATGAAATCATTGAGGTTGGAAAAGGTCATAGAATCATAGAATAACCATGATCTTTAAGATCATCCTGCCCAACTGGCAGCCCAACCCCACCAGGCCAATTAAACCATGTCCAAGTGCCATGGCCACAGAGTTTTTAACCCTGCTAGGGATGGAGACTCCACCACTACACTGGGCAGCCTCTGCCAGGGCTTCACCACTCTCTCAGGAAAGAAATTGTTCCCAGTACCCATCTAAATCTCCCCTGGCACAACCTGAGGCCATTTCCTCTCATCCTATTGCCTGTCACCTGGGAGAAGAGATCGGCAGCCACCTGGCTACAACCTCCTTTCCTGGAACTACAGAGAGCAATGAGGTCTCCCCTCAGCCTCCTCTTCTCCACACTGAACAGCCACAGGGCCCTCAGCCACTCTCAGAACCCCTGGGCTCTAGACCCTTCCCCAGCTCCATTCCCCTTCTCCAGATGCACTCCAGCTCCTCATTGTCTTTCCTGGAGTGAGAGGCCCAAAACTGAACCCAGTGTGCTTGTAACTGGCACCAACTGGGTTTAGCTCCATCCACCAGAACTCACTGGGCTTGCCCATCCAGCCAATATGCAGGATAGAGCAGGAGGATGGAGGTGGTCCATGCCCTCACCCCTGTGACCCAACTATTCTCCAAAACACTGAGTTTATTTCTCCCCATGAAGTAGGAGAGAAAAGCTGCTGAATCCTTGTGTGAGAGCAGAGGGGTATCTCCTGGATGTGAATCGTTGGGGAGCTGGAAATGAGGAGCCCCAACCTCTGTGGGGATATACTAGGCTGTTTCTGGCAATTCCCTATGAATCACAGAATCACCAGATTGGAAAAGACCCATTAGATCATCAAGTCCAACCATTCCTATCAACAACTCAATCATGTCCCTCAGCACCTCGTCCACCTGTCCCTTAAACACCTCCAGGGAAGGTGACTTAACCACCTCCCTGGGCAGCCTCTGCCAGTGCCCAGTGAGCTTTTCTGAGAAATTTTTTTTTCTGTGTCCACCTTCTTGTCAGGGACCTGCACACGGCAGGGGTGTTAGAACTGGATTGTCTCTAATGTTTGTTACAACCTAAACCATTCTATGATTCTGTGACATTCTATGATTCCTACATCCCAGGATAGGGGTTGGGGATCCTGGAGTGGGTCCCCCCATTGCAGAGTGTCTGACATAATCTCCCCCCAGTGCTGATGAAGAAGCTGGACCACCCCCATATTGTGAAGCTTATTGGCATTGCAGAAGAGGAGCCCACCTGGATCATCATGGAGCTCTATCCCTATGGAGAGGTGTGTGGGCCCCATCCTGTCTCCCTCTCTTCCTTCCTTTTCCATGCATAGTCCTTGAGCCCCCCTTGCTCGTCCCTTTGCAGCTGGGGCAATACCTGGAGCAGAACAAGCACTGCCTCGCTGTGCCCACGCTCATCCTCTATGCGCTGCAGATCAGCAAAGCCCTGGCCTACCTGGAGGCCATCAACTGCGTGCACAGGTAGGGAAAAAGGGAAAAGGAGCTGGGTGGGATGCTGGGAGAGACAAGGGAAGGCAGGAACTGCAGGGATACAGGCAGGTGAGGAGCAGGAGTGCGCAGAGGTAGAGGCTGGCAGCATGAGATGTTTGCCCAGGTGTGAGCTCACCTTCTCCATCCCTTCTTCTCAGCCAAAGATCTCTTTCCCCACAGAGATATTGCTGTTAGGAACATCCTGGTGGCCAACCCAGAGTGTGTGAAGCTGGGTGACTTTGGGCTTTCCAGGTACATCGAAGACGAGGAGTACTATAAAGGTAAAGGCTACATGAAGGGGACAGGGCTCGCTCCAAACCTGGGAGGGGAGAGATGGTGGTGAGACCTCACTGCCTGTGCTGGGGATGCTCCATACCCATCACCACGTCTACCTCTCCCTCCAGCATCTGTCACCCGTCTCCCCATCAAGTGGATGTCACCTGAGTCCATCAACTTCCGCCGCTTCACGACAGCCAGCGACGTCTGGATGTTTGGTGTGTGGTGGGATGGGGATGGAGCTGGGTCCTGAGCTTTGTCCACCTCCCATGGCATCATCTTAATGCTCAGGAACAAATCCTGCTCTGGAGTTGGGGGTTATTCTAGCCTTGCCCTTTGGGAAACAGCTCCTGGGGCATCGCTTCTGGCAATTCAACTATCGTGAAGTGCTTGTCCTCCTCTAGTGAACCCAAGCCAGTCAGAGGGCTGAGTTAAACTCTGCCTCCTGTAAATATCCATCTCCCTGCTTATCGGCCCATCCCCATGGCCTCTGGTGCTCATCTGTCCATCTGTCTGTCCCTAGCAGCAAAGAGGAGCTTGGCTTCTTGCAGACAGAGCAATCAGCTCTTTCCTCTGCAATTTTCATCCATGAATGTGAAAGGCAGAGAAGCCAAGTGACCTGGTGTCACTCAAGCAAAGTGTGGCAACGTCACCACATCCCCCAAAACCCAAAAGAGGGGCTGATCCTCCTCCTTTAACATCATTTGAGGTTGCTCATGGTGCTCCTACAGCTGTGTGCATGTGGGAGATCCTGAGCTATGGCAAGCAACCCTTCTTCTGGCTGGAGAACAAGGATGTGATTGGGGTGCTGGAGAGGGGAGACCGCCTGCCCAAGCCTGACCTCTGCCCACCCATCCTCTATACCCTCATGACACGCTGCTGGGACTACGACCCCAGCGAAAGACCCAAGTTCAAGGACTTGGTTTGCAGCTTGAGGTGAGTGGGAAGGTGAGGAAGCATAGAATGGTTTGGGTTGGAAGACACCATGAAGATCACCCAGTTCAACACCCAAAGAAATGGAAGGAAGCAATGGTGGACTGGGGTGTCTGTGGTTTGACGGAGGGGTGGGCAGGTGGGTGAAGGAGGATGAAACCATGCAAGATTTTGGGTCTGGAGGACAATTCTGAATTTGAAGGACCACTTGAGTCCCCGTTCCCCTGGGGTCGTGGTGATAGTACCTGGGCTGGAATAGAAATGCTTTGCTTCCTGGGAAGGGGTCTTGCCGAGGAGTTCTGGTCACACATCAAAATGAGACCAGTCATGGTGATGCTAGTGTGGCCAACCAGGACCATTATCTCTCCTTCCAGTCCTTTCCCTTTGCTTTTCCTGTCCCTCCATGCTCCCTTTAGTATTCCATGACCCATCCAGCTCAAGCAACCCATGTTCTGAGCTATGGGAGATGTTCCAATGCTCCCTCCTGGGGCTGTCACCCTCCGTCTCTCCATGCAGTGACATCTACCTGATGGAGAAGGAGCTAGCCAAAGAGCAGGAGAGGAACAACCGTCACCGGCCTCCCAAAATCCTGGAGCCACCGTCCTTCCAGGAGCCACCTCCAAAGGTGAGAAGAGCGCAGAACCCATGCAGGAGGATTCATCTCCTCAGCCTGCTTAGAAGTGCTGCAGAAGTGGAACCTCCTTTGGCTTGCACCCACCCTGCATTTCTCTTTTCTCCACTCCCTGCAGCCCAGCAGACCCAAGTACAAGCCACCACCCCAGAACAACCTCCTGACTCCCAAGCTGCAGTTCCAGGTAAGATTGTACAGCCAATGCATCCAAAAGGGGTCGATGATGGAAGGCTGGAGCCTTCCTTGGGAGACCGTGGCTTTTGGCCACCTTCAGGTGCCTCCCATGACTTTGCCAGCAAGACACCACACTGCTCAGGTCTCAGCCCTGCCCTGCCCACCCTGTGTTTTGTCCACCCTTTGGAGAGGTTTTGCCCCTGGAAAGGGGAATTTCTGTGCTCAGCACTGGCCATTTTGCACATATGGGTAGGAGGAGAGGAGGTTAGCTGCTCTCTGGCATTACCTGGGCTGAGTTTGGCTGGAGCACAAGTCTTCTCTACAAGGACAAATGCTGGGCCCTGCAGCATCAGAGAGAAGCCCTCAAGAGCAACACCAGATCAGAAATGGCATGACCAGCAGGTCCAGGGAGGTTATTCTCCCTCTGTACTCAGCACTGGTGAGACCGCACCTCAAATCCTGTGTTCAGTTCTGGGCCTCTGACCACAAGAAGGATGTTGAGGCTCTGGAGCGAGTCCAGAGAAGAGCAA